>JAPKLW010000190.1:465587-498632 GCA_026898455.1 Plectranthus barbatus
GTTGGTTTGTGGTCTGCAGTGGTCTGCAATGTTAGTTTCTGGTCTGCGATGTTGGTTTGTGGTCTGTAGTGGGAATTTGTGGCTAATGATCTGAAATGATGCAATTGTACAACATGCACACACTTCAGATACTACAATTAAATTGCTTTACACAGCTTTGGAGTGGTTTCAAACATTGATAGGTTGTTGATACTTTTTGCAAGCTAGTCTTTACATTAATTTTTGATAGAATGTGTAATGGTTTAACTTTTCAGCCTATTTATAAACATTCCCTGCGGCTGATTAGTCTTGTAGATGAAAAATTTGGCTCCAACTTTTGTATCATTTCAGCTCCCACCAAAATATTTTGGTGGGAGTTTTAAATCTCTAACTTTCAGTTTTTATAGTTGGTTGTTTTATTAGTAAACCCTTTTTGGTCATTTACCATCTTTTTATATCCACTCAACTTTTACAACATCAATATTTTATTAATTTTTTTCACATGCATTGGTTTGTGTGCAAAAGTGAAAGATGCCAATACATAGGGACGGAGGGAGTACTACTTTACGGATCTATGCATTAGAGATTTTTCTCGACTACAATATATGCATAATACTCCTTTTGTCCCAGTCAAATTATCCCATTTTGATCGGGCATAACCAAGAAATGTGAGTGATAGTGGAATGAATATTTTATTAATAAGTGTGAAAAAATTACTATTTTAGAAAAATGTACTAATATCAAGGGACGAATAAAAAATGAAAAGTAGACAATTTATGCAGGACAAAAGAGTACCAATTATCATTAGACAATTTACTATTTGAAATATTTGGCCATTCTTTTAAAGAAAAATATATTTGTTGTACATTACAATTAATATAAAAATATATTTATTTTGAGTTCTTTGTATATTATTTATGTTTAATTGATTTAAATTAAAAAAAATTTAAATATCAGCATATATAACAGAGTAGAACCTCCAAACCTAGTATATATGCATCTGTCACTGTCACTGCCCCCTTCCATTTAAAATCTCACTGTTTCTTGACTGAGACTTGTTTGAAGAGGTCAAATACTTTTTTTCCAAGAATATGAGTCATTTATTCTAAGTAAGATGTCCTACAATTAGGGATGTTCAAGAACTTATTGACATCCATAACAAATTTGGACGATTCGATTCATGGAAAAATGTTCAGGTCGGGTTTGCATCTTGTTGAGGTTCGATAGTAACGGATACGAAGCCCCGGAACGATATATAAGTCGTACAAGAAATAGCAATAATCAAACGGAATAAATAAAAGAAAATGCAGTAAAGCGAACCGTAGAATGATAATATTGTCGAGCGGCGACGAGTCTAAACAAACGAGCAAATTCGACCAAGCCTACTCTCACCGCAAGATCAATATAATGAATACAATGTGCGTGTTCTAGAGCTCTTCCAGCTGAAATATATTTAGAAAACTGGATGCCGAAAATTGGCGTATATAGGAGATATTTATAGAGGCCTGCGTATCTAGGGTTCCCTTTGGGATTTCCGCGATCTTGCCAGGCAGTTGGGCCGCGAACTCTGGATTTATCAGAGTCGTTGTGTCAAGTGCGGCTGGTTTGCCCTGAAAATATCGCGAGCTTATCCCTGTCTGTTCGCCTACTTCTTCAACCGTTGGATGACCATTGGGTGGTCCGGGCTTGACCGGTCGAGCCGTTCTCCATGCCTATCGAGCTACCCTCTATGCTTATCGGACTCCCTTTCGGTCTTATCGGACTGCTTTCAATCGGACTGTTTTACATGCCGGGCCGTTATTTACATGGGTTGGCCGCTGCTGGGCCTGCAAAAATGTCAAGTGGACTGTGCTTTGGGCCTCTAAGTGGGCCGATTATTTCGTTCCCCAACACATCTCAAGAACGAATAATCCGACCGCCAAAATATAATAATCCCTCCTTCCCGTCATATTAGACGCGTATTACTTTTCGGTCCGTCCCGTTTATTAGGCATATTTTCAAATTTAGCAAAAATTTAACAATTCATAATCAAAATTAACTACACTGGAAATTACTATCCTACCCCAAAATATTCTTAAAATTCCTACCCTACCCCTCTTAAACCCTAAAGGGGGCGGCCCCCCCCCCCCCCCCCAAAAAAAAAAATTTTGTCTCTCATTTTCTTGTTTCAGCTTCCTCTCTCTATATGAACCCTAATCCCACCGCTGCCTGTCACCACCGCGATGATGACACCTCTCACCACATTCTCCAAATCCGCAATGATGACACCTCAACATCCCTCACCGTCAACTCTGCGTGCAGGCGATGAGCTCTCACCTAGTGTCAACGGTGGAGTTGTTGCCGGCAATGACTCCGAACAAGTCTCCTCTGTGAACAAGCGTGCAGGCGATGTGTTTGTTGCTGACGATTGAGATCTTCTCGGTGGCTCCGCTGGCTCGACGATGACACATGCAGGTGATGGGTTTGTTGCCGCCGCAGACTCGATGGCGTGGTGGCTCGATAGTGATGCTTCATGTATGAATATTCCAGATCCGGTGTTAAGCGGTCCAGAGGAGATGGAGCTTGACTTCGATCTTGTGCTGAGCGGTGGAGAGGAGATGGATCTCGAGTTCGATGTGGAGGAGGAGTCGAAGTGGCTGGCGATAGAAGCATACCGTTGGCTTCTTCTACACGAGATGAAGATGGCTATCGTGCGGAAATTTTTGGACATTCAGTTCCCTAACATTCGGTCTACTCTCTCCTTTTTTTACTTTTCTGCAATTACTTTTCAGCCATGAGATTAATTGCTAGTTCTATTGCTCTATATATTTGCTTGTTCTTCATCTGGTTGTATTTGGTTCTATGTGTGCTTCTATGCTGCTTCTTGATCTGGTTCTATGTTTGGTTCAGTGACTGGTTCTATTTCTGTTCTATCTTTGGTTCTATGGTTAGTTCTATGTGTTGATTCAAAAATGTCTTCAGTAAGAAGACCACAGTTTCTTTGTGTTGATTCAGAAATGTCTCCAGCCTTCCCCATTTTGCTTTGAATTTTGTGTTGAATTTTTACTTTGTATTTTTTATCACTTCCAAGTGTATATATAAAGTGATTAAGTGGGAAGTCTGAATTTTCATTTGAAAATTAGGCTCCAAAATATAATGTTTCAGCACTTGTAATTTGATTTATTCATATTTTATTATTATTGACTAAATTTATTAACTTTTTAAATTTGTAATTCGTGCTTATTTTATTAATATTTTTTATCTTGATTCATGTCCAACTCCCTCCGTGTCTAATATGACGGGACGGAGGGAGTATATATTAATACATATTACATAAATATAATAAAACTAAAAAGTAGAACACTACTCTCATCAATCGCTACTTTTCACTAAATTGTGTTTAATCAGGGTTTATATGACAAGTATATGCTGCTGCATTCTAAAGTTGAAGCTTTGCCCATTTTGGGATGTGAAGTTAGATAACTTTGTTACCCATTCTAGAGTTATTTCATTTTGCTATTGCTTTTTAACTGCTAAGGCTGACAGAGTGGAATTTAGAATTATCCAACCTGCTATTCAACTGATTTAGTGGAATTTAATTGCATTTGTTGTTGATGCAGAAACGTCATAAAATCAACGAAGAATGTAATACAAGAACAACAAGAGAAAACTGCCAGAAAAAATATGGACAAACATTCGGGTATATCGAAACCGATAAAAACCGGCCGAAAATTTCGGAACGGTTGAGAAATATATTGGTCGGTTTTCAACTATGGTTCATTTTTTTTAATTTCACAGTCGATTGGTCGGTTTTGATCTGAATTGCCCGAATGCACATCTCTACCTACCTTCACCTACTTCACACTCAGACATTTTTTACAAATAAAACTTAGTTCAAACTATCTGTCTTTTTTCAATTCTAGTACCAATTATTTCATTTTGCAATTTTATGTTCGAACTACCAAAAATTATTCAAATCTAGAACAGAGAAATTTTTCGGCATCGAAAAACTGACTGAGCATGCCAGAAATCCACATCATTTGATTTACTTGTCATTTTTTAATATGGCATGTGTTTACGGCGTGCTCAGTCAGTTTTCTTACACTGGAAAATTTCTTCGTCCTAAATTTGAATAATTTTTTATAGTTCGGACATAAAATTATGAAAGATAATAGTTAATACTAGAATTGAAAAAAGATGAATAATTTAGACGATATTTGGCCTGACAAAATTTATATAACATGATATTATTAATATTTTTTTTTAGCAGACATAGAAATATACTTGAAAATGACTTGAGCGATCCCTAAAATTTATTAATAAGAAGATGCAGAAAGTCTTGCTTGCTTGCAGATTAAGCGAACAAAAGGGATTTGTGGATGCAATCTTCAGACGTTTCAAACTACTTCTTAGCGTTTATTTTCACAGTTGACTTAATACTAAACATTAAAAAAAAACGTTTGGAATGTTCAGCTTAAATATCTATTTAAGAATAGTAGAAAATATCAAAACAGACATCATGAGAATGTGGGTGTGGGTGGGGGGGGATTTAAGGAATTAGTTTTTTTTTTTTAAAGGAAGAAGAGCCTGTAAGTCTCTAACTGAATGGACCATTCAAGCTACCATATGGGAATAGCAAGTACATTGGAGTTAGAAATTATGAAATACTCCCTCCGTCCCGGCTGAATTGTCCCGGGTTGACCGGGCACAATAACCAAGGAGTGTGAGTGTAGAGTAAGTTGAGTGGAATTAATATTTTATTGTTGAGTGTGAAAAAGTTTCCTTTTTAAGTAATGAGACAATTGAGGTGGGACGGACGAAAAAGGAAAGTGGGACAATTGAGGTGGGACGGAGGGAGTAGCTAATTTGATTATTATATGAAATAATTTTAGCTACACTTATGAATACATATAAAAAATAATTAAAAGTACACCTTTATGACATTTTCAGATAAAATTCAAACTATTTTAAAACATAAAATAAAGTAATACTCTCTCCGTCCCGCTAGATTAGTCCAGTGTTCCATTTTGGTCTGTCCCGCTAGATTAGTCCACTTTTCGAAAATGAAAAGATTAAGACTTAATTAAACTAATATAATTGGTTTACTTAATTAAATTAATTGATTTATTAATTAATCCCCACCCCACCCCACCCACCGAATGCTAACACCCAAAAAAAAAAAGCTAACCTAATTCATTTCCAGATGCGCCACACCCCCGATTCTCTCTCTCCCTTGTCTGAAACGCTAACCTTCAATCGTCTTCTTCGTTTCTCTTTGTCGTTCTCCTCACCCGCAATGACGAAGCAAACCCACCTTGATACTTTTCCGTTGTCCCCCTCACCAGCAATGAGTGGATGTGATAGTATATCACTACCCCTTTCCCCTCCATCCTCGGTCGTCGTTTGTCGATTGTCCCCCTCACTGGCGATGAGTGGACGCGATAGTATATCGCTAGCCCTTTCCTCTCCGTCATCGGTCGCCGTTGCAGGTGACGACAGTGTGGTAGGGCTTTGTACCGATGATATTTGCACCGTCGATTTGAACATTTGCACTACAAATTTCACCTTGACTGACGACAGTGTGGTGGGGCTTTGTACCGATGATATTTGCACCGCCGATTTGAAGATAAGCACCACTTATTTCACCTTGACTGATACATCTACCACATACGATGTTGATGCCACCAGTAACGAGGATGAAGAGGAAGCATGGCTGAGCGGATCTGAGGTTGAAGGGTTGAGTGGAGCGAGTGAAGCAAACGGGCTCGGGTTGTCACATGAAGAGATGGTGAAGGTGGTACATGCATTATGAGAGATTCAATTCCCTACAATTCGGTGAACTCTGATCCTTCTCTTTGTGTTTCAGATATGTTGGTTTGATACTCTGCATTTGGCTATGTTGTTTGGTTGCCTAAATGGTTGTTGGATATGTTGTTTGTTTGCCTAAATTGTTGTTGGCTATGTTGGTTGGATATTTCTTGTTGATATTAGCATGTTGGTTGGATAATTTGTTGGTTGCAGTCTTCATGTTGGCTGGTGATCACTGTAAAATTCTACAGATTAATTGCAGAACAGTGGCAATTAAATTTATAAGAGTACCCTAAGGTTGTCGAACCTAGAGGAATTCTGTAACGAAATTATTTCATGTTCTAGCCATGATCCTAGAATCTATTGTTTGAGTCAACAGAAATCAGGGGTTTTGGGTTTTGGAAAATATAGAGAACAGAACTGAAATTAAAGAGTTTTGGAAAGCAATGTAAAGGTACAGACTCTAGGGCGAACTTTAAATCAAATTACATATAAATTAATTAACTTGCATTGGTGGGAAATCATAATATACTATAGCTTCTTGGTCAGACAATTATAGCCTAAGTTACTAGCATGTGAATGTATATGCTTTTTCGGCCTCAATAACACAGTACTAATCAACCTTTTATAATTCCTCAGATTAACCCTACAATTAGTATCTTCCCCTAGGACAGATTGTTAACTGTATTCGAATTCCTTTTCCTGTTATTAATGTTCTCTTTTCAGTCCTTCAATCAACAACTGTAAACCTAGAATTAATTCTATCTTTCGATCTGATTAATTCTAAATCCTAATAATTCAAACAGGAATTCAAAACCAAGCAATTCGACGTTAATCAATTAAATATGCAATTAATTGATATTCGTTGCCCTAGAACCCGCTAGGGTTTTTAGCCACTCATCGCATATAGAAAACCAAAACAAAACATATTAATAAAGTGCATAAAAATAACTTACACAAATAAAGGATTTGTCTCGAATGCTGGAAAATAAAGTGTTGAATGCTAAAAGATGTAAAGTATGATAAAGGATGAATAAAACTCGAAATTACTAGCTATTTATAGGAGTGGGTGTGTATCCTATCAAATCTAGGGCTGAAGATCCGATTTGATTCGAATTAAATCAAAAATTGCCAGATTTGCCTGCGCATCGATCGACGTGGCTCGGCATTCATTGATACGCATGTCTTCACATCGACCGAAGTGAAGCTCCGTCGGTCAAAATCGATCTTCATCTCCTCGTCTCTTCTGCGCGGTCTCACGGTTTTGGCCATAACTCTCACTCCTGAACTCCGATTGACTCGATTCCAGTTGCATTGGAAAGCTAACTCAAAGCTATATCCAATGCAATGCTCTAATAGTCCAAATTCCTTGTTCGGGGGAACTCTTCACTGCTACTTTTGCATGTCAACTGTATTCGGAACGGTTTTCCAGTGAATTTAAGCCTAAAAACTGCAAAAACACCCCATGACAAGCGTAACACCACATAGTATAGACTCATGCATGAAATATATATATATAAACTCAAGAAAAATACATAAAATAATAGAAAATAATATAGATAAGTGAGTGAAATAATGAACTTATCAAACTCCTCAAACTTGAACGTTTGATTGTCCTCAATCAATAGGCAAGAAATAATAAAAAAGTCATGTAATTAGAGTGCAATACCTCATAAGATCCATCACAGTCAAGGGTTAGAAATCCACTATCTACAAGTAGTTTGAAAGAGACTCACGGGAAGTGTTTCGCTCAACTCACAAGTGTATAGGGTAAAGATGAAATCACTCAACACATGTATGAATGAATTTCTACAGTTTAGCTTGTTTTCTTGAATAAATTGAGCATGAGTATATATTAGAGGGTGTTATGCTTGAGATGGTAAGATTTCGCAGGTTTTAGGCCAAATCCAATGGAAAACCCGTACCGAAAGCAACAGATGTTCAAAGAAACAGTCACGACTTCTTCCACCGATGGAATCTGAGCTAATGGAGCAAGTCATTGGAAAGATCTTTGAATTAGCTTTCCAACACAACTGGAATCTGGTCAATCGGAGCTCGGGAGTGAAAGTTATGGCCAAAACCGTGAGACTGCGCAGAAGGGTCGGAAGTGGCAAAAATGGTCTCTGTTTTGACCGAAATGAAAGCCATCTCGGCCGGGGCGAAGTTTTTTGGCGAATTTTTGGGATTTTTCCACATAATTTGGGCAAGAATTGCTTGGGATTCAAGTTACACATCAATTTGGAAGCAGTGAAGACCCCAAAAGGGAAGTTTCTACCATGAAAATCATTCCTTTTGAAGCCATCAATTCAAGAAGGAAATTCCTACCATCCAAGGCCTCAACCCTACTACTATATAAACTCTTGAATAGCTCAGAATTAGGGCCCTTCTCTTTTGTCTCTTTTTAGTTATCATTCAGTTGTTAATTTTTGCTTTAATTTTATGTTTTCACTTTATGTTTTTGAGAATTCCTCTTTAATTTTTGTTAAACCTTTATTATTTTTAATGCAATCTTTAATTTTCCCTGCAATGTTTTTCTTTAATATGTTAGGCTAGAACCCTAAACAGGTTCTAGGGTTTCTCCATCTGTGATGCATGTTTAGATTCAATTGTTCAAACCCCTTTTTAATTGGTTTAAATCCTATGTTTTGTTTTAAATCTATTCTCATCGAAGGATCGAGAGATGAAGATTGAGGTAGGTTACAGTTATTAATCGAAGGACCGAGAGGTGAAGGTTAGTAATAGGAAGTTAGGATTTAATACTTTTGATTTTCTGTCCGACCAAGAAGAATTCAATCGTAGGAAAAATCTAATCTTTATGAAATTGATTAATTGGTGTATTTTGAGACCGAGAGGAGATAAATCACTAATTAGTAATTTAGGTTTTAATTGCCCGACCAAGGAATTAATTCCACATTAATAGATTTTCCACCAAAATATCTTTTCTGGGTTTGAATATTTGTTTCTTGCATGTTGATCAGATTGGTAGATTTCCCTAGAATCTGTGCTTTTTAATATTTATTTTAATCTTTTTAAATTAATTATTCTGAAAAACCCAAAAATCTCTATTTTGAATTACCCAAACAAAGGTTTCAAAAACCATATTCAGTACATGAATCCCTTCATTGTATTATCCCTGTGGGTTCGACAACCTTCGGGTACTTATAAATTTATTTGTCCTATGCTATAATTTGTATGCAGATTTAGCATCGATCAACCATAGGCTTGCAAATTTTCTACTATCTCCACTACTAGAATGTGCACACAAGTCTAGAATAAAAAGGACTTTCAATAGGTTGCAACGTAAGCTTTTTCTGAAGGGTAGGGAAATTTGGCTAAGTGACTAAAAATAAACTGAGTTAATTACTCTCAATAAATCTCAACCCACCATCTAACTTCATCCACCTCATCTCCTCATATATATCAACAACACAACTTTTTTTTTCTAGCTCATTTTGAATCTCTTATGCCCTTCCATAATAATAAGATTTTTTTCTTTCTTTTTGTAGAGCTTATGAGACTCCTAATTATTATTTGAGCTTCTTTTTCACACATCTTTCCAACCACTAATTTATCATTTCTTATCTCCAATTCACTTTCAATCCACCCCATATACCACAACTCAAGACACGAGTGAGACAATACTTTTCTTAATCTCATAGACAAGGAAAGAAAAACTGTAAAGGCTCAAAAGTGGCTAACTAAGGTAAATTTTATTTGAAGGGACAGTATTTAGGGAATTGGGCTATCAAAGATGGCCTAAGATCATTTCCTAAACTTGTACACTCTATGCAGCCTCAACAAAGAAAGTAAGCAAGTTCTAGAGAAATTGAAACACCCATGAGAATCTCACATCAAACGAATTTAAGGCTCTAATTCTCACACAAGGGTTTAAAAATTTCTTCCACAGTTAACTTCAATCCAACTCAACCAGCATGCAAGTATAAGTTTAAAACTACCTCTATCATGCGGTATTTCACATTCATAGGCATCTAATCATAATCCCTATCAATTCAAACTCAGCCCTCAATCAATTCTAATCTCACAATCTCATTCAGGTTACGTCAAAGCTCAAAAATTTCCCCACAAAATAGAATAAAATTATAAAACATGCAAAATGCAAAAATTAAATTACTGAAAGCGAAAATGAAGATAGAATATTCTTCATTTTGTCCACATCCCCCCAAACTTATTTCCAACTCTAGAATGGGAAAAAGTTTGAGAATCAGACAAAGGGAAGGAATATACCTGGTAGTTGATCTCAGACATCAACTGTTTTATCCCTGGAAGCTTCGGAACTCGCGCGGCGTGAATTTGGGGCGTTTGGCACTTCGCATCGACCGACGTAGGGTCGCGTCAATCGACGTGAAGCCTTCTAAGTCAATCCATGGTTGGGGCCGAAGTGCATCACGATGTGGTCTTGACTTCGATCGATGCCAGGCCGCGTCGATTGAAGTCGAGCAATTCTTCGCTTTTTTTTATGCTGCAAAACAAGAGTTAGTGCAGACAAAATTCAAAAATAAAATAAAATAAAAGGAAAAATATGAAAATTAAAAAAATGGAAAATACTGAAAAGATTGGGTTACCTCCCAACAAGTGCTTTGTTTAATGTCGTAGCTCGATGATACCTCGGATCAAAACCAGGGAGGTTGCATCCAGACTCTCCGACCCTTGGCGTCCACCATGTAAACTTTACAATCTATAACGATGGTGGTGAGCTCGGATTGAGGAGGCTTAGTTGATATTTTCACCCCCTCGTTCTCGCGCTCCCACTCTATAGCAGCGGCTTCTTCTTCTTCGGACTCATCATCTTCAGTGGTGGTGATCCGGTTGCACTCCATCTTTCTCTTGCTATTATCGATCACAAAGGTGATTTTTTCCTCGTTGGCCCGGAGTGTAATCTCGTTGCCTCGGCAGTTAATGAGCGCGACACTAGTATCGAGAAACTCACGCCCCAGTATCATGGGCATGTTCTGGTCCTCCTTCATTTCCTGCACCACGAAATCTGTTGGGAAGATCAGATGGCCCACTCAAATGAGCACATCTTCCAGAATTCCCTTTGGACGGGATACAGTCCGATCCGCTATCTGCAGCGTAATAGTAGTGGGCCTCATCTCTCCGATGTTGAGGCGCTTGTAAATAGAGTACGACATCAGATTGATACTGGCCCCAGTATCTCATAATACTCTCTCGAAGGTATGTCCTCCTATCTCCACCGGGATAGAGAAGCATCTAGGGTCGCTTCTATTGGTGGACACCTGCTTTTGCAGTAGCAGGCTGCACTGCTCGTGGCTTCACAGTTTTGTTCTCCATGAACTGCATCTTTCCACTCATAAGTTTCCGGAGGTACTTCATGTACCCAGAGATCTCCTTCAGTGCCTCAATCAGCGGAATAATTATGCTGACCTTCCTCAAGTTCTCCACAAATCTGGAGAACTTGGAGTCCTCATTTTGCTTCGCGAACCTCTGAGGGAATGACATAGGGGGAATAACATCTTCAATTTTTGCTAAAACTTTGCCCGAGGTGGGCTTCGACCGACGCAAGGGCGCCTTGGTCGATGTCAATTTCCGCGCACTTCGATTGATGCTAGCTGCATCGATCGAAATCAAGCCTTCATCGTCCCTCAATTCTTCTCCATTCCCCTCAACTTTGATCGATGTGGGACATGCGTCGATCAAAGTCGAGCCTCCAGTGGCGCGATTTTGCGGCACTTCAGCTTCAGACTCGTCCCGAACCATCTCGGGACCTTTGTAACTCGTCCCGAATCTCAGTGTAACAACTTTGAAGTCTTTTTGAACCCTTGGGTTCACCTCGATTCCCTTGCTTGTGGTGCACTCCAATAGTGTTGGCAATTTGACTGACCTACGTTTCAACCATCTGCAGGTGCTTTCCCATCCGATCCACCATAGTATGCAGTCTGGATACCTCTTGCTCCAGTTTTCCAACCCGGTGGTCAGAGGCATTGATGTATTTGGCCAAAACCTCATCCACGCTATCTTCCTTCATTTCCACCACTTCTCCATTCTGAACTTCAAATCCCGGTGGTGGTAGCTCGGCTGCCTCAGGGTGAAAGTAGGAGAAACCATGGTGGTTCCTCGGCGGATATTAATATCCCCCATTCCTTTGCTGGTGCTAGTAGCGGTATCCCCCTCTATTAAGAGAGCTCACCTCCGCAGGAACCTCGGGTTGCACCTGTGCAACCGCAGCAGAAGAAGCTCCCGCAGACAATTTGTCCAAATCCTCTTTCAGCTTCTCAACCTCAATTTTAAGAGGATCTTCAGTCTCCACTTTATCCACAACTTTTATCAGTGGCCTTCTTGGGTTTGCCCACTTTTTATTGTGCAGCACCATTTTCTTAAAACGCTTCAAATCTTTCTGATAACTCTCTTATATAGTTATTATTTTGTGTCGAACTTAATTAATTATGTCTTAGAATAGTCTTGTTTTACAGGATAATTAGCAAAATACAGGTTAATTGGTTAGTTTATTAAATTTAGCTTTATTATATAGTCTTGTGTTAATTACGAGTTTTTACGAAAAGAATTGTTTGAATAGTATCACAGGTTTTACTATGCTGGAGCATAACAAGAGCAAGAAGGATTGATACGATGTCGCAGCATAGGAGCAGCATGGCCAAAACTCTAGTGAGGAATATTCAGGACCACAGCAGACAAGATCTCAGCACTTTTCAGACCCTGTCCCAAAAAGCAGGACAGGTGTCACCCAGGAGAACTGTCAGAGCTGGGAGGCAGATTGAGTAGCCACGTGTAAGGCTTGGATGAAGCTGAAGGGAGACAGGAGAGATATTTTCAGAAAAGAGAGGGGAAGAAAAAGAGGAGATACACAGAGAACATGATGAGAGAGGAGTATCAACACAGGAGTTGAGTAGGGAGAACGAGGAGTTCGTGAGAAATCAACGTGGATGTTGCAACAAACATGAATAGTTTATCTCTATTTTGCAGTTTTCTTTAATATTTCTACGTATTTGATGTTTGGAGATATGAACTTGAATCTCGTTTGCTTTTTATCTTTTGTAAGCATAAGCTAAACCTTTTAAGCTCGGGTTATTGACTGGTTTATCTTCTTAAATATATGTTGAAGTTGTTCTTGTATTAAATCTGGTGTTTGATTTCGATTCTGGTTTGTTTGTTTATCTAAACACGATAGTGGCAGGTAGAAATTTTGCCTAGTGAGACCGAGAGGAGATCTAGGATGAGGGAGTCGTGGTCAATCTTGATCTCTAGTGTAGACATACATGGAATCTAAGACTTGCAAGAACCCCTGTTCTGAAATAGCTTGTTTGAAGGCAAAATCTATCATAGACATATGAAGGTTAGCAAGAAAACATAGATCTAGCGCTATGACAATAGTCTAGACAGAAAAGAGTGTGGTTGCAAGAACCAGAGTTGATGCCTGAACAATGCTGCAGCATAAAGGAGAGTAGATAATCAAAAGTCAATATCCCGAGTGCATTTTATCATCGATCTTAAAACCATAGTCTATTAGTTTATGATTATTTTGTGGGAAGAAATATTATTAATTGTTCTAGCACTGCTCGGTTTCATTTTATATGCTTTCTTTTTATTTTAGTTTGGAGAAATCACAAAACCCCATTAATATACAAGCAATAGAATGTGCACGACTCACTTTCACTCCCTTGGGTTCGATATCAGGACTTAGATCTGTATTACTTGTTTAGACATACGTGCACTTGCGTATAATTATAATAGCTACTAGCACAACAACAAGTTTTTGGCGCCGTGGCCGGGGAGTGATTGATATTGAGTCTGAATGCTATTTTATTGTTTGAATTTGCATGCACAGTTGGTTGACTGAAGTTGTAGGAAACTAATCATTTTCTATAATTGTAGGGAATGCTAGCGGTGTATGAGTGAGGAGACAATCAGGGAAATATTTTTATTTGATCCAAAGATAGAGAGAACTTTTAGAAAGAACATAAGAAAGCAAAGAGCTAGAAAGATGGATGACAGAATTCCCGAGCCGGAAGTTAAGTTGGAAAGTCCGGTTGATGAAAGAGATAGGGTAATCAGAACTTATATAGCACCAAGGTTCTTGGAGTTTGATCCAGGGGTTGTGAGGCCGGAAGTTCAGGTACAACACTTTGAGTTGAAACTTGTGATGTTTCAAATGCTGCAGAGTTTGGGGCAGATCGGGGGACAGACTACAGAAGATCCACATTTGCATTTGAAGTCTTTCTAAGAGGTTTGTGATAACTTCAAGCTGCAAGGAGTTACACCCGAGACCTTGAGAATACGGTTGTTCCCTTTTTCTCTAAGGGATAGTGCAAAAACCTGGCTCACTAATCTGCCACCAGGATCTATAACTACCTGGAACAAGTTCACTGAAACCTTTTTGCTGAAGTATTTCCCTCCGACAAGAAATGCACGATGTAGGAATGCAATCATGACATTTAAACAGGAGGATGAGTCGGTTAGTGAAGCATGGGAAAGATTCAAAGAACTGCTGAGAAGATGCCCAAACCATGGGATACCTTATTGTATCCAAATGGAGATTTTCTACAATGGGTTGAACGGTAATTCTAGAATGATGATAGATGCTACATCTGGAGGAGCATTGTTGGACAAGACATATAATGAAGCTTGTGAAATTTTGGACAAAGTGGCTGCTAATAATTATTTCTGGGCAAATTCAAGAGCAGCAACTATCTCTACTCCTAAGGTAGCAGGTATGCTGGAAGTTGATCCAATGAAAGCTTTGACTGCGCAAATGGAGGCTCTAGGAGCAACTATGAAGAGCATTGAGAAAAATATCAGTCCAAGTAAAACAACTCCAATGTGTGCAGAAACCTTAGGACCTTTGGATTGTATTTATTGTGGAGGAGCACACCAATTTGAGGAATGTCCATCAAATCCAGCGTCGATTTGTTATATGGGAAATAGAAATCATCACCACCAGACTAATAATCCATATTCAAACACTTACAACAGTGGATGGAGAAATTATCCAAACTTTTCTTGGTCTGGACAAGGGAATCAAAATGCTGCAACAAGGGAGCAACATTATAACAAAGGAGGTTATAATCAAAATCTAGAGCTCCACCTCCGAAACAAGAGAAAACCATGAAGGAGATGATGAAGGAATTCATGACTCAAAATGAAGTGCGGCTTAAAAATCAAGAAGCTCTTATTCAGAGCCAAGCATCTTCTTTAAGGAGTCTGGAAGTGCAAATGGGGCAGTTAGCCAATGAACTGAGAAGTAGACCACTAAGTGTAGGGTTTTCCCGTGAACCGAATCACCAAAACCAATTTGAACCGGATCGATTTATGGGTATTGTGCACGTTAAATACATAATAAACCCTAGCATGTTTGATAACTCTCATAAAGAGTTATCTTTCGATTCCTTCTTATGAATTTTAGATGTTGTTTTGAATAAGTTACTTAGTAATCAAAGTCCTTTCTGCTTGTTTTTGGTATCTTTGTAAATAGGTCATGTTGTTTTTAACTTATGCAAGTATTAATAAGTTTTTGCAAGTTTTCGGTGAAGTTTAGTTCAGGTTCTGAAAGCTAGAGCTTACCTGCCGCATGCTGATAGAAGATATGCTTGAGCATGGGAAATGCATGATTGGAAGGAAGGAGGTTTTCTCTCTCCGGGACCACTCAGAGACAAGGATAAAGGTCCTTTTTGATCTTGTCTGCTGGGAAGACAGGTGGCACTGAAGGAAGCCGATCCCTTGTCTGAAGGAAACAGTGACATTTGCACACGTGGATGCATCATGGAAGAGAGAAGGAGATCAACGGCTGTGGAAAAGAAAATATCAAACAAAGGCTTGGCACTTTTGAAAAATAACAATTAACAACAACACACCAACGGAGAGCAGAGGTGCCTGGAGATCGAGCTTGAAGAGGAAGTAATCGAAGCACGAAAGGATCATCGTCTATAGTTTGATTTTAGATTTTCAAGCTGTATTTTTGATGATGAATGATCTTATTTCTTTTATTTTTGAATATGAGCTAACTTTATCTAGCAGTTGGGTTGTGGAACAAAACATAATTTGCTTGAATATATGTTAGAATCGAGTTTCGCATGACTGAACTCATCTTTGATCCTGTTTTCAATTGTTTTTTGAGCACGACAGTGAAAAGAAATCCATCACTTATGGAGACCGAAAGGTGAAATAGGCCGAGGGGATCTAGATAATTGCGTTAATTTCATAGACATATGAGATGGCATAACTTAACTGAGCTTGGTTTGATTGCTTCATCATCCAATCATTGAGAGAGGCATAGACATATGAATCCTGGTGAGAGGGTGTAGATCTAGTTGAACGACAGTTTGCTAGGCAGGTTTAGAAAAAGTTCTAAGGTTCAGGGTAATGCAAGATATAAACTCTAGCATATAGGATAGCAGTGATGAATTGTATTCTATAACCCGAGTGTGTTTCCTAGTACTTGTGAACCCATTTATAACATTTATGTTCATTTTGTGGAATGAGGAAATATTACTGATCATAGCTTTAGTAGGAATCATAGTTTATGCATATTTATGTTTTGAGTAGAAGTTAGAAACAACAACTCTTGATTTACAAACAATTCTTAGTGCACGATTTAGACAATCACTCCCTTGGGTTCGATATCTGGTCTCACTTGACTATATTACTTGTGGATTGTGTATGCTTGCACATTGGTTCTGTAGTCACACTATAGTTCACAACAAGTTTTTGACGCCGTTGCCGGGGAGAGATTAAATTTAAATCTGATTGCTTTTGAATTGTTTGAGTATTATATTATATGATCAATCTGATTGTGGAAACTAATCATTTTCATAATGCAGGAAGATCAGTAGTTTATGAGTGAAAAGATTGTAAGAGAACTATTTCCATTTGATCTAGAAATTGAGAGGACTTTTAGAAGGAACAGAAGGAAACAAAAAATCAGAAAGATGGCTGATGAACAACCAGAGAGAGAGATTGATGAGAAAGATAGAATAATCAGATCATTCATGACACCAAGATTTGCTGATTTTAATCCTGGGGTGGTGAGACCTGAAGTGCAGGCACAACACTTTGAGCTGAAACCAGTTATGTTCCAGATGTTACAAAATTTGGGACAGTTCAGTGGACAAGCCACAGAGGATCCCCACCTTCACTTAAGATCATTCTTGGAGGTCTGTGACAATTTTAAACTGCAAGGAGTAACACCTGAGGCATTGAGGATGCGCCTATTCCCTTTCTCCTTGAGGGATAGTACTAAGACTTGGCTCACAAATTTAACACCAGGATCTGTAACAACTTGGAATGAGCTAGCTGAGACTTTCCTGATAAAGTATTTTCCTCCTGCCATGAACGCCAGATGTAGAAATGCTATTATGTCCTTTAAACAGGAATGTGATGAGTCAGTCAGTGAGGCATAGGAAAGGTACAAAGAACTACTGAGAAGATGTCCAAATCATGGAATCCCTTATTGTATCCAGATAGAGATTTTTTACAATGGACTGCTTGGAAACTCTAGGATGATGATTGATGCTACTGCAGGAGGAGCTCTGTTGGACAAAACTTACAACGAAGCTGAAGTTTTGGATAAAGTAGCTACAAACAATTATCTGTGGGCAAACTCTAGAGCAGCAGCTGTAGCCACTCCAAAAGTTGCAGGGGTCTTAGAAGTGGATCCTATTCAGGTTTTTACTGCACAAATGGAAGCTCTGGGAGCAACCATGAAGAGCATAGAGAAAAACACTAGTCAAGCTATGGTTTCCCCGATGTCAACTAAAACTGCAATGGTTCTGAGTTGTATTTATTGTGGGGAAGGACATCAATTCGAGGAATGCCCTTCAAATCCAGCATCTGTGTGCTATATGGGAAATAGGCCTCAGCAATACCAGGGAAACAATAACCCATATTCAAACACTTATAATCCAGGGTGGAGGAACCATCCTAATCTTTCATGGTCTGGGCAGGGAAATCAAAATGCTGGAACACGGGACCAGCATAATAACTTTAACAAAGGTGGATATAATCAGTTTAACCAGCAGCAAAACAATCAACAGCAGAGTGGTCATCATCAAAGTTTAGAGGCACCACCTCAGAAACCTGAGAAAATCATGGAGGAAATGATGAAGGAATTTATGGCAAAGAATGAAATAAGACTGAAAAGCTAGGATGCTTTGATACAGAGTCAAGCTTCTTCATTAAGGAATTTAGAGGTTCAGATGGGTCAGTTAGCTAATGATATCAGAAATAGACCACAGGGAAGTTTACCCAGTAATACAGAAAACCCAAGAGGGGGAAATGAGCAGTGCAAAGTAGTTACTTTGATAAGTGGAAAACAGACTAAAGACAAACCAAATGAAATACATCAGAAAGCGATGGATTTACCTGAAAAAGAGGTTCAGAATGGAACTAAAGCACAGAGGGAGGGAAAAGATCCCATTAGAGAAACCTATCCAATATTTGATGAGGAGTTGGTAAACCAAGAAAAGCCTGTTGAAGCTTCTGAAGGAAATCTACCAACTAGTAAAAGGAAATCAGTGGAAGATGACTGCAATCTACCTCAACCACCATACCCTGTCAGATTCAAAAAGCATAAAGAAGAGGAGCAGTTCAAAAAGTTCCTGGACATGCTCATGCAAATCCACATCAATGAACCTTTGGTGGAAGCTCTGGAACAAATGCCAACTTATGTGAAATTTCTGAAGGACATTTTGACTAAAAAGAAAAGGCTGAAGGAGTTTGAGACTGTGTCTCTGTTTGAGGAAGTTAGTGGACCTTTGAGGAGGCAAATTCCAGCAAAATTAAAGGATCCAGGGAGCTTCACCATTCCCTGCTCAATTGGGGGAAGTGATGTAGGAAGAGCATTATGTGATCTTGGAGCTAGTGTGAACTTGATGCCACTTTCAATCTTTAAGAAGCTGGGTATAGGAGGAGCAAGACCAACAACCATCACTTTGCAGCTTGCAGACAGATCAACTGTTCACCCAGAAGGAAAGATTGAAGATGTACTGGTTAGAGTGGATAAGTTCATTTTCCCCGCAGACTTTATCATTCTAGATTATGAAGCTGATAGAGAAGTACCCATCATCCTGGGGAGACCTTTCTTAGCTACAGGAAGAACATTGATTGATGTGGAAAAAGGGGAATTGATTATGAGAGTTCATGAAGAGCAGGCTACTTTTAACCTGTACAATACCATGAAGCTACCCGATGAATCAGAAGACTGTTTTACCATTAGAATATTGGAATCCATTATAGCAGAACATGTGGAGGAATTACAGCAGGAAGAATATGAGAATGGAGATATGACTGATGAGAATGTTGTAGCATGGGTTGAGCATGGTGCAAAGTTTGGGGGGTACAAAGCTAATTTCGAATCCCTGGATCTTATTAATAGAGAACAGGAAGGAACTAAAGTCTTCACTTGAAGATCCCCCTGAACTAATACTCAAGCCTCTGCCAAATCACTTAAAATATGTGTATCTGGGAGAAGCAGACACTCTACCTGTGATAATTGCCTCTAATTTGAAAGATGAGGATGAACAGAAGCTGATGCACATGCTTAGGAAACATAAACAGGCAATTGGGTGGACCATATCAGATATTAAGGGAATAAGTCCTACAATCTGCATGCATAAGATATTGTTGGAAGATGGGATCAAGAACTCGGTGCAGCCACAAAGAAGGCTCAACCCCAACATGAAGGAAGTTGTAAAAAAAGAAATCATCAAATGGTTGGATGCAGGGATCATTTTCCCTATTTCAGACAGTTCATGGGTGAGTCCAGTGCAATGTGTACCCAAGAAAGGAGGAGTTACTGTGGTACAGAATGAGAAGAATGAAATGATTGCTACAAGGACAGTTTCTGGGTGGAGGATCTGCATAGATTACAGGAAGTTGAATGATGCCACCAAAAATGATCATTTTCCACTACCGTTTGTAGATCAAATGCTGGACAGATTGGCTGGTCAGGATTACTATTGCTTCTTAGATGGGTATTATGGATATCATCAGATTGCCATAGCTCCAGAACATCAGAGTCTAACTACATTCACCTGTCCTTTTGGGACCTTTGCATTTAGAAGAATGTCATTCGGTCTTTGCAATACTCCAGCAACTTTTCAGCGTTACATGATCTCTATATTCTTTGAAATGATTGAGAATGGTTTAGAAGTATTCATGGATGACTTCTCAGTCTTTGGAAGGGATTTTAACACTTGTTTGGGAAACCTTGAGAGAGTTGTGCAGCTTTGTGAGAAGTCACAGTTGGTTTTAAACTGGGAGAAATGTTGCTTCATGGTGCAGCAAGAGGTAGTTCTAGGGCACAAGATTTCAAGCAAAGGCATCGAGGTTGATCCTGCAAAGATTGAAGTAATAGACAGAATGCCAATTCCAAGTTCAGTGAAAGCAGTTAGAAGCTTTTTGGGCCATGCTAGTTTTTATAGAAGGTTCATTAAGGATTTCTCCAAGATAGCCAAGCCATTATCTGAACTGATAGAACAAGACAAAAAGTTTGATTTCAGCAGTGATTGTATGAAGGCATTTACCAAGTTGAAAGCTGCACTGGTTACAGCTCCCATAATGCAACCACCAAATTGGGATGAATCCTTTGAGTTGATGTGTGATGCAAGTAATTATGCAGTTGGAGCAGTGCTAGGACAGAAAAAGGATAAGATTTTCAGATCTATTTACTATGCTAGCAAGACAATGGATGGTGCACAGAGAAACTATACCACTACAGAAAAAGAGCTGTTGGCAGTGGTATTTGCCTTTGATAAGTTCAGATCCTATTTAGTTGGGGCCAAGGTGATTGTATTCACTTATCATTCTGCAATCAAGTACTTAATGGCAAAGAAAGATGCAAAACCAAGGCTCATCAGATGGATACTTCTTCTGCAAGAATTCGATTTGGAAATCAAGGGTAGAATAAGGAAGACAACACCTCTAGACTTAAAGTCACTATTTCCAAATTTTCTTACCTTGAACCTTGGCCTAACATTAGAAGCTTTGAAAGTCCTTCTGATTTAAGTGGGATGTGAAGCCTATTAGTTGAGAACAAGAGAGGATGATTGGGTAGGAAAAGAAACATGGCATTGATGAGCATTGAGGCTTGAATAAGTAGTTAAAGCTAAGCTCAGCTATGATTTGGTTATCTTGAAATCTGATTTACTTTTCTGTGAACATTGGATTGTAAGGTTTTGGTGAGTGTGCATTGTTAAACTTTGTAAAGAACGAGGACTGAAGTTGAACAATCGAAAGAATCACCATTCATGTTTTCTTTTTGATCTTTGCTGAGGGCTGAATAAAAAGGAGACATACTATTCTAGCTTATTACTTAAGAACTTTGGGATCTATGGTTAGAGTTTATTTTAGTTGTTTGAGGACAAACAACATCTTAAGTTTGGGGGGTGATAACTCTCATAAAGAGTTATCTTTTGATTCCTTCTTATGAATTTTAGATGTTGTTTTGAATAAGTTACTTAGTAATCAAAGTCCTTTCTGCTTGTTTTTGGTATCTTTGTAAATAGGTCATGTTATTTTTAACTTATGCAAGTATTAATAATTTTTTGCAAGTTTTCGGTGAAGTTTAGTTCAGGTTCTGAAAGCTAGAGCTTACCTGCCGCATGCTGATAGAAGATATGCTTGAGCATGGGAAATGCATGATTGGAAGGAAGGAGGTTTTCTCTCTCCGGGACCACTCAGAGACAAGGATAAAGGTCCTTTTTGATCTTGTCTGCTGGGAAGACAGGTGGCACTGAAGGAAGCCGATCTCTTGTTTGAAGGAAACAGTGACATTTGCACACGTGGATGCATCATGGAAGAGAGAAGGAGATCAATGGCTGTGGAAAAGAAAATATCAAACAAAGGCTTGGCACTTTTGAAAAATAACAATTAACAACAACACACGAACGAAGAGCAGAGGTGCCTGGAGATCGAGCTTGGAGAGGAAGTAATCGGTGCACGAAAGGATCATCGTCTATAGTTTGATTTTAGATTTCCAAGCTGTATTTTTGATGATGAATGATCTTATGCTCTTATTTCTTTTATTTTTGAATATGAGCTAACTTTATCTAGCACTTAGGTTGTGGAACAAAACATCATTTTCTTGAATATATGTTAGAATCGAGTTTCGCATGACTAAACTCATCTTTGATCCTGTTTTCAATCGTTTCTTGAGCACGACAGTGAAAAGAAATCCGTCACTTATGGAGACTGAAAGGTGAAATAGGCCGAGGGGATCTAGATAATTGTGTTAATTTCATAGACATATGAGATGGCATAACTTAACTGAGCTTGGTTTGATTGCTTCATCATCCAATCATTGAGAGAGGCACAGACATATGAATCCTGGTTAGAGGGTGTAGATCTAGTAGAACAATAGTTTGCTAGGCAGGTTTAGAAAAAGTTCTAAGGTTCAGGGTAATGCGAGACATAAACTCTAGCATATAGGATAGCAGTGATGAATTGTATTCCATAACCCGAGTGTGTTTCCTAGTACTTGTGAACCCATTTATAACATTTATGTTCATTTTGTGGAATGAGGAAATATTACTGATCATAGCTTTAGTAGGAATCATAGTTTATGCATATTTATGTTTTGAGTAGAATTTAGAAACAACAACTCTTGATTTACAAACAATTCTTAGTGCACGATTTAGACAATCACTCCATTGGGTTCGATATCTGGTCTCACTTGACAATATTACTTGTGGGCTCCTGGGCTCAATTTAGCATATTTATTTGGGCCAGACCTGGGACCTAATGCAAATAATAAAGTGGGCCTATAAAATAATTAATTCCCATGTCCACAACCCACGACATAATTAATTAATTAATATTAATTCTTTTTCACCACAGAATTAATACTGACCTACCCCTTTATTACCACGTTATGAGAACGGGCTGCATTAATTGAGAATCCCCATATTTAAGGTTACCGGACATCCATTAATTAATCGGAGCCTCTGACAAGCTCTAACTATAATTAATTAATAGCTTATTATTCCTGAGTAGTACCACTCAATCCTTATCATTCATGCCTGAACTTAATCAGCCTGCAGGACTTTGGCACGATGAATGTCATTGAGCTCCTTAGGGAATGTCCTCATCCTATTACTCGGATATGGTTACCTAAACCCAGTCTCAGGCGGTACTACACGAATTGCTGTAACCCAAGATGCGGATATACGAGCACGTTACTTAGGCTCTCCACCATGGCAAGTCAAAGCAACAGTCAACCCGTGCAAACCCCTGAACCTTCGTTAGGGTTTGACTCAATTAATATAACGAGATCTTATATTCGCTGATGTCAGACAGACGAATACATCTCACTGCGGTCCATCAATACGCCAGCTCTGCGTACCAGCACGTTAAGTAACCAAGACAGACTACTTATTCTGACAATGCCGCAGCCATCCAGACAGACGTATCCTCATATGTTGTCTCGGCTGTGATCAGGTTCATGTCTCACTAGGTCAAGTGATCATACTATCTTCTGCAATCTACAACACGCCGTATGATCGTTCCTATCGGTGAGACAAGAGGATACCATTGTTCATACATGTAAGATTGTTAACATATAGGAGAAATAAACCGTTGTACACTCATTATAATAAATTCTTTCAGTATACAAAACCCATCAATCTCCCACTTATACTCAAAGAATAACTAAGCTATTACAGAGTATACAGTCCGTCTATCTGGTCTGCTGTCTCTTTAACCACTGTCAGTGGTCGGCATCCACTTCAGACCCAGCTCACGAATATGTCTTTCGTAAACTTTCTGCGGCAAGCTCTTTGTAAATGGATCAGCAAGATTGTCAGCAGTGTCAATCTTCTTAATTTGCACATCGCCCCTTGATACGATTTCTCGTATGATATGGTTCTTTCTCTCTATGTGTTTGCTTGCCCTGTAAGACCGCGGTTCCTTCGAGTTTGCCACTGCACCAGAGTTATCACAATAAATTGTGATGCTCCTCGGCAAACTCAGGATCACGCCCAACTCTAAAAGGTAGTTCCTGAGCCATACCCCCTCTTTTGAGGAGTCGGAGGCGGCGACATATTCCGCCTCCATGGTGGAGTCAGCAATGCATTTCTGCTTTGAGCTCCTCCAAGATACAGCTTCACCTCCCAGGGTAAACACAAATCCTGAGGTTGATTTCTTCTCATCCTAGTCCCCTTGGAAATCCGAGTCTGTATAACCCACAGGGCACAAATCCTAACTTTGATAAACTAGGCAGTAATTCCTAGTACTTTTCAAGTACTGGAGGATGTGCTTTACAGCAGTCCAGTGCGCCTGTCCAGGATTAGACTGATATCTTGCTACCATGCCAACGGCATAACATATATCTGGCCTGGTACACAACATCGCATACATGAGGCTACCCACAGCCGAAGCATATGGTACAAGACTCATCTCATCTTTCTCCCGCTGTGTCTGAGGACACTGCCCACTAGAAAGATGAACGCCATGTCTGAAAGGTAGCAAGCCTTTCTTGGCGAGCTACATGCTGAACTGGGCTATCACAGTATCCACATAGGATGCCTGGGATAAGCTCAACATTCTTCTCTTACGATCTCGTAAGACCTTAATCCCAAGAATGTAGCCAGCTTCTCCCAGATCCTTCATTTGGAACTGTTCGGATAACCAAGCCTTGATTTCCGACATCACTCCCTCGTTGTTTCCAAATAGGAGTATGTCATCAATGTAAAGTGCAAGGAAGACCACGCTCCCACTGACACAAAGTCGGTAAACACAACTTTTGTTTTCCAACTGTGCAAATCCATAGGATTTAATCACATCGTTGAAACGTAAGTTCCACGACCTTGAAGCTTGCTTAAGTCCATACAAGGACTTCCTAAGCTTACAGACAAGATGTTCTTCGCCCTTGCTTATGTAACCCTCGGGTTGCTGCATATAGATGTCCCTACCTTCTTCAAGGTAACTGTTTAGAAAAGCGGTTTTGACATTCATCTGCCAGATCTCGAGGTCCATATGCGCAGCTATGGCAAGGAGTATCCGGATGGATTTGAGCATGACTACGGGTGAAAAGGTTTTGTCATAGTCAATGCCCTCTTTCTAACTATAACCCTTTGCCACCAGCCTGGTTTTAAAAGTCGTGATCTTTCCATCCGCCCCTTTCTTTCTCTTGTATACCCATTTGCACCCTATGGCCCTAAAGCCATCCGACAAATCAGTTTTCTGGTATACATCCATAGCAGTTATGGATTCAATTTCAGAATCCATGGTGACACGCCATTTGGCAACATCCTTGTCCTGCACTGCCTCTTCGTAAGTTAGTGGGTCAGAGTCCTCATGTCCGTCTTCCGGGCTCAAGTCCGAAGACTCACCTACAAACATGATCAGTAGCTCCAGTATCCACTACCCACGAATGAGTAGAAACCGATGCTAAATATGTTTCTGTTACAAATGCAAATGACGTTCCTTGTCCTTTAGCATTCGAACAATCCACCATTCCGCATCCAGCACACCTCTTCTTCTTTGGAGTGACTTTAACCCTCTTCAGCTTCTTTGACTTGCTTTCACTGACTGCTTTCCTGAGCTTACTTTCAGCACCATCATCTCCAACCTTAGAGGTTGTCTAACCAGTGCTAGAAGCAGTCAGAACAGGCATTTGTGCTCGCATGGAAGATTGCTCCACCACAAGTACCTCAAGCAGCTCATGCAGAACATACTCTCCCCTTGCAGCAGCAACTACCTTAATATCATAAAAGGATTCAGGAAGAGATTTCAGGATGATATCAATCTCGCCTTGCGCACTGATATTACCACCCCGCACAGTGAACTGTCTCATGAGATCAATCATAGACATCATGTGCTCTGTCACCGAACTATCTTCAACCATCTTCTTGCACACAAGCTCATGCACAAGCTTATAGTTAATAGTCCGCTCCACGTTGCCATAGGCTGTCGAGAGTTCCTTCCAGATCTCTCCAGCCCTTTCGAGGTACTCATACTTGTGCCTTAATTCTCTAGATAGAGAACCCGTGATGAGCCAAAAGGAGAACTCATCAGCATCCTCCCAACTTTCATAAAATTCAAGCTCAAGTTTGCAGACCTTGTGACGAATACGCAACAATGGATCCATAAAAAGAACGTATGCTTGATTTTTCAAATAAAGGACGTGTTTGATGCAAAAACTCCATTCAGGAAAGTTTGGACCAGTTAGAGGATTGAGAGCAAGTAAATGATCGACAGTAGACATAGACATATCTGAAACAATAAAGAATCTTAAATAAGAACATACACGTAGAACTTCGAAAACAAATGCATTGAAAACCTTTTAATAAATCAAATACAAATGTTTTCCACTAATTGCCCAAGAGTTCCCACCGCAAGCTACACTCGTAGATGTTTACAATGTCACCCTCAACCAGAACTACGGGTTTTAAGCCCCAATCCATTTAATTTCACTACCATGTCAGGATGCTTTTGACACTAGAAATTAATAATTAGTGAAAACCTTAGACCAAACCATCTCTCAAGAACAGGGATGCAATTATTGCATTGTATTCTAAGATGCTTCTAAGCAATTAACCACAAATTTAACTCCGGCCAAAAGAGACAGTTTAGCATGGCACGTAACCATACCGCACAACCCTTAAAGCTTTTGTTATCTATAATTTAAATCAATCCTACAATACTTGTGAAAGAGGTCTACGCAAGCTACACTCGTAGACATTAACGCAAAGCCCTCCCACTATTCACATGATTTAAATTGTTTGTCTAGAAATCCCAACAACCGTACCCATGCACCTCTAATAACTAGCAAGCTCCACTCGTAGACGTTTAATAGAAAGAGTGATACACTTACAGCCTAGGACCGCTTTGTGGAGGTCTATTGATTTTAATTAAAAAATATGCTTAGTATTTTTCCTTTAAAAGGTTTCTTATATGCGCACACATAATTTCTTTGTTATTATATTTTCCAAATTTTTGCATGTAATTAAAAAAGCCCAAAAATTCCCAAAATATAATCTAACAAAAGAAATTAATCACATAAGCATGCTTGAAAGCTGTAAATAATAAAAGCGATAAATCATGATTTTCCTATTATCTACACATGCTTAATTGCGCACATAATAAATCACATATCATACGAGGACAATTAAGGCAAACAAAAATTCCTCGTGGCCCCACAAAAATAGAAAAAATAAATTTTATCTATTACAATTTGAAATTTGAATCTATTTGGATAGATACAAATCTTCTCAAATATTCTAGGGCCTCCAAATCTTGATTCACCAAATCTTTTGGGATTTAGGCCTTTGTGATCTGATGATTTGCCCTAACCCTAATGCAAACCCTAGGGTTTACACAGGATTGCACAAACCACCAAAACCACAAGCCATCGCGACGGGACAGCATCAGCCTATGACGACCACCGCCGCCGACACCCGCCACCGCCCTGCGCCACCGCGCGCACTCGCCCAGCAGGCTCGCGCGCGCGCAGGCCGCTGCACGCCCCGGCCGCGCGCCTACCGCGCCGCCTGCCGCCGCCCGCCGTCGTCCCCTGCCGGCCCTGCGTCGGCTCCGTCTTCGTTCTTCGTCCTCGACCCGTTCGATTACAAATTTTGAAAAATAAAATTACAGAATAATCTATTCTATTACAATTTTTCAAATCTACACTAATCACGGATTTTCTCGTGATTTTACAAAATTAATTCAGCCTTACACGGATAAACCACCGCGGGCTGAATTACACGGGTTGCCACGAGGAACAAAAACCAACATCCACAAAACAGTAAATCCATACATGCATACTGAATTCAATTATGCACAAAAGAGCCTTAAATCAGAAACCTGGCTTTGATACCAATTGTAGGGTTTTCCCGTGAACCGAATCACCAAAACAAATTTGAACCGGATCGATTTATGGGTATTGTGCATAATTAAATACATAATAAACCCTAGCATGCTCCTATGAATTTTATACTCAGATTTGTGGATTGAGGGATTACCGTAATTCCGTCGAGTCTGATCCGATCTTTTGTGTTAGAATTTTCAACTTCAATTCAACCACACAATTCGATTTTTATCTGCGGAAGTGGAAATTGAAGTCTAATTTCTAGAATAAAAATCAAAAATAAAAAGAAAAGAAATAGAATTTTTGTTCTCCAGATCAGGTCTTCAGATCTGTATCCCAATGCTGTTAAGATCTACTAATGGTGAGGACTCCGTAGATCTGTCGTTTGAGCAGGACCAAAATCAAAATTCTCCTCCTTTCTCCCTTAGGATCGGCGCCCACTCTCTCTCTCTAGGTTTAGTGTGTTTCAACTGAATTACAACTTATGAGAGAGAGCTGTCTATTTATAGACCTAGGGTTGTAAACCCTAATGGGCTCCTGGGCTCAATTCAGCATATTTATTTGGGCCAGACCTCAGACCTAATACAAATAATAAAGTGGCCTATAAATTAATTAATTCACGTGTCCACAACCCAGGACATAATTAATTAATTAATATTAATTCTTTTTCACCACAGAATTAATACTGACCTACCCCTTTAGTACCACGTTATGAGAACGGGCTGCATTAATTGAGAATCCCCATATTTAAGGTTACCGGACATCCATTAATTAATCGGCGCCTCTGACAAGCTCTAACTACAATTAATTAATATCTTATTATTCCTGAGTAGTACCACTCAATCCTTATCACTCGTGCCTGAACTTAACCAGCCTGCAGGACTTTGGCTCGATGAATGTCATTGAGCTCCTCAGGGAATGTCCCCATCCTATTACTCGGATATGGTTACCTAAACCCAGTCTCAGGTGGTACTACACGAATTGCTGTTACTCAAGATGCGGATATACGAGCACGTTACTTAGGCTCTCCACCATGGCAAGTCAAAGCAACAATCAAACCGTGCAAACCCCTGAAACTTCGTTAGGGTTTGGACTCAATCAATATAATGAGATCTTGTATTCGCTGATGTCAGACAGACGAATACACCTCACTGCGGTCCATCAATACGCCACCTCTGCATACCAGCACGTCAAGTAACCAAGACAGACTACTTATTCCGACAATGCCGCAGCCATCCGGACAGACGTATCTTCATACGCTGTCTCGGCTGTGATCAGGTTTATGTCTCACTAGGTCAAGTGATCATACTGTCTTCTGCGATCTACAACACGTCGTATGATCGTCCCTATCGGTGAGACAAGAGGATACCATTGTTCATACATGTAAGATTATTAACAGATATGAGAAATAAATCGTTGTATACTCATTATAATAAATGCTTTCAGTATAAAAAACCCATCACCAGGAGCATTGCCGAATAAAACTGAGAATCCAATGAATGGAAAGGAGCAATGTAAAGTTGTCACGCTTCGAAGTGGGAAACAGTTTGAAGAGAGAAGGGCTGAAAATTAGGAAGTTGGAGAAGGATCATCATCAAGAGCTGCAGTGACTAAAGAGAACCTGCAGAAAGATAAGTTGCTTTGAGGGCAGAGGAAGATCCTGTAGAGAAACCTGCAGAAATGCCTGAAGGAAACATTTCTAAAGCTAAGAGGAAATCTGGTTTGGAGGAGTACGATTATGCACCACCACCACCATACCCAACTAGATTCAAGAAGCAGAAAGAGGAGGAACAGTTCAAGAAGTTTCTAGAAATGCTGAAACAAATTCATATCAACGTACCATTGGTGGAAACATTTGAGCAGATGCCAATTTATGTGAAGTTTTTAAAGGGCATCTTGTCAAAGAAAAAGAGGTTGAAGGAGTTTGAAACAGTATCATTGTTTGAGGAAGTAGGTGGACCTCTAAGGAGACAGATTCCAGCTAAGTTAAAGGACCCAGGGAGTTTCACTATCCCTTATTCTATCGGAGGTCGAGATGTGGGTAGGGCTCTATGTGACCTAGTAGCAAGGGTAAATTTGATGCCATTATCAATTTTTCAAAATTTGGGCATTGGAGGGGCTAGACCTACCACCATTTCTCTTCAGTTAGCAGATAGATCAACTGTACATCCTGAAGGAAAGATTGAATATGTGCTCGTGAGGGTAGATAAGTTCATCTTTCCTGCAGATTTTTTTATTCTGGACTACGAAGCAGACATGGAGGTGCCAATTATCCTGGGAAGACCATTTCTTGCTACAGGAAGAACACTGATTGATGTAGAGAAAGTGGAGTTGATTATGAGGGTACAAGATGAACAAGCTACTTTTAACTTATTTAATGCCATGAAGGTTCATGATGATTCTGAAGAATATTTTTCTGTGGAGGTTCTGGAGTCAGCAATAGAAGAATTTTTTGAGAAAAACCATTCTGGGAAGGAAGATGATGCCGAGGAATTACCAAGTGAAGCTACAGCATGGGTAGAGCAAGGGCAAAAGTTTGGGGGAGTTCGGCAACCATTTGAGCCATTGGATCTGTTATCTAGAGAAATAAAAGGGACCAAGTCTTCTATGGAGGAACCTCCAGAATTAACACTAAAACCTTTACCTGCTCACCTGAAGTATGCTTACTTAGGTGAATCAGATACATTACCTGTGATCATAGCAGCAAATTTGAAGGAAGAAAATGAGCAAAGCCTGTTGGAACTGTTGAAAAGGCATAAGCGGGCAATAGGATGGACTATTTTTGACATCAAGGGGAAAAGTCCAGCAATCTGTATGCATAAAATCTTGATAGAGGAAGGGAGTAAGAATTCTATTCAGCCACAGAGGAGGTTAAATCCCAATATGAAAGAGGTAGTGAAGAAAGAGGTGATTAAATGGATGGATGCAGGGATTATCTTTCCCATATCTGATAGTTCTTGGGTAAGCCCTGTGCAATGTGTTCCCAAGAAAGGAGGAGTTACAGTGGTTCAGAATGAGAACAATGAAATGATCACTACAAGGACAGTAATTGGATGGAGAATTTGCATTAACTACAGGAAGTTGAATGATGCAACAAAGAAGGATCACTTTCCTTTACCATTTGTAGATCAGATGCTGGATAAGCTAGCTGGACAGGAGTTTTACTGCTTTTTGGATGGATATTCAGGGTATCATCAGATAGCAATAGCTCCAGAACATCAAAGTTTAACCACATTTACTTGTCCCTATGGAACTTTTGCTTTTAGGAGAATGCCTTTCGGATTATGCAATGCTCCATCAACATTTCAGCGTTGTATGATTGCTATTTTCTCTGAGATGATAGATAATGGATTGGAAATCTTTATGGATGACTTCTCAGTATTTGGGGAGGATTTTGAAGCATGTTTGGAGAATTTGGAAAAGGTCTTGAAACTGTGTGAAAAATCACAGTTGGTGCTGAACTGGGAAAAGTGTTGTTTCATGGTGCAGCAGGGAGTAGTCTTGGGACACAAGATATCAAAAGCTGGAATGGAAGTTGATCCGGCCAAAATTGAGGTGATAGAGAAGATGGCAGTACCAAGTTCAGTCAAGGCAGTTAGAAGTTTTCTGGGACATGCAGGATTTTACCGAAGGTTTATTAGAGAGTTCTCAAAAATTGCAAAGCCCTTATCTGAATTGCTTGAGAAAGATAGGAAATTTGAGTTCTCTCCACAATGTATGGAAGCATTCTTGAAACTGAAGGCCGCTCTGATTTCTGCACCAGTTATGCAACCGCCACATTGGAATTCCCCATTTGAACTTATGTGTGATGCCAGCAATTATGCTTTAGGAGTAGCTTCGGGGCAGAGAAAAGAGAAGATATTCAGGGTGATCTACTATGCAAGTCGAACCCTTGATGGAGCTCAGAGAAATTATACAACCACAGAGAAAGAGCTGTTAGCTGTGGTGTTTGCATTTGATAAATTCAGATCATATCCGGTGGGGTCCAAGGTGATTGTTTATACAGACCACTCAGCAATCAAGTATCTAATGGCCAAGAAAGATGCCAAACCAAGGTTAATCAGGTGGATATTGCTACTACAAGAGTTTGATATGGAAATCAGAGACAAGAAGGGAACTGAAAACCAAGTAGTAGACCATCTTTCCAGATTGGAAAATCTCAATGGAGAAGAAGGTATTGAGCAAGTAAATGATAAATTTCCAGATGAGCAGCTGATGAGATGTGAAGAGGAAGCCCCATGGTATGCCGACATGGCCAACTATTTAGCTACTGGGAGGAAACCCTATAGAATTAAGGGGCAGCAGTTGAAAAAGTTTCTTCATGATACAAAGTACTACTACTTGGATGATCCAATGCTGTACACACAAGGATCATATCAAATTTTTAGGAGATGTGTACCAGAGAAGGATGTGCAGGCAATTTTGGCAGACTGCCATGCTGCAGCATATAGAGTGCATTATGGTAAACAGAGAACAGCTGCAAAGGTTCTTCAATCAGGTTTCTTCTGGCCTACCATTTTTAAAGATTCATTTTCATTTGTGAAGAATTGTGATAGATGTCAAAGGGTTGGAATCTTGCCTGCTAGAAATACAATGTCACTGAACAACATAATCAAAGTAGAATTGTTGATGCGTGGGGAATGGATTTTATGGGTCCATTTCCAATGTCTTTTGGGAATGAATATATTTTACTGGCAGTGGATTATGTGTCTAGGTGGGTTGAAGCATGTGCTTGTGCCCGCAATGATTCAGATACAGTAATGAAGTTCCTCCACAAAAACATTTTCACCAGATTTGGCACACCAAGAGCTTTAATCAGTGATGAAGGCACTCACTTCATCAATAAAAGTCTGTCTGCAATGTTAGCTAAGTACAATGTTACTTACAGAATTTCCACAGCTTATCACCCACAGACTAATGGGTTGGCAGAGCTTTCCAACAGGGAAGTGAAGAGTGTCCTTGAGAAGGTGGTGAATGTCACCAGGAAGGATTGGTCTAAACATCTTGATGATTTTCTCTGGGCCTACAGGACTGCATATAAAACTCCTTTGGGAATGTCACCTTATAGGTTGGTCTTTGGGAAGGCTTGTCACTTGCCTTTGGAGTTAGAACATAAGGCATACTGGGCAACAAGGAAGTTGAATTTGGATCCAAAATGCAGTGGTGCAAAGAGGATGCTGCAGTTGAATGAGCTTGAAGAATTAAGGTTACAGTCATATGAAAATGCCAAGCTATACAAGGAAAAGGTTAAGAAGTGGCATGACAGCAGGATTTCTAAGAGGAAATTTGAAGAAGGACAGAAGGTTTTATTATTCAACTCCAGGCTGAAGCTATTTCCAGGGAAGCCGAAATCTCGGTGGTCAGGACCCTTTGTAGTAGTCAAGGTATATCCACATAGAGCAGTGGATTTGAAGAATGAGGATACTGGAGAAAAATTCAAGGGTGAAGCACTATCATGGAGGAAGCATAAACAGGGAAAAGGCTTC
>JAPKLW010000190.1:499032-548631 GCA_026898455.1 Plectranthus barbatus
TCATCACCACACACCATCGAGCTGAGGAGATTCAGCTGGGGGAAGAAAGAACTTGAGGAAGACGAGAGGATTTGAGCTGCAGCTCCACCACCGAAGAAGAATCAGCTGGGGATTGAGGAGTCTTTCTTGTTGCTGCTCAATCTAAGGGGGGAATCCTTTACTTCTTCCTTATTATCCTTAATCCCTGTTTTCAATTATGAATTCTAGCTTTCAAGAAATGATTTCAGCTCCACTCCTTGTAAATATGAGCTAAACACGTATTGCTTGGGCTATGGATGAAACTTGCATGTTTTGATTTTATTGTGCGACACTATTGTTAATAGCATGGAGTTGAGCTTTTGAATGTTTAAATCTTTTATTTACAATCCTTGTGGGAGCTTGTGTTTGTGATTTATGCTTAATCTTGGTTTGGGAAAATTAGGATTAAGAGTAGAAACCTCAATTGCTACACAATATGTTACATAGGAATATGTGGGTTTGTGATTGCTAAAATGCCTAAAGAGTTGTAAATGGTGCTGGACCTAATTGAATTTGGGCATAGGAATATGTTAAATTTAATTAGGAAAAGCTATCTCACCTATTTTGGGAAATCTAGTTGAGAACAATGGTTTGGCAGCAACTTAATTCCGTGTTGTTGCAATTGCTGTAGCATGTCTATTGAAGCACGTTGATTCCTTAGCCTAAGTCGTTTTTATCAATTGAGTAAAAAAAATTTCAAATCTGATTTTCTCGTTATTCCTCTGTGTTTACCATCCCCTGTTTATATGCTTGATGTTATTTTTCCAATTAAATTATGCCTAGATTAATTAAACAAACCAACTCATTTTTCCTCATCAATTAAATAAAGTTGAGTGTTTGTGCACCTTATCCCTTTCCTGTGGATCGATACTCGGAGAATACTCCGTTTTATTATTACTAGTGATAGTGTGCACTTGCACTAGTGTGTTTCACACACAAACAAGTTTTTGGCGCCGTTGTCGGGGTAGGCGATTAAGTTGTTGCTATTCAATTCGCTTGATTTTTTTATTTATATTTCATTGCATTTTATTTTTAAAAAAAATTTGTGTTGTTGTTTTTGCATAGGGGTTGCTCCAGAATTATACCCATTCGATTCTGAAATTGAATGGACCTTTCAAAGGAACCGGAGAAGGCAAAGAGCACGAAGAAGAAGAGTAATGGCTGCTGCTCCTGGTGCTGCTATTTGAACATCAATCAAGACCATCAAGAGAAAAGTATGTATGCTGGTGCTATGCTGCAACTACCTCAGGTTGTGCAATGTGTATATTGCGAGGGAGAACATCTATATTCTGATTGCCAATTCAATCCTGACTCGATTAATTATGTGCGACATCAATGGGGCAGCATACATAACCCATATTCAACCACATACAACCCGGGATGGAAGCAATACCCAAAATTCTCTTGGGTTGCGCCACATGCTGCAGCAGGGTTCAGTCAGCAACAGCAGAGCCATATTACCCTACCTCGTTATCAGAAGCCGCAACTTGAGCAGATATCATATGAGAATCAGCAACCAGCACAACAGCAGCAGCAGCAGCAACTGCAGCAAGATAACTCACTTGAGGCGATGCTGAGGGAGTATTTGGTACGAAGTGAAGATAGAGCACAAAGCCGATAGGCAATTCTTCAAAACCAAGCAGCTACTTTACACAATCTGGAGGTCCAAATGGGGCAGCTGGTTGCTGAGATGAAAAATAGGCCGCAAGAGGATCTACCTAGTGACACGGTGAACCCAAGAGAAGATGATGAACAAGGCAAGGCCATAACATTGAAGAGTGGGAAGGTGCTTGAAGAGGTGACACCTGCAAAAATGGATGAAGCTGACCCCGCTTCACTCCAAATGGAGGAAAAACATGTTGAATGTGAAGCTGAGAAGGTGGCAGAAAAGAAGGAAGATGTTGCTGATGCTGCAGTGCCGAAGCAGCAGACTACTGCTCGGAAATACATACCTCAACCACCTTTCCCTCAAAGGTTGAAAAAGTATAAAGAAGAGGATCAATGCAAGAAGTTCTCTGATGGTGAAGAAGGGTGTTCGAAGATTGATGTGCTTGATGCACTTGTGGAAGAGACAAAGCAGGAAGATTGTGAGCAAATTGAGGATGCTGAAGCATCAGAACTGGAGCAGATTGAAAAGTGCAGCATAATTGTTTTTTAGCCATTCCAGCTCAATGAAAGAGAGTTCAAGGTCCTCGAGCCATCTGTTATGTCTCCACCAAAATCAGAGCTGAAACAGTTACCTTCCCATCTCAAATATGTCTACTTTGGGGAGCTGGACACTCTTCCGGTTATCTTTTCTTCAAACTTGGGAGCTGAACATGAAGCAGTGTTGATTTCTGTGCTGCAGCAACTGAATTTGAACTTGAAGGAAGTTTGGACGGATAGGATGCTGCAGCTGAATGAATTTGATGAGCTAAGGTTGTTGTTATATGATAAGGCTGAGCAAGAATTTGGTGGAGCCTTCAGCATGGAGAAGGCCAGCACTACCCTTCTTGATACTTGAGTATGAGATACTCATGGATTATCCACTCTGTTGGATGGTTCATGATTGTTTGATTGTACATAGCTTAGTTTCCTTTATTGCCTTTTAAATTTATGCCTAGTTTAACTTCATGCTTTCCTTGTTCTTGCTTAAGTTGTGAGTTTAATGAAAAAAATTTTAAAAAAAAGAAAAAAGAAAGAAAAAAATGAAGCTAAATTGATGAATCTTTTTGCAATAGTGCTGTGAGTTTCAGGACTCTTGTACAATCAAGTTTGAGGGGTAGCAAGTCAACGAGACAATGGAAGACGTGCAAAATCACTTGGACCGAGAGGGTGTTTTGGTGAGTTGTGTGCCAGGACCCACCCACTGCTACCCCTGCTGCTGCAAAGGATGCTGCAGCAACTGCTGCTACCGTTCTAAAGAAAGGGAAGAAAAAGGTTACCTCCCCTGCTCATGATCCAACTTCAGCAACCCTTGCTGCTGACACTGATGTTGCAGCAACTTCTGAGCCGGCTACAACACCTACCTCCACCACCAAGAAGAGGACGAACAATGGGAATCCCTCCAACCGGAAAATAACTGCTTGTGGTTTATCCTTCCACCCTGATCCTCTTTAAACTTGGTTTATTTTGCTGCACTTTGTTATATTTTCAGTTGGGTCTGTACCTAATTACTTCACTTAATACTTTGGTGATGTTGGTATTGTTGGTTGGTGCTTTGTTGTGAATATTTTGGTAGACCCATGTTTGCCTATATTCTCTATTTCTTCTTATCTTTTGTGTTGGTTTTTCGATCTTGTTGATCTGCTCTTCTTCGATGATGATATCTTTTATTTCTTGTTGCGTGTGGAATTAATTATTGATATGTTGATTCTTATCTCTCGAGTGTTCCTTAGGTTTAATACTTCAATTCTTGACGTGTTTTCCATCTAATCTCGTGGGCTGAAAATACTTGTTTTGAAAACTTCATTTCCTTGCTTAGTTGATTATTCTTTATTGGTTTCATGTCTTGGTTTTGCAAGTGTGAGTGTTTACCTTCGATTTCTTGTAGTTTCCTTGAGGTGAAATGTGTTTTATACCACTTGGGATATGATTTAGGCCATTGTTGTTTATTTTGAGCCTTTATTGTTCTTTCATTTTTAATTCACCTTTGCACCCTATTTTGAGCCTTAGCTTTTTCTCTTTCGTTTCCCTATCTATTTAAGCCCTCTTATCCCTTATTTTATTAGTTATTGACCCTCATCGTGAGCACCTTAGTAAGTTCAGCATTTCGACATTGAGGACAATGTTCATCCTTAAGTTTGGGGGGTGCTCCCGTTTCGGGTTTGTTTTATTCTTGAGTCTTGTATCTCATTTCTTTTATTTTCCGAATCTAGTATTTCATTTTTTTGTTATTGTTGACATGTGTAAAAAAAAAGAAAAAAAATCGAGAAAATCAAAAGAAAAGAAAATTGAAAAAAAAGAGAAAAAAATCAAGAAAATCAAAAGGAAAATGAAAAAAAAAGAAAGAAAAACTGAAAAAAAAAGAGAAGGAAAAGAAGAAGGGAAAAATCGAGAGAAATTCAAAAAAAAAAAAAGAGAGGAGAGTGAAATAAGGGTGTTCTTTTTGTCTTTGACATTTCATTTTGTGTAGTAATAGGGGCATTCTTTTTCTCACTTGGGATTGTGGTTGTAGTTGTTTAAGTCCTCTAAATATGTGGTAGAACTCATTGGTGCTCTCGAATTAGTCACTCTATCCAAATATTCCCTACCTTAACCTTAGCTCACATTACAAGCCAATAAAGTCCTATTGATCCTTGTGGTATGAACTCCATTAGTGGAGAGGTTGCTATGAGTAGTTTGGAGTCAAAATAAGTAAGCATGATGATCATAAGCATTACTTGAGTCATGAAGTTAATTTTGATCATTTTGACTTGGCATTGTAATGATGTGCCGTGCTGTTTTGAGATTTAGATTCTGAAGCATGATAGAAATGAGATGTTAAACTTGTAGGAAGAGTCTTGAGATGAGTTGATACTATTTTGATGATTGAATCCGAAATCTCTTTCAACTGTGCTGAGAATAACAAGAGCATGAGCTAGCATGATTGGAAATTCCAACTTGTTTGTCTTTTGAGTCGGTTTGTCTATTTTTGTTGATCGAGGACGATCAACAGGCTAAGTTTGGGGGGGTGATAACTCTTGAAAAAGAGTTATATTCTCTTGATTTTAGTTCGTTTTAGAGAGTCTTTCGTCTATGTTTAACCAAATAAACATTGTTTTAGTCTTGTATTTATTTGTTCGAGTCCTTTTATGTTAATTCATGTTTTGGAAGCAAATAACGATGTTTTTGGAGGATTTGGAGTGAGAATTGTCGTGCAGGAAATTACCATGTTTTGAAGCTTTTGCTGGAGCAGAGAAACGAATGCTAGAGCATTACGAGCTGGGTTAGTTTCCAGTCAACTCAAGTCAAAGTAACAGGGTGATGTGGCAAAATTCATTTAGCTGAGTTGAGAAGTGCGAAAAAGGCTGATTTTCACCCACTTTCCTTAAGGACAATTTGGGAAAAAAGCCAAAAGAGGAAACCTAAAATTGAGGGGGAATATAAAAGCCAAATTGGAGAGAGAAAAAGGGAGCCACACTTTGATTTCATCACCACACACCATCGAGCTGAGGAGATTCAGCTGGGGGAAGAAGGAACTTGAGGAAGACGAGAGGATTTGAGCTACAGCTCCACCACCGAAGAAGAATCAGCTGGGGATTGAGGAGTCTTTCCTGTTGCTGCTCAATCTAAGGGGGGAATCCTTTACTTCTTCCCTGTTATTCTTAATCCCTATTTTCAATTATGAATTCTAGCTTTCAAGAAATTATTTCAGCTCCACTCCTTGTAAATATGAGCTAAACACGTATAGCTTGGACTATGGATGAAACTTGCATGTTTTGATTTTATTGTGTGACACTATTGTACATAGCATGGAGTTGAGCTTTTGAAGGTTTAAATCTTTTAATTACAATCTTTGTGGGAGCTTGTGTTTGTGATTTATGCTTAATCTTGGTTTGGGAAAATTGGGATTAAGAGTAGAAACCTCAATTGCTACACTATATGTTACATAGGAATATGTGGGTTTGTGTTTGCTAAAATGCCTAAGAGAGTTGTAAATGGTGCTGGACCTAATTGAATTTGGGCATAGGAATATGTTAAATTAAATTAGGAAAAGCTATCTCACCTATTTTGGGAAATCTAGTTGAGAACAATGGTTTGGTAGCAGCTTAATTCTTTGTTGTTGCAATTGTTGGAGCATGTCTGTTGAAGCAAGATGATTCCTTAGCCTAAGTCGTTTTTATCATTTGAGTAAAGAAATTTGTCAAATCTGATTTTCTCGTTATTCCTCAGTTTTTACCATCCCCTGTTTATATGCCTGCTGTTATTTTTCCAATTAAATCATGCCTAGATTAATTAAACAAACCAACTCATTATTAAATCAATTAAATCAAGTTGAGTGTTTGTGCATCTTACCCCTTCCCTGTGGATCGATACTCGGAGAATACTCCGTTTTATTATTACTTGTGATAGTGTGCACTTGCACTAGTGTGTTTCACACAAGCTACAAGTTTTTATTTTTTATTTTTTTTACTTGGATGAATTGTTGTAATATAGGCTGTTTTTGTTAGAAATGGGGTGATTTATTCGTGCACTGTGTTTGTGTAAAGATATCTTGTGCTTATTTTCTGATTTGGGTTGAGTACAGAAACATCAAAGATGAAAACCAAGAACCCTACGAAAAGAAAGCCTGGATCCGTGGAAGAAAGTCCAACCCCAAGTTCTGAGAAAAAAAGGGAAAGCACCAGAAAAGCCAGTGCGAAGGTCTGGCCGAACTGCTTTAGCAACTATGGCTAGTAGGAATGCTAAACTCCCGCAGACAAGTGCGGACAATTCGGTGGAAGTACTAGAAGAGGAGGCACCCGTTGTGAAGAAGGGAGTGCAATCTGAGAAATCAAAGAAGGCAAAGGCAGACCCTTTGCAAATTTTGGTAGATGCTGCTGAGAAGCTGCGAGTGACTGAAGAAGAAAAAGAGAAATCAGCAGGAAGCAAGAAGGCTACTCCAACATCTTCAAGCACGAAGAAGATAGAGTCGAACTCAGCCAAGAAGGAGTAGAAGAAGCCGGTCTCCAGAGCCCAAACCAAGAAAGCAGTTACCCCAGCAAAAGAATCTAGACAAAAGGGTTGAGGATAAGAAACAATCTGAAGAGGAAACTTCTGAGAACGAAGAAAGTGACGATGTAGAGCAAGAAGAAGAAGCAAGCCAAGAGAGTGAGGAAGCAAAGACTGAATCTGAAGATGAACAGGATTCAGAAGAGAGCGATGCCACTGCATCAGAAGAGCAAACATCAGACGAGAAAGAATTGGAAGAAGAGTCAGAGAAGTCAGAGACCGAAGAGGAAGAACCTGATGAAGAAGAGGATGATTCAGAGGAAGAAGAGGAAGAACCACAACAGAAACCAAAGAAAGTTAACAAGAGAAAAAGGGAAGAGGAAGTTCCAGCAAGCGAGCAAGAACCAATCCCAAGGAATCCCAAGACAGGAAGGAGAATTAAAGTCGTTGCGGTGAAAGAAGGAGAGACATCTGGCAAGTCTCAGAAAAAGGAAAAATTGAGTCAGAAAAAGCAACTCAAGAAAGGCAAGAAGAAAGTAGAAGAAGAGAAGGCCTTGACTCCAGATGAGATTGACAACCTTCCCAAGTTCTCATCCAGGCTACACAAAGAAAGGATGAAGTTTGTTATGGAAAGGCAGCTGCTAATCGAAAGAGGCTTCAAGAACTTGAAGGTGTTACCTGCAGATTTGGTGAAGCAAATTGAGCAGCAGGGGTGGGAAAGCTTTGTGCTTCCACCGCCTTTTCCCATCATTGCATTGGTCAAGGAATTCTACGCAAACTGTGAACAACCATCCACTGAGAAGCCTGAAATAGTTGCTACTGTTCGAGGAAAAGAAGTGAGGCTGAATGCTGAAGCAATTCATGAGGTATTTGGAACTCATGCGCCAGAGCCAGATGAGTTTATGGAGATTTGCTTTGCACCCACAAAGAAGCAGTTGGATGAAGCCCTGAAGGTGGTAGGACTTCCGGGAGCACAGTGGAATGATGAGGCGAAGGATAACAAATTTGTGCTCTCCAAGTTCCTGCATTCTGAGGCAAATTTGTGGCTGCAGTTTTTGAAAAATAGGATCAGCCCGACCACTCATAACACTAACATTGGTCAGGACCGCATCCCTATGATTGCTGCCATTCTGAAGGGCGAGCCAATCAACTATGCACCTTTCTTGGTTGATGTTGTTGGCTAATCTGCCTCAAAGGAACGAGGACCTCTCTTCTGCCCCTCCTTGATATCTGAACTTTGCAAGAAAGCTGGAGTTTGATTTCACGACGAAGATCCACGCAAGACCATGAGGACTTATTTCAATGTTGAATATCTGCGCCAGAGGCATGAGAACTCCCAAAAGAAGGAGTGGAACCCTCATCAGCTAACCAGACTTCTGTGCAGGTTTTGCAGGGTAAGTTGGATGATATCTCTGAACAAAGCACCCGACTTCTGAAATAATTTGAGGACCTCCATACCATGATGATGGAGATGCAATTTCAAACTGAAGAGTTGGTGAAGGAGGTGAGGAACAAGAAAGCTGAAAAAGGGACGTCTGCTGCTGGAAAGAAGAAGAAGCCTACTTGAAGGTTGTGGTCAATTCTAAACTTTATCTTTTGAACAAAAACTCTGTTTTTAATTTGTGCTTGTGTGGATGTTTTGGGTGAATGTGTGAACCCATTGCTCTAGTTTGTTCGGTATGTTTGATGTTTTTATTTTTGAATGGAAGTTTAGTTTGTTTTAGTTGATGGTGCAAGGAAGTGTTATGAAGTATTGATAGTTTGTCTATTATCTTGTCTCGGGCTTGATGATGTGGGTGTGTGAGTAATCTCTTTCTCTTGAAATCTCATGAATGATTATTGAGTGATTGAGAGTCAGCCCCCAAGATTTTCAAGTTTAATATTAGGATGATAGGCTAGCTTGAAGAACAAAGTTTGTGGTTGTTTGGTTTTTAAAAACCTGATATGCTACATGCTTTAGTTTAAATGGTACTTTAGTTTTGCTTAGAAAAAGAACATGTGAGATGCCACCTACTTGAAAATGTTAGGCCATTTGAAACGAAATTTGAATGAGTATTACATGAGGAAATGATTTAGGCAGTCTCTTCATCTTTGTGCTTGCAGAAGTTCTTTTCATCTTACATCATTTACCTTTGCACCTTGATTTGAGCCTTAAGTCTTTTGTTGATTTTGACCATAAAAGATGTGAGCTATTTACCCATACACTCGCCCCGATTTGAGAGGTAGGCTTGCTTAGGTTCTTCCACTTAGAGGTTAGCAGAATAATAAAAGGAGAGAGTTGCAATAGCTTGAATATGTAGAAGCCTGAGAGCTTGTTTGTAAATAAACCATGCTGCAGCCTGTAAGTAGCATGTGTATATATAAAAAAAAGAGGGGGGAAAGAAGAGAAAAGAAGAAAAATAGAAAAATTAGATGGGACATATAACCATTTGAAAATAAAAATAAAAAAAGAGTTTAAGATTCTAAAAACATTTGCAGATCTTCTTATGCAATCTCAAGAATAAATCCTAAGTGAAAGACCAATAGCATGCCTCTCAAATTCATTAGTCACTTTGTCCATAATGCTCATACCTTAGCCACAGCCTTACATTAGAAGCTCAAGAAGACCTTTTGATCTTGATGTGATACAATTTCTATTAGTGGAGAATGTGCTAAAGTTTGAAGGTAGTAAAAAACAGTGGCATCAATGATCATGAGAGCTTAAATGGAAGTTAAGTTTAAACTTGTAGCATTTGTTAGCTATCTTGTTGAAAATTTTATAGCTTTGATTGCCAAGCTAGCTTAGATTGCTTCGATTAAACTTATTAAATTGTGGTGGTTAAAGCTTGATTACTTAGGAGTCATGAATGAAATTTTTCTTCTTTATTTCTTTGACGTGAAATGAAAGCTTCGAGACAAGAATATGTAAATTAAGTTCTCTTTGTTTTGTTTGAGTCTTTGTTGCTTGGGGACAAGCAACATCTTAAGTTTGGGGGAGTGATAACTCTCTGAAAGAGTTATTATTTTGTGTCGAACTTAATTAATTATGTCTTAGAATAGTCTTGTTTTACAGGATAATTAGCAAAATATAGGTTAATTGGTTAGTTTATTAAATTTAGGTTTATTATATAGTCTTGTGTTAATTACGAGTTTTTGCGAAAAGAATTATTTGAATAGTATCACAGGTTTTACTATGCTGGAGCATAACAAGAGCAAGAAGGATTGATACGATGTCGCAGCATAGGAGCAGCATGGCCAGAACTCTAGTGAGGAATATTCGGGACCACAGCAAACAAGATCTCAGCACTTTTCAGACCCTGTCCCAAAAACCAGGACAGATGTCACCCAGGAGAACTGTCAGAGCTGGGAGGCAGATTAAGGAGCTACGTGTAAGGCTTGGATGAAGCTGAAGGGAGACAGGAGAGATATTTTCAGAAAAGAGAGGGGAAGAAAAAAAGGAGATATACAGAGAACACGATGAGAGATGAGTATCAACACAGGAGTTTGAGCAGGGAGAACGAGGAGTTCGTGAGAAATCAACGTGGATGTTGCAACAAACCTGAATAGTTTATCTCTATTTTGCAGTTTTCGTTAATATTTCTATGTATTTGATGTTTGGAGATATGAACTTGAATCTCGTTTGCTTTTTATCTTTTGTAAGCATGAGCTAAACCTTTTAAGCTCGGGTTATTGACTGGTTTATCTTCTTGAATATATGTTGAAGTTGTTCTTGTATTAAATCTGGTGTTTGATTTCGATTCTGGTTTGTTTTTTTTATCTAAACACGACAATGGCAGGTAGAAATTTTTCCTAGTGAGACCGAGAGGAGATCTAGGATGAGGGAGTCGTGGTCAATCTTGATCTCTAGTGTAGACATACATGGAATCTAAGACTTGCAAGAACCCCTGTTCTGAAATAGCTTGTTTGAAGGCAAAATCTATCATAGACATATGAAGGTTAGCAAGAAAACATAGATCTAGCGCTATGACAATAGTCTAGACAGAAAAGAGTGTGGTTGCAAGAACCAAAGTTGATGCCTGAACAATGCTGCAGCATAAAGGAGAGTAGATAATCAAAAGTCAATAACCCGAGTGCATTTTATCATCTATCTTAAAACCATAGTCTATAATTTTATGATTATTTTGTGGGAAGAAATATTATTAATTGTTCTAGCACTGCTCGGTTTCATTTTATATGCTTTCTTGTTATTTTAGTTTGGAGAAATCACAAAACCCCATTAATTTACAAGCAATAGAATGTGCACGACTCACTTTCACTCCCTTGGGTTCGATATCTGGACTTAGATCTGTATTACTTGTTTAGACATTTGTGCACTTGCGTATAATTATAATAGCTACTAGCACAACAACACTTTCTCCGCAGACTTGCTCATAATGGACCCCCCCAGTTGCATTGTCTACGGACTCTTAAGTCCTTTTACTAATTGCATGGGCACTTCCAAGTTTCTCGGCAACTCATTTTGCAAGATCAGTGCATCCTTCTTCATATGTGGGATTTTGTAATTGTTACATCCCTTCACCTTCAGCATTTCTAGTAGACATGATTGCAAAGTGATGAGCACTTTGTTCAATGTCATAGGTTCTAGGGTATTGTAACTAGTTATAACTGCATTAACCAACTCATTGGCATTCTTAAAAGCATGCTTTTGTTGTAGGCTCTGAGTAGCCCTAAAGAACCCTAAGTCATTGATATTAATATCTGAATTGTTTGTTGGTTGTTGAACCAATGTTATGTTAAATCCATCTGAATCTGCCACTGCTCTAAAACCTGGATCAGAATTGGATATGTGTGGCATTGCATTCTCTTGTTGTATGCAAATGTTTTTACTCATGTGCGTAAGCCACTTTGCCTTTAGAGCTGGTAAAAGCTGGAATTAAAACACATTTATAAGTTGCATGACATGAATATAATAGTAAAGAATGCTTTTTTCAAATATGAAAACGGAAACTCTACACTTTTTACCTCATTCACCAAGCAGTTTTTCATCACTTGTTTAGTTATTGATTCAATAGGTTTTGTCTCCATTGTTCCAGCTGGTCTTAATTTGTTGTTTCTTTTTGCTTTCACCTCTTCAACAAATGGCCATATACCTATTTTTCCATAAAAAACAACACTCTTCTCATCTGAAAATATAGGACGGCTGACAGCACAAATAAACATTACCTTTGTGATGAATTTTTTACTCTTGCTATATCTATGAGGATTTTCTTCACTATGACTCATGTAGTATCTGTGGATGTTCTTGGTTAGATAAAATCACTTCACATCTATGTGAATAACATGATACATAGGCTTAAACTTAATACTATTTGAAGCATTGTCTAACTCTATGGCTTGTAAAGTGAAACTTAGCCTTAACATCTTATTTGGAGCTGTCAAATCCAGTTTTATAGCATTTGTGTGAGCTCTGATTAGATTATTCTTAACCCATCTACCCACAGTTGATTTTGAAACATTGATGCTCTCCGCAAGTGATCTATTTGTCCCTCTTTTCTTATAATGCACAGATTCAATTCTATCATTGCTTACCTTATGGATTTTTTATCTTGGTTTTAAATCTCTTTTGCTTATAGATTTCATAACTCCAAATGTGGCTCTATTCTTATTTGCAGATTTCCAGACCCTTGATATGCTCCTCTCACACAGGCTGAACTTGGATTCACACAGGCTGAACTTGGATGCAACTTCAGTTATCTTCCCATGTGTGAGCTTGCTATCTTTGCTACTCTCAAGCAAAAAATGAATAATTTGCACTTTTTTATGCTCTGAAGCATCTTTTTGCTTCCCCATTTTTCTTCTTTTTTTGATTTTGATTTGTGAATGTAAATGCAGTTTGTTTGTATTTATAGAGAAGCTTTTAAACAGATTTTGAATTGCCTCAATTTTGGTGGCAATGAAGTGGCTATTTTGGTTGTGTATTCCCTCCATTTTAAAAATGTGAAACAACTCCTCTCTCCTCTTTCCTTTTCTTTTAATTTGTTAATTAGTTCACTAATTATGTCATTAAAATCTCTTATTACTTGAAGCATTGATTGTTGTGCCTAACACAAAGTGGACCAATTTACTGGGACAAATGGAGTATTTATTAAATATTGTGTACTGTTTCTGAGAGAGTGTGTAGAGTGTGTGCAGAATGTATGAGAGAGTGTAGTGTGTGCAGTGTGTGTGAGAGAGTGTGAGTGCGACACGAGTAAAAATAATATAAAAAAATAATGGTCAAAATGGGAGGACTGGGTGCAATCCAAGTGCAACCCGAGAGCGATCCAAGCTTTAAAAAATAAAAAATATATATATAAGAATATTGATCAACCTGGGAGTAATTGAGTGCAACCCAGGAAAGACCGAGTGCGACCCATGTGCGATTTTAATATTATTTTTAAGTTCTAAATATTGAGTAAAATATTTTAATTATATATTTTCATGTTTCAGTTTTATCATCAACCTAAAATCATTGCTTGATTAAGATATTTTAACAAATTCCAATTAAAAATAGGGTAAATAGGGAAAAATACCCTAAACTATTGACGTTTTCGGAAAAATACCCTAATCTATTTCCATAAGTTAAAAATACCCCAATCTTTATTTTTATTTATGAATTATACCTTGATCTATTGATATTTTGGGAAAATACACCCCAACCTTTAATTTCGTTTACGAATTATACCAAAGCAAGAAATATTATTGGCTCACACAAAGATGACAGTCAAAACAACTATATTCGTCGTGTTAAATTTAATGTATTAAACAATCACCATTTGCTATATATTCTAAAAAGTATTTAAACTTCATGTTCTACTCTTCTTCTTTTTTTGTTTCCTTCGGTTGGTGTAACGTCCAATCCAAACGAAGACGCGTATATTTAGATAAAAAATCACACGTTAAAACACGCATTGAGAGAAAAATAAGGAATTCAAGTTACCGAATGAAACAAAAAAAGAGCAGAACATGGAGTTTTAAATACTTTTCAGAAGATAAATGCATTTGAATATATAGAAATTATTGATTGTTTAGTACATTAAATTTAACACGGACGGTGATAGTTGTTTAGACTGCCATCTTTGTGTAAGCCAATAATATTTCTCGTTTTGGTATAATTCATGAACGAAATTAAAGATTGAGGTATTTTTAACTAACAATAATACATTGGGGTATTTTCCCAAAATATCAATAGATATGGGTATAATTCATAAATGGAAGTAAAGATTGTAGTATTTTTAACTTATGGAAATAGATTGGGATATTTTTTCGAAAACGTCAATAGTTTAGTGTATTTTCCCCTATTTACCCTTAAAAATATGTACTATTTAGGGCTGGCAATTTCTGACACGACACGATAACACGACACGAACCCGCACGATAATATTGGGGTTAAACACAACACGATGCGACACGATGCGACACGACAAAACACGACACGAACACGAACACGATAATTATCTGTTAAGAATCTGATAATTGCAAGTTTAAACGATAATTACCTGTTAACACAAAACGATTATTACCTGTTAACACGATATTGACACGAATCTGACACGAACACAACACGAACACGACACGAACACGAAAATCTTTTAAGAAATAAATAATGGATAACACAAACACGACACGACACGACACGAACACGATATAATTATTGGATAACACGATATATTATCATATAACACGATTCAACACGAACACAACACGAACACGACACGAAATCTTGTGTTCTTAACGGGTCGACACGATAATGACCCAACACGCACAAATTGCCAGCCCTAGTACTATTGACCATATTTAATGTGCAAAATAAAAGTGACTGAAATCATTATTTGTTTTACAAAATTGGTCATTTTAAATAATTAAGATATCAGTGGATGTAATAATATATAATTTAAAAATAAAAAAAAAAAAAAAAAAAGCAAGAGGCTTAAACTACATGCACCCAGAGCTTAGGATAATGATAAAAAATTATTTTTCGAATGGAGAAACATTCAATGAATGTATAATTAGCTAAAATTCGCAATTTAGAGTTTGATATGTGGTCCAACATCCATGCAGTTGTTTTGAAACATTAACTCATTAGAATATGACTGATAGTGCTATCTCTATCTGAACCGTTAAATACAAATTCTTTTACTTAATAAATAGATAAATTCCAAACACATTTAATATTTATGCTAACGACCCAACACCAACTATCATCCACAAAAAAAAAAAAAAAAATGCATTAATTGTAGAATTCAACTAAATTAAGCATGCACTACATTCGGAATTGACAAGCCACACAAAGTCAATAGCTCCAATTGTGTATAGTTATCACTCGTCTCTCGAAGCAGGATCTAAACCAGCAGATGGACTGTCGGCAAAGTATTCTTGATGTTTCACATTCACACCATACTGCAATCAAAGTCATCACTTACTATCACCCAAATACTTCATTTTTGTTTGCTCCTACAAACTTCAAGCAAGAAAAGCATAAAATAAAAGTAAGAAAATAGAGGCAGTTACCTCACGTAAAGCCTTGGAAAGATCCTCCATTGTCAAGACCAAACGCTTATCCTATATCATGAAGCAATTGTTAGAATATATAAATACCGTTCAAATTGACATGACATCACATTTAGCAACCTTTTGTTGTTTATCTCTTTTGTCCTTGATTACAGCTGACTGCCTTGCCTTACACTGCCTGCATTGAGATGCAAGTAAAAATCTTCTAATAAGCAACAAAATAGAGACAGAGAAAAATTCAAATGAGCCACATAAGAAATCACAATCTCTCAAGTAGAGTAAGCGCAAATTAAAGTGTAAGTACATACTGAAGAGCTTCTGTTGCCACATCTGCAATGAACTTCTGAGTTGCAACTGCTACCAGCCTTGTCCTAAAGAGAAGAAAAAGTAAATGATACACCAGACACATGTGAGCTGATAGCACCAGGTAATCAGAGAGAAAGATAAGCACATGAAACAAGCAGTCGTATTAGCATGATAATAGGGAAAAATAAATAAATAAATAAAAAAACAACCAGTTAGACAATGTGGCCGAAAGGACATGATTACAATGATATGCAATCATGCGTAATAGAAATAAATGGATTAGATTAGAACTTCATTATTTTCAAAATGTAGCTACTTAATTTAACCACAGTCCAAAATCCAAATGTCTAGCCAAGAAAACAATCACTGTTCAGGCTTCAGTGTAGGTTTCCTCAACTGGCAAAAGGAGGTTCAGATATTCTGAGAAAGTTGTGGATTAATGATGTATGCATGCCATTATTTCAACACCATTAGTCCTCCCTCGACTCAAAAAGATCTTACCTTTAGTGTCCATCTTTAAAATATATGCTACTCATAACCAATTGTTACCATGATTTAATATTACCTTTTTATCTATTCCTTGGATCCTTCAAGAATGCATAAGAATCAGATTCAGCCATTACCAATTATTCCCACATTTTTAGCTTTCATCTATGTCTAACTTACCATGTGATAGATACCATTATGAAACTATAGAGTTTTCCTTGAATTACTTTTGGCGGAACTTCAGGTGACAATAAATAGAGAACAGGCCGGTTTAAGAATTAATTTCCAAGGAAAAGAAAGCAGCTATAGTTAGCATATTATTCTTTAGATTTTGATTTAACAAACTGCACCTGAATCACTTTCCCAGCTGTAAGGAGGAATCTGTGGCCAATCAAGATTCTTTATAAAAATTTCGAATGAATATTTGCATATGTTTCCCCAAAAGCATTTTCAGTAAATCAATCATTTTGAATAATGAGAGAGCACTAAATTATATTTTAACTATACAGAGATAGCCCTGGGCGCATTTACAGTACATTAATCATTTTATAATGAAACAGCCCTAATTCATTTTTTAAGTATGCAGACATATCCCAGGAAGCATTTCCATGTGTTAATCATTTTGAACTACTGGAGTTTAACAACTTGATTTTGGCGATAATTTTCTGAATACTACCAAAAACAGGGAATACTAGTGAAACTTAATAAACCTGAATTCATGCTTTGAGTAGAAAGAGGCCTTCATTAACAGCCTTGTGCAAATGCAATGTGGGTTAAAAATACTTATAATATTAAAAAAAAATTCACTGACAGAAGAAAGTTTCTTTCAAAACACTCCATCATCATCACAATCTGTAGTTTATCCTCAGGAAGTAAATGGGGGTACTTTCAAATGGAAGTCCGCCACTAAAATAAAGAAGTGATTATAAGTGCTGTAATGGGCTCGGTGGAATAGTACTTTACGAGAAATCCAACATATATGCAACCAAAAAGAAAGAAAAATTGAAAGACACAAATTAGCACTTTTCCAAGATGAAAATTTGGAGAGGTCAGTAATTCCAAACAAGCACATAAGAACTTCCTGCAAGAAATATATGCTTATGCAACAGTATGTTAACATTTATCTCAAAAAAAAAAAAAAAAAAAAGTATGTTAACATAGTATTGTTTTGAATCAATTTACATGTTCGTACAAAATATACCCCTCAAGTAATTGTAAGTACTCGTTACAAATTTGCACAATATTACCCCTACAATTGGCAAACTGAAGTAAGTAATAGGTAATAGGAACATCATCAAGAAGAAAAAGATTATTCAATTGAGTGTGTGAAGTTTGGGGAAGAACTAAAACTAAACGGATATCATTTCACTGTTAACACAATTTTCACCCTTCTAAAATAATAATAATAAAAAAATACAAGACACAATTTTCACCCAATCTAGGGCAAATTACAAAGAAAGGGAAGAGTATACCTACAATCGGGTATCGGGACACTGGAATCCACTTTTGGACAAGTAATGCTCCACCAATTCATCAGGTATCTGTAGAAAAACGTAATTAGCTATAAAGAAAACGGAAACAAAAATTCAATTGCAACATGTAGAGATACAAACAACGGCGGTTACCGTTGGATTATAGTCCATTAAAGAAGCAAGGAACTCAGTGAGCGCAGCATCGTCGTCGTGGGGCCCATCCCTGGGCTGCTGATGGCTAGTTTGGCCGTTCATTTGCCTTGAGAATGGAAAGTTGGATCAGCGGCGGCGCGTGATCTCAGTGACGACGGACCCAGATGCGTTAAGCGAGAGCGACGAGTTGTCCCTTCTTTTGGACCGTGTTATACAAAATTCTCTTTCGTCTAACTCACTACTCGTTTACTTAATATATTAATCTTCTTTAGAATTTCTTAAACCATTTTTGAATTTAAATATTGATTATCTAGTATAGATATATAATGAGATTTAACATCTTTTAAATACATTTTTCTTTATTTTCTTTTAAATAGAATACGTTAATCTAAAAGTCATCTCTCACTCTAGATATCATAGATTATATCAATATCTATGTCTATTAAAATAAAACTTCATGCTAAACATAGAAAACGCTAATTACATTAATTAATCATTAACTTAACTTTTAGTTTAGTTATTGTTATGAAGCATAATAATTAGAGGTGAGAATAGGTAGGACCACCCCGAAAGAGGTCTTCGGCTTAGCCTACCAAACATCAGATCAGTCTAGGCTTATTCTGTAAATAAGTTAGGTTTGGACTATTTATAAAACATCTTTAGTTAAGCATAATCAAACTCGAGCTTCAAAATAGGTCTACAAAGTATAATAAGCCGACCTATTTAAATAATCATAAATAATATACTTGATTAATTATTTATTATTTAAATTAAAAACTTGATTTATAATTTAGAAAAAAAACATATTGAATACTTCTTTTTACCAAATAATATATTTATATAAAATACTATACATGTTTGATTTTGCAATTACATAATATATTTATAATTTAAAAATAATAAATAATTATAAATGTAAAATAGCCTCAAAAAGACTTTTAATTGACTAAGAATTAAGTCTACTTAACTTAAAAGATCAGGAGTGGGTCTAAAAAGAGCTTATTGTAAGTAACAGACCAGACTCAAGCCTCTTTCAATTATAGCAAACTCAGGCCTACTGAATCAAAGTCCAGCCTGACCCGGTCTATTTCCAATCCTAATAATAATATCTAAATATTTTAAAATTATGTGATTGTTAATTCCATAATGATTAATAGAAAACTTGCACTTATTCAAACTGAGTGTCAGTCTCAGTTTGATTTGTCAATCCTCAATATGCATTTAAGTTCGGATAGTCTTTAGTTTCAGTCTCATTTTATAGTATGTAAACTAATAAAGCATAAATAAATAAAATTACAAGGATTTATAGTGGTTCGGTTCGGATAGTCTTTAGTTTCAGTCTCATTTTATAGTATGTAAACTAATAAAGCATAAATAAATAAAATTACAAGGATTTATAGTGGTTCGGATAGAAAGGTCCTACGTCCACACTTCAGACACAAGTCTGAAAATTCACTAAGTGTTGGATCTACAAAGTGCTCCTACGATGATCGCTTGCTGAAGGACGCCTCGCCCTTTAGTCCACAAGCTCACTCGTCCGGTCCTTTGTTCGTCCTTCACTTTGCGCTCCTTGGACTGTGGGCACACCCCACAGCCTCCTCGTCGCCATAATAGGGTATTTATAGTTCACCCTAGAGCTGTTAGCTTGTAGGCAAAATCGCCCGTGAGAGTCAAAGTACAGAGCGTACTTGACTGTTGTATTCTTTCTTTGAGAGAAAGAATACCAAGATTAACTTAAGAAAAGATGTTCTGAGTCTCGTGTTCACAGCAGTGACACACGGAATAGCTTACAAAGCCTCTAACATTTGAGTTGTGAATTTGACAAACTTGCGGCAAGCTCGAGAGTAAGGTGTTAGATTCTTGAATCTATTGAGGTCCTCGACTATTTATAGATTAAGAAGTGAGATTCATGTTAAGAGCCGTTAGAGACATCGAATTCTCGACCAATCCGATGTTCTTTCACTCTGCGTGGGTAGGTAGCCTTTCTGAAAACTATTGTACCCTTTTCCCGATTTTCCACTCTTTTTCTGACTGTGACTGTTCAACTTTCTGTCAGAACGGCAGCATTTGGTCAGTCTGAGGAATCTTGGACTAGTTAGTCCGAGGTATCAAGACTGAAGTCTTGGGCTTGTAGATTTTAAGGAATATCCAATCCTTAAAGTTTGTACTTGTCAGTACCATTCCTCATGACATTCTTCTTGTCTCTTATGCATGGGGGTTGGAACTAAGATTCCATGCTGGTATCGTCATGCTGGCAAGTCCATACTGATTGACGTCATCATTCAGTATAACATCTATCCCCAGACTGGCAAGTTTGATACTTGAGACAGGTAAGCTCCAAGCTGACCAGTCCCAAACTTATCAGTTCCAGATTGACAAATCTCATGCATAAAATTCGATCTCTTCTAGTCTTTCGCACATCCAGACTGACTCTTCAGTCTGTCTTCGATTCAGCTCCAGTTTACAACTCGATATTAAAGACAAGACTTTACATTTTGAACCTAAAACTAGAACTTAATCTAGAGACTTACTAAGATGGCTTTTACACTTTGACCCACTAAAACAAAATAAGATAAGGAAATTTTTACCAAATTTCCTAACAATTTCCCCATTTTTTGTGTGGTCAAAGACATCTAACCAACTGTACGATCTAAGCTGATCATCATGAGTGACTGACTTTTTGAGTTTTTACATGTAATTCTATCAAACTATGAACTCAAGGAAAATTCCTTCTTAGACTCAACCAACTCTACTTAAGAATCTTCCCCTCAAACTGGGAGAGATATTGCTCGATGAAAAATTTAAAGTAAGGAAGGAGCAAAATTTTTAAGTAAAAGCAAGTATGCTGATTACACTGGATAGTGTAAGTTCAACCAAAATAAAAAAGACTTTATGTTGGACAAAGAGGATTTGTCATCAACTGGTCAGTTCTTTCTATTAAAGATGAGATCAATTACGAGTACAGGTAAAGAACTAACAGAGTCAATACAGCCAAAACAGAGCATTACAGAAATATTGAAGGTTAGCTTGATTTCTTCCCTGACCTAGATGAGCTCGCAAGCTTGGCTATGTCTCTGAGATAGGCAATCAAATCTGTCGCTTTAGCCTTGTCCGCTTCAAGTTTCAGCCTGCTCTCTTCTTCACGCTTCAAGTATCCATTAAGAATATATTGCTCAGGCAATCTGGTTGATGAAATTGGCTTCCTTGCAATTAGAACATACTTCTTTAATAGTTTTTTTTTTTTTTTTTGCAAAACTAGCTTTTTCCCAGTTTGTTGGGTAGCCAGTTTGGGGTGGTTGATAGACCAACACTTAGCCTTTCCAGCATGAGCTGGCATATTTCTGGCTTTCCCCTTGCCGTTCAACCTACTATGGTTACTGGAATTTCCTTTAATAAAGAATATTTTATCTTTTTCAATGCTAGATGAAGGATTGCTCGAAACATTTTAAATAAAACCTAGACCCGCTTTATCTTATGGGCCTCTTTGAGCCATAAGTACCTCATCTAATTCTCTTGAGCATTTTCTAAATGAGCACATGCATCATTCTTGCTCAATGTTTTTTTTCTTTTAAAATATCATACTCCATTCTAAAAATTTTAATGATAAATCATTCAAAAGTCTGGATTGTTCAAGTCTAACTTTTGCCAGTTCCTCGCTGGTAGACCGGAATTTTTCAATCTCACCTATCAAAACTGAAAGTAGGGCTTTTTTAGCAAGGAATTCTCACCGGAAAGAATATCGAGGGAAACATATTCTGAATCGGAGCAATACGATTTATAATTCTCTAATATGCATGCAGAATGTATAGAAACTGGTAAAAAGTTTGTTACCTGATAACTGCAATTTAGCGGTTAGGCAAATAAATTTTTACACCCTAAGGTGGTCGATCCCACAGGGACTGTGCAACGAAAAATCCAAAGTACTAGCTATAATTAATAAATCATAGATGTTTGAGGGAATTTGAAAAGGGATTTTTGTTTTGAAATTAAAGATGACAATGCGAGAAATTAAAGGTTTTAAAAATAATTAAAGGAAGCACAGATCTTAGGGCAGATAATCTAATCATCAACATGCAAATATCAATCAACTCAGCGATGGGAAAAACATAGATTTTTGTGGATTAAATTCCTTGGTTGGGCAATTAAATCCTAGATTATTAATTAGTGACTATCTCCTCTCGGTCTCAAGAACACCAAATTAATCAATCTCATAATTATTTAATTATTCCTATGTAGGTTTCTTCCTTTTGAGACAGAAAACAAACACAATTAATTCTCTCTTCCTGTCAATAATTTTCATCTCCCGATCCATCAATTATTAACTATAAACCTAGATCTCAATTCACCTCTCGGCCCTTCTTTTAATCTAGATTATAAAGTTAAATCAGAGAATTAAACCATGCTTCCAGAGTTGATATCAATTAAACATGCTTCAGAAAAGAAATCATAACACTAGAACCTGTTTAGGGTTCTAGCCACAAATCATGACTAGAAAGTAAATAAACATTAAATTAATACCTTGCAAAAAACAAGAGGAACCTTGAATACAAAACTCCAATGCCTACAAGCTCCAAAATATGCTAAAGGACTGATGAAATTTCGTGCAAGGGTTGAGTTCATATATATAGAGGGAGGAAAAGACCTATTTTGAGTATTGGGTTAAAATAGCAAAAACTACCAAAACAGGCCAAAACAGCCTTATCGGGCCTCTGTCTCGATCGACTTTCGATCGATAGGAATGCACGTGTCGATCCCCTTCTGCGCAGTCTCACGGTTTTGGCCATAACTTATGTTCCCGAACTCCGATTGACCCGTTTTCCAGTTGCGTTGGAAAGCTAATTCAAAGATATTTCTCTTTCCATGCTCCATTAGCTCAAATTCCACGTGTGGAAGGATTCGTGACTGTTCCTTTGAACATCATCTGCTTTCGGTACGGGTTTCCTATTAATTTGGCTTAAAACCTCCAAAATCACCCATCAAAGGCATAACACCCTCCAAAATAGACTCATGCATAGTAATAAGTAAAAAAATACAATAAAGCACTTGAAACAAGGGAGAAAAATATAGATAAGTGAGTATAATTATGAGCTTATCAAACTGATTTGAATGTCCTGAAGTGGCTAGGGTTTCAGGGAGAGAGCTGTCTATTTATAGACCTAGGGTTTTAACCCTAATGGGCTACTGGGCCTTTTTTCAGCATATTTAATTGGGCCAGATCTGGGACCTAATGCAATTAATAAAGTGGGCCTATGAATTAATTAATTACCATGTCCATAACCCAGGACAAAATTAATTAATTAATATTAATTTTTTTTCACCACAGAATTAATACTGACCTACCCCTTTATTACCACGTTATGAGAACGGGCTGCATTTATCTGAGAATCCCCATATTTAAGGTTACCGGACATTCATTAATTAATCGGAGATTCTGACAAGCTCTATCTACAATTAATTAATATCTTATTTTCCTGAGCAGTACCACTCGAACCTTATCACTCGTGCCTGAACTTAATCAGCCTGCAGGACTTTGGCACGATGGACATTATTGAGCTCCTCAGGGAATGTCCCATCCTATTACTCGGATATGGTTACCTAACTCCAGTCTCAGGCTGTACTACACGAACTGCTGCTACCCACGATGCGGATATACGAGCACGTTACTTAGGCTCTCCACCATGGCAAATTAAAGCAACAAACAACCCGTGCATACCCTTGAACCTTCGTTAGGGTTTGGACTCAATCAAGAACGAGATCTTGTATTTGCTGATGTCAGATAGACAAATATATCTCAATGTGGTCCAATCAATACGCCACCCTCGCGTACCAGCATATCAAGTTACCAAGACAGATTACTTCTTTCGACTATACTGCAGCCATCCGGACAGACATATCCTCAACACTGTCTTGGCTGTGATAATATTTATGTCTCACTAGGTTAAGTGATCATATTATCTTCCGCGATCTACAACACGCCGTATCATCATCCCTATCAGTGAGACATGAGGATACCATTGTTATGTGCATGTAAGTTTGTTTAATAGATAGGAGAAAAGTCAATCGTATAGTCATTGTAAAAAATGCTTTCTGTATACAAAACCCAACACTTTCTTGTAAGTGGTTGAGGCCTCCTTCATCGAACTTGACTGGCCTGTAGGTCAGTCAGTATGGAATGGCTTCTTTGACCTCCTTTTAATGTCTTTTTTAATGAAATAGGCGACATCTTCAGCATGTTGGCTAGGTGATCTGGCGACACGAATGACTTCATTTTTGTTGACCATTTGTATGTCTCATTCGTGTGCCTAAAGTTGAGCGAATAACTCCTTTGTGGAGATCTTTTACAGATCTTTCTCCTTCAGGGTGGTCGTCTTGACTAACCAGTTCTCTTTTGGCATTTTGGAAAAAAATTTGGCATTCAGATCCGTAGTTTAGTATACTTTGTCCAAAGCCTTAAGCTCGCTCACGATTGTGTTGAATCTTGCTTCCATAGCTTTGACACTTTAACTGAGGAAACATCTGAAAAGATTCATATTTATCAACATAAACTTGAAACTTATTTCACTTCATCTGTTCGGTCTCTAGGCATAGACTACCAAGGTAGACTTCCTTTGCATTGTTGAATTACATCACTTCTTCGTCCAGTGCCTCTGGAAGTGCCGAATCATTAGCTTGTGAGCTACGAAATCCAATTGAGCTTGCCTTTTTTTCTTTTTGTCCTCTGGCATCCACTCATCATACGACTTCTCGACCATGTTTGGTCCGCCATCTTCGCCTACACAATTGTTGGCTTTAAGGATATCTATGGGTCCCCGCACTATAACTTCAACCATTTCTGGATGAATACTTTTGAGTACTATGGTAGACTACTTTTGAGTATTATGGTAGATCGCTTCTTCCATTATGAAATTTTTAGCCGAGTATGGTGGAAACTTTTTGTTGTTCATCTTGGAAGTAAAAACTTACTCGCTTAAGAAACAAATGCAATGAAATATGGATCTGGTTGTAAACGACTCAAAATAACTAGTCTGTTAAGACCAATTGCTCTGATACTACTTGCTGGCCCCGACATCAGAGTGATTGTACATGCAACGAAAATTATAAAGCAGAAACTTGCACTTCACAAACTGGTTGTCACTCACCAGCTTGTGTCTTTTAAAAATTGATATTAGCGAGATTAAAATTAGTTCATGTTTCAGATATACTTAAACACTTAGATTCTATTGAGTTTTAACTCTTTGCGAAAAATTAAAATATAGTAAGAACACAAGAATTTATAGAGGTTCAGACACAAGATCCATACGTCCTCTCTTCTGACCATAAGTCTGGATTATACTAGGTTTTGTCACTCACGATCTATCGCAAGCTCATGAATGCTAGCGTCCACCAGCCCACTTACTCACTAGCCCGGGCCGTTGCTTCCTCCGCCACTCAGATTTGAAGCATGGGCACACCACACAACCTTTGTCTCTGGAATTTTGGGAACTTTAAGGTTCTTCCCTGAACCGTTTATCCGTTTGGCTAGACGTCCGAGAATTGCAGCTTGGAGAAGGGTTGTGACTATTGTGTTCTTACTTGGAGACTAAGAACACCAAAGAAATAACTTGTGCTAGATAGCAACAAGCCTCGTGTCCAAGATGGCACACGGTAAGTTAGAGAATAGCCTCGAAAAATGAAAACTTGAATTTGCGTTCTTGCAGAGTTGCTTTCTCAGGATGTGAGATATTCAATTTCGGCAACCTCTCTTCTGGGAACACTTCATCTATTTATAGATGAAATGCGGAAGGTTTTTAAAAATTTAGCCATTGAGAGACGTATTGGAAGATGTCCAATCGGCAAATGACAAGTTGCTTTTGCAGAAAACATGCACATGCTCCTACTTTTTTGACACAGGATGTTAACTGTGTACATTGTGTCAGAACAACTATTCTTACTCTGTCCTAGGAATCGAGCTGGTTCAACACTAGGATCTTCAAGATTTACGTAATTTCCATTCTTAAAGTCTGGCTTTGATGAGATTCCTCCTCACTTGTTCTTCTTGTCTCTAAGCGCGCTGGTGTTAGTCTTGACTGAAACTGGTCTGGTGATGTAAGCCAGTTTTCGTTATGCGTGACTTCCAAACCGGAATAAGAAAAGTAGCCAGTTTCTTCTATCACTCTACGAGACCAAACTAGAGGATTTCTAGTTTGTCTTTATTAACTTTGTTACAATTCAAATGACATCCTATACAGGACATTACATGTTTTGCGCAAACTAGAGCTAATCTAGAGACAACCTAAACTGGTGGTTTCTATACATTATTTAACACATGAAAACATAATAATAGGTATAAATACTTCCTAACAAAAGTACATTATGATCTTCTAATTTGCTTAATATTGTGTGATTGTTACATTATTTGTCATGTGACTTATGTTTTCTCATAAACATTAACTATTTTGTTCTCTTCATTATTCTTATTGCAATTGACTAGTTTTTGTTAATTTCAGTTTCTTCCTAGAGAACAATAATGAGAGTGGCATTAATGTCGAGGAAACAAACAATAATTTCAAGGAAAACGTAAATTCCAAGGATTTTGATTTGGTTAAATTAATCAAAAATTTCATGAAGTGATTTAAGTTTGTTTAGAATAGCTAAGAATATACTTATTTTGGAGTTTGTTTTTGTATGTTATAGTTTGAGTCTTATATATTGTTGGACATGTAGTAGAATGCTAAAATGAATATTTTGTTTAATGCATGTTACTGTTATAGTTTATTTAAAACAGGTCATACATTCAAATTACAAAGTAAATATTGCCAAAAAAGATTTATAATGATATATTATCTACGATAAAATACTATATTATGTTCACTCAATATGAAATATTTTAACATTATTTAAAAAGAACCAATATAAAAAAAATTCATCACAATTGGTTAAGAAAATAATAATGCACCATATAAATATCAAGCAAAATGCAATTATTATATATTCCAAAACTGTTACAGTCATCTGAATGGTATATTATATATCGCAAAGACATTATATTAACTGTCAACTGAATGATATATAATCTATCGCTACATACTGTATGACTCCATGTATAAGATTATCAACCTTCTTTGCACTGGATAATCTTGTATCAAATCCAACTGTTTTGGAATATTGTTTATAAAAATTAACACTTTCATCTAATGAGGTGAAAGTTTGTCCAATATATGGTTTCATAAACACCTCACACAAATGGACATAAAAGAACTACAAAATACACTAATAGCGGAAATATGTTATATGGGATAATGTAACAACAACGTGGCAAATAATGTATTATAAGAATCACAAATAATGTAACAACATAATGCATTAGTAAACTATATGAGATAATGTAATGAAAAATGATAAATAATGATAGAAGAAAATAATGCACCATATACATGACAAAATAATGGAACGACGCAAAGTAGGCAACGTTATGATTAACAGCTGCATTAAAATAATTTCTAAAAGAAATCAAATTCCAAAAAAAAAAAAAAACAGTGACATATGTATATGCAAATTAACAAAACTGAAAGTCCTATTAATATTGAAGAATAATTGCAAAGTCAACACAATGAAAACAAACAAAAACAACATTCATAAAAAATAATAAAATCTTGATCACTTGTGTTCATGATTATTAGAATCACCTGTGCATAATAACTGATGAATTTGACGCCAACTAAGGAGAAAAGATGAATGGGATGCCGACGAACGCAAAAGAATACGATATACAGATAATGTAATACATAAAGAATAAATAATGTACCAAATACGATAAACAATGTAACGTCTACATGGTAAAAAATTGCGACGTGAAAAATCGATGGATACTACTGCATGCACATAGATTTGCTATTGATTGGGTTCAATCAGATTTTTTGTATCAAATCATCTATCTCCTTCCTCCATTGATCGCACCTCCCCAGTAACCGCTCCCAAGGACTGCCATTCTCTGGGGTATGAATCATTACACACAATCAATTTTCCTACTGCAGAGGAGGTTGAAGACTCATGCAGTGAACGACATAAGAGGTTGAAGACTTTTCCCCTTACAAAAAAACAAAAGTAAAATCAGGTAACTTTAATCCCTTTTGCAGTGAACGACAGAGCCCAACTGCTGCGACTCACGCAACCACGAACTTCGACCACCTCGCCCTCTATCATTGTGTGTTTGTGATAAGTTCGTATTTTTACTAACTTATCAATGAGTTCTTAGATTGTTTTAGTTATTTCTACTGCATTGTACTTGTTATATCATGCATGAAAGGGTTTTCACACGTATTATGCTCGTAGGGGTGTGTTTTGCAGGCTTACGATCAAATCTGGCTAAGTCTGGAGAATATGACTCATGGGAGTTTTGGTTTCGACTGACGCAGGGCTGCGTTGATCGACTTGACAGCTGTGGATTGATTAAGGCAAGGTTAATGAAAGATCGACGCAAGGAGATCCACGTCGGTCGACGCTGTTATGCATCGATCGATGTCTACTTTCAGTAGAGATCGTACGATGGATCGAAGTTGGGATCGAAGTGAGCACCCACGTCGGTCGATGTCGACCCAATTTTGCAATAACTTGATCAAGACTTGGAGATAGAGTTGTATCTAATCTCCTAGGTCTAATAGGATACATCTACCACTATTATAAATATCCCTAGAGGTCGAAAATTATAGGAGATATGCATTATTTTAGAGACTGAATATCCAGCAGCAATTGTAATCTTTTGGAGTCGACTTGTGGAGTTTATGTGTAAAGATTTTGCATTGATTTCTACATTCGAGTTTAATTATGCACGTCAATTTCAGGTTTAATCATTTCATGATAATATTTTCCATGATTACGTGTAACTAAATTATCAATATATTCTAGGGTTTTGAACTGTTATGCCTGCATGTTCGATTTATTGAATTAATTTTCCTTTCTATCGTAGTTTATGAAATCTAGGGTTTAATTTGCAATCTTAATTTGCTGGCCACGTTTTAGGATTGATTAGTTGATATTAAAGACTCAAAAGGTAATAATTTTCAATGGAAAAGAGTTTTCCTAATATAAATTGATTTCTTGTCTGAAAGAAAAGATAGATTATAAGAATAAATCGGTAGGGTTTTGGAGTTAATTAAATTATTCTCAAGACCGAAAGGATAGAGATAATAAATTAATCTACTTTTTTAATCGTCTGAACTAGAGATTCATAATAGTTTTCTGATGTTCCACTACGATTAGGAATTAAATTGGTATTGATTAATTTATCGTTGCGTGTAAGGCATGATAGGTAGAAAACCCTGGGATTTGTGTTTTCCATATTTGAATCCAAAAGTCTTTTCAATTTTTCATTTTTTAATCTTAAATTCCAAGTTATTTTGTTTTTTAAATGATTAAAACCCAACTTTTGACATTCCCTAAACAATGTTCCAAGAAACTACGTTTTAGTATATAAGGTTTTCAATATTTCACTCCTCTAGGTTCGATAATTTATTTGTCTTTGTATTATTAGCTTTAGCTAAATTGCTAATCAAAATAATTAGCGATCAAATTTTAGCGTCGTTGCTGGGAAGTGAATAGAATTAACTTTAATATTAATTTTGTGATTGGATAATTGATTTAGGTTTTAATTTTCGCACTTTAACTTTTCTTGTCTTATTTTTGTGTTTTTGGTCTCGACGTCGACCAAAATAAAGCTACATCGGTCAACATGAATATTTAATTCGTGTTGGTCGACTTGAGCCCACATTGGTCGAAGTCGAAGTCAGCGTCAGTAATTTCCTTTATTTCAATTTTGTTTTGTTTATTTTATTTTTAGTTTTAATTCACTACCGCATTTGTTGTGCAGGTAGTATATGATTACAAGAGCAAGAGGGAAGGAGCTAGTGGAAAATGATCCGGAAATAGAAGCCACTTGCCGAATGAACAATCAAAGAAAAAATCTAAACCTAGGAAGCTCAAGCAATCAATTAATGGTTGAAAACGTGCAACAACCGCCTCCACCACAATCAACTCTAGAGGAAAAAGCTGAACTAGTTCGAGAAGTTCATGCTATGACGGAGCAATTGCAGCAGATGACCCTCGAAAGGAACAATCAGAATAACCAGAACATCTGCCGCCATCCGCTCTTTGATGATGCCACTGAAGATGAAGAGGGTCCGCCTGAGGAACCTGATTATGTTGGTAATGAGCACGAGGACGAGGACGAGGACGCAATTCAGAAGAGATACCAGCCTTGATTTCAGGAGACAAACTTCAAGTTTGACATCAATGCCAACAACTTCAAATTGAAGTTCGGATTGGTGCAGATGGTGAAACAAAACCTATTCGGTGGACGTGCTACTGAGGATCCATACGCGCACATTCAAAGGTTCCTAATACTCTACAACACTGTCAAGATCAATAAAGTCAGTCAGAGCGCGATTTGAATGTGTCTATTCGTATTCTCTCTGCCTGATAAAGCGCATTCCTATTTCAGCACTAGATAAGAGGAGCATCAGCACATGGGCAAAACTAAAGAACGAATTCTTGGAGAACTTCTTCCCTCCTAGCGTCATAAGACAAAGACAGAAGGACATCACAAGGTTCCCCCAATGACCTGATGAGAGTTTCTACGAGTTGTGGGAGCGCTAAAAGGAGCTGCTGAGAGCTTGTCCTGGGCATGAACTGTCACTGGGAGAGAAGGCTGAGACCTTCTACGAGGGGTTGAATGACAGGATTGTAGAGCTGGTGGATGCTACACTTGGGGACACCATCATGTCGAAGAGTGGAAAGAGGCCATGGAATTCTTCCAAAAGATGGCCAACAACAACCATAGGTGGCCTTCAGATCTTCATCGGCCGGTGAAAGCAGTGGAGTAGGTTACTGAGGGCCTGGATTTAGCAGCCAAGGTGAAGAAGCCGCGCGAGGACTTCGCTACACTGAAAGCGAAGTAAACTGTTGATGTTGTGGAGCCTGTCTAAGCACCGGTTAAGGTGGACTGCATAGATGTCAACTTTGTCCAAAGAGGTGGTTACCAAAATAACTACCGCGGAGGATATCAGCAAAATAACCAGTCCTACAACCATAACAACGCGAGGAGCCATCCAGGATCTTCTTATGCAAACCCGCAAGTCGTGGAGCAGCCACCACCCAAATTTTCAGAGAATGGAGTTGTGGTGGAGCAAAAGAAGCCAAATCTCGAGGAGATTTTGGCTAAATTCATGCAAGGATCAACTGATAAAGTCGGGAAGCTAGAGTAAGAAATTGTTGGAGTGAATATCAAGGTAGACAGTGTGGAGAAGCACATGCAGATAATAGAGACTCAAGTCAGTCAAATTGCCAACGCCCTCAAACACCAGCACAAACCGAGTCAATTGCCTAGCAACACTTAAGTCAACCCTAAGAACCAAAGGAACAAGGTCAATGCCATCACTCTCAGAGGGGCAAAATTTTATGAGGGGCCAAAGATTCCAGGGTCAGACCCATCGGAGATCGAGGAGACCAAGCAGGTCGAAGAAGTCGCAGGTGAGACCTCGGTTTCGACCAATGTGGAGGACTTTGGTCAATGCTGAGGCTCGGGTGAGACCATCGCACATGCTCCACGTCGACCAATGCGGAGCCACATAGGTCAACGCCAACGCCCCTCCACCTTTGAAGAACTCGCTAATGTCGTTTCCACATCAATTTGCCAAGACGAAGATGAATGAGTAGTATGCACGCTTCTTCGAGAACATGAAGAAGATGCATATCAATATTCCATTGGTTGAAGCTCTGCGGTAGATGCCTGGCTACATCAAGTTTGTGAATGATATGGTCTCTCAGAAAAGTCCTTTCTTGGAGTATGAGACGGTCAACATCTTTGAAGAATGCAGTGTGGTGATACAAAAGAAGATGCCGATGAAGAGGGAGGATCCGGGATCATTCACTATTATCTCTTGCTTTATTGGAGGAAAGACCTTTGGTAAGGTCCTGTGCAATTATGGTGCATCAATCAACGTCATGCCACTGTCAATCTTCAAGAGGCTAGCGATTGGAAGCATCAAGCCGACTACCATCTCACTTCAGATGCTCGTCAAAGTGAAGGATTTCATCATCCCTGCTAATTTTTTGGTCTTAGATATGGAGGAAGACCAAAACATTCCACTGATTCTAGGTAGGCCTCTCCTGGAGACTAGAGGAGCTCTGATAGACATTTGAGACTGGAAATTGACGTTTTGAGTCAATGACGAGTCAATAACCCTCTCCATATACAAAGCTATGCAGAAACACGACGGGAGCTACCAGGAAGAGTGTCATATGATTAACTATTATAATCTGGTGATTTCCTCTCTTTTCTCTTCTCTTAAATCTGACCATGATTTTCTTGAGAACTGTTTACTGTATTTGTTGTTTTATTCTTTAGATTTGGATGAGGCCGATGATGAGATAGTGGACCTGGTGATGGAGCTAGACATACATGAGGAAATACCGCGGGCACTGAAGAACAAAAGGGAGCGGTTACCAGCCCGATACTATCGAAAATTGAAAGGAAAACGAGGAGAGGCCTCGACTTCACTCGATGTGAGGAGTACGTCAATCGACAGATGCAACCCATGTGTGTCGGTCGACGTGTCTTCGATGTCGGTTGACACGGACAAGTAGGTCGATGTGTTAACCACATCGAACAAAGCAGTGAGACATGGAAAAGGGACTTCGACGATATCAGCCACATCGATCGATGTCAAGATTACGTCGGTCGATGTCGAGAGAGGTTCGACGATTTCTAACTCCAATTCGTCTGCTCTAGACCTCAAACTTCTACCAGCGCATTTAAGGTACGCATTTCTCGGCTTTAAGGACACTTATCCTGCAATCGTCTCTACTTTTCTGACGCAAATTGAGCTAGAGAAGCTGCTCCGAGTTCTACGGAAGTACAAGTCCACCATTCGATGGATGTTGGGGGATATCAAAGGGATCAGCCCTTCGCTGTGCATGCACAAGATTATTTTGGAGGAAGATGCAAAGCCAAAGAGACAGGCACATCAAAGACTGAATCTGATTATGCAGGAAGCCGTGAAGAAAGAAGTTCTCAAGCTTCTAGATCACGACATGATCTACCAGATCTCTGATAGCATGTGGGTGAGCCCCACTCAAGTGGTAGCCAAGGAAGGGGGATACAAATCGTGAAGAACGAGGATGGATAAGAGGTCGCGACACGACCAGTCACTGGATGGCGGTTCTGCATCGATGATGAGTTCATATTTTCACTCATTATTGGTTTGATTTATCTTTGTTTTTAGTTTCATTTGAGTTTATTTTAGTTATTTTTAATGCATGAATCACTCTATGAGGGTATTGCACTTGTAGTGGTGTATTTTTGCAGATTTGAGGTCGAATTCACCGAAAACCCGTACCGAAAGCAGTGGATATTCATAGAAACAGACAAGACTTCTTCCACACTTGTATTTTGAGCTAATGGATCATATCAATCGAAAGAACTTTGAATTAGCTTTCCAATCCAACTGGAATCGGGTCAATCGGAGATCGGGAGCATAAGTTATGGCCAAAACTGTGAGAACACGCAGAATCAATCGATGCAATCGGAGACCGATCGACATGGACGCGCGTCGATCAATGCAGAACCACATTGATTGACGTGAATATTTTTCATGAGTTTCTGGAAGGTGTTTTCACGAATCTTGGGCGAGAGTTGGCCAAGATTGAAGAGATATATCATACAAGAAGCCCTGAAGACTCAAGATTAAAGATATATTCATTATAGGACATGGAGAGACAGATATGCATCAAATCTAATCCTATCTCTTATAGAGTTCAGACTTGTAAAGCCCAATTAAACACTATAAATACCCCTCTAGTTTAGATCATTCAGTATGCTTTGTGTGCTTTCTTTTTATGTTTTTATTTTCTTTTATTTCAGTAGTATTTTAGAGTCTAGTATTTATTTTTCCTACACTCTTTGAAATTCTGTTTTTATTTTCAATGCAAGTTTATTTTGCTTTAATTATGTTTTTCTCTTCAATTATGTCTACCTAAATTCCTAGCAGGTTCTAGGGTTTGAATAATATTGTGGATGCATGTTTAGGATTAATTAATCAGGCTCATGATTCCTGTGTTTATTCAATAATTTTAGATTAATTTAAGGAACAAGAGGTGACGATTAATTTAGATATCTAGCTATTGATAGAAGGACCGAGAGGTGAATATTGATAGTAAGATTAGGAATGCATGATATACTCTATATTGTCCAGATGAGATGTATTAGACTGTAGGAATTGAACTGAATTGTTTATGAGATTGATTAATTTGATGTTCTTGAGACCGAGAAGAGATGTCACTAATCAGTAATCTAGGTTATATTTTCCCGACCCAGGAAATATAATATTATTGCAGTATTCCACCTATTAATTTAATTGGTTATTGCATGTCATCCATAATAAGATTTCTGCCCTAGGATCTGTGTTTTGCTTAATTGATTTAATTTCCTATTTTATTTTCTTTGGCTAGTTTTATAAATCCAAACCTGATTTCTGAATTACTCAAACAAGTAATCCGAGACTATGCTTTAGTATATAGGACTATTTTGCACATCTTTTCTCTGTGGGTTCCACTACCTTAGGGTATTATAAATTTATTTGACAACTATCCTATAATTAATCTGTTAGAAATAGCAGTGATCAAATTGGCGCCTTTGCCGGGGAATAGATAGATTTAATGCCTATTACTAATTCTGTTTAAGATTTTCGGATTGAGTTGTATTTTTAGTTTTATTTTTGCAATATTTATTTTATGTTTTTGGTGTCTGTGTCGATCGACGTAGCTTGCTACAATCGACATGCGTAATTGCATTTCACGTCAATCGACGCAGCCTTACGTTGATCGATGCAAACAAAATTTCTCTTGCCGATCGACGCTGAGACTCTGTTTTTATTTTTTTTTCAATTTTTTTACTTTAAAATTAAAATTTTCTTTTATCTCTTGCAGGTAGTGCATGAACACAAGACAAAAAGGGGAACCACTTGAACCGTTTGACCCCGAGATTGAATCAACCTGCAGAAGGAATAGAAGAAGAAGAGCAAAAGAGAGACTACAAGCAGTTGACATGGAGCAACCGAACGAACTACCAAATCTAACACCGGAAGAAGCAGCAGTCCTTGCTCAAGTTGTTCAACAGCTGCGAGGCAGACTAAGAGATATGGAAGCTGACTATGAGGAGCGGAACGCCCAGTTATTGCTGCTACAAAATCAACAAGGGCATGGTGGAGGAGAACAACCACGAAGAACCATCCAATAGAGGTTCCAACCCCAACATGAGGAAGGAGGATTCCGAATTGGCATCGATGCCAATAATTTTGAATTGAAGATCGGCTTAATCCAAATGGTTCAGTAGAACCGGTTTGGGGGAAGAGCCACGGAGGATCCTTACACACACCTAACTCAATTTGTAGATCTTTGCCACACAATCAAGATCAACGGAGTAAGCCAGGACGCCATCAGATTGAGGCACTTCTTATTCTCGCTTCGAGACAAGGCGAGAGGATGGTTTGCTGGAGTAGACTGGACGCAGATTGGTACATGGGGGGAATTGAGGTCACAATTCCTACTCAATTTCATTCCTCCTAGTTTGACTATGAAGAGGAAAGCGCAAATCACACACTTCACACAACAAGCCGATGAGACGATGTACGAGGCATGGGAGAGATTCAAAGAGCTGCTCAGATCCAGAAACTACATTGGTCCCTGCTGAGGTGAATTATGCTGGTAATTATCAATACAATTACCGCCAAGGGAATCAGTATTTCAGCTCCAATGCTCAACACAACCATCCCGGATTCTCTAATGCCAACACAAACGGTGTCGAGATGACTCTGCCTGGTTTTACAGCTCAACAAGGAGCAATTGTGGAACATAAAAAACTGAACATTGAGGATATTCTTGCAAAATTCATACAAAGTTTGGATACGAGATTCAGAAAGGTTGAGCAGGAGGTGAAGAACATCAAAAATCAAGTTCATAATATCTCAAAACACATGCAAATGTTCGACACTCAATTGAGCTCAATCGCGACTGAATTGGGTAACCAACACTAGCCGGGGCAGCTACCTAGCATAACTGATGCTAATCCGAAGAGCAAACCAGTGAATGCCATCAAATTGAGGTCTGTGACAAGCTACGAGGGTCCGGAGAAGCCGAGAGATGAAGAAATTGAAGAAATGAGAGAAATTCCCGAGTTTGGTAGCTTGGCGTTGACCAATGCACAACCTGCATCGATCAACAGGTCTGATTTCCAACGAAGGGGGGGATGAAGCGATCGACGAAGCCACGTCAATTGACGCACCTTGCGTCGATCAATGCAAACCCCAGCTACAACATCAAGCGATGCCAGTCCACAACAATCGACACTGACAACTTCTCCAGACAATGATTCTCCTTCCAAAGCTATCCCAAAACCTCCGATGCCATTTCCTCAATGATTTCTGAAGAAGAAAGGGGATGACAAGTATGCAAGGTTCGTGGACACTGTGAAAAAGGTAAACATTAATTCACCTCTGATTGATGCCTTGCGGGAAATACCGGGCTATATGAAATTTCTCCGGAAGCTCATGAGCGAGAAGAAACAGTTCATCGAGAATGAAACTGTTCCCATCCGTGAGAAACGCAGTCTGCTACTTCAGAAGAACCTGCCAATCAAGAGGAGCAATCCCGGATGCATCTCCATACCAGTGGAAATTGGTGGGATGGAATTCAAGAAAGTACTGTGCGACACCAGTGCTAGCATAAACCTTATGCCTTACTCAGTCTTCAAGAAGCTCAATATTGGAGAGATGAGGCCCACTACCATCACACTTCAGATGGCGGATCGAACAATCGCTCGCCCCAAAGGAATCATCGAAGACGTTCTAATCCGAGTTGGTCACTTGATCTTCCCTGTGGATTTTGTCATCCATGACATGAAGGAAGACGAGAACATGCCAATGATCCTTGGGCGAGAGTTCCTTGATACAAGTGGAGCCCTTATTGATTGTAAGAATGGGAAATTACACTCCGAGCAAACAACGAAAAGATCACCTTCGTGATTGACAAGAGGCGAAAGCAAAAGGAGTGTAATCGGATTAACATGGAGGAAGAGGAGGAAGAAGACGATGAAGATGAAGCCGAGGCAAAATAGTGGGAACGCGAAAATGAAGGGGTGAAATTAGTAACTGAGCCTTCCAGATTCGGATTTACCACGATAGTGCACAACAAATTAATCTACTCCATCGACAAGGTAGGCCATCGAGTGTGGACTCGATCTCCTCTTTGATGATCTCATAAGGTAACGTCAAGCTACGACGTAAAATAAAGCACTTATTGGGAGGTAACCCAATTTTCCTGTTTATTTTCATTATTTCCTTTTCTGTTTTTGTTCTAACTTTATTTTGTAGTTAAAAAAACAAAATGGAGTGAAATCTCGGCGTCGATCGACACCAAGAAATCCGGCGTGATGCACTTCGACCCCAGGAGAGGGTCACTAGAAGACTTCACGTCGATCGACGTGAAGTGCCAACAACTAAAATTTCCCATCGTGCGATTTTTTAAGACTCTGGGGGATAAAAAGTCAACTTTTGAGGTTGACCACCAAGTACGTGTTTCAAATTTGTGTCTGATTCTCAAAATTTTTGCACTCTTTGAGTGAAATAAGTTTGGGGGATATGAGGACATGAATTTGAAAATTTTCTTCCTGTTATTTAATTTTGCTTTTTGTATTTGAATCTTTGCATGCATAGTAGCTTTTAGTTAAACTTCTGCATAGAAAAAAAATTTCAAACCGTTTTTGAGTTGAGTTTTTAAACATTGTCTCTCTTGAATGCGATTTGCGATTGATGATTGATCTTTAGATTGTTTGAATTGATTGTGATTGTGATTGAAGTTGCCAATGAATGTAGAATACCACATGAAGAGTTAGATTCTGAAACTTGCACTTACTTGATGAATTGGGTCTTGATTTGATGTTTACAATGAAAGAATAAAATTGCACCCCAAGTGAGGATTTTGAGCTTTTTATTTCATTTTATGTGAGTTTTGCATGTGTGTAATCTCTAGAACTTGCATTGTTTCTTTTTCAAGACTGCATAGTGTGCATGAGTCTAGAAAATGATTTTAGGCCGTCTTTGTTAGCCAATTTATCCCAAACACTATCCCGTATGATATATTATCCCTAGTTAGCCCCTTTGAGCCTGTTAATTTTTCTTTCTTGGTCTATGAGTTGAGAAAAATATTATGGTTTTATCTTGTATATGAGAGAATGCCATAAATAAGGCGAATTGTATCTTGTTTATGAGATTTGGGTGAAATAAGGATAATTGATATGAGTGGATGAGCAAAGAAAAGTAAGCTCTAAGAAAAAAATATAGATATCCTTATAAGCTTTATAAAGAAAAAGAAAAAATATATATTAAAGAGCATAAAAGGATTGGAAAGAGTTGTTATGGTTTAAATAACATAATTAAAGGAAAAGGGTGGATGGAGTTAGAAAGTGATTTGAGTTTTTGAGAGTAGCTAACTCAATATAATTTTGTCACTTGGCCAAATTTTCCCTACCCTTCACAAAAGCCTACATTACAACAAAAAATAAAGTCCTATTTGATTCTAGGTCTTGTGTGCACATTTAAGCAGTGGAGAAAGTAGAATATTTGCAAGCCTGTGGTAGAAGTAAATTATACATGATGAGTGTATACACATTAAACCCATAAACACTTAAGCGATGAGCGAAACAATTTCCTTGTGAGATTCTTCCAAAATTTACGAATATTCTAACATGATTTGGATTGTTTGTGCTTGTGGAGATTTCATACTTGGATTGTGATGAATCTTGTGAGGCATTGCACACTTTGATTGAACTTGAGATTTATTCTTTTCTTTTGATTGAGGACAATCAAATATTCAAGTTTGAGGATTGATGAGTTCATATTTTCACTCATTATTGATTTGATTTATCTTTGTTTTTAGTTGCATTGGAGTTTATTTTAGTTAATCTATTGCATTAATCACTCTAGGAGGGTATTGCGCTTGTAGTGGTGTATTTTTGCAGGTTTGAGGTCGAATTCACCGAAACCCGTACCGAAAGTAGTGGATGTTCAAAGAAACAGACATGAATTCTTCAAAACTTGGAGTTTTATCTAATGGAGCATATCAATCGAAAGAACTTTGAATTAGTTTTCTAATGCAACTGGAATCGGGTCAATCAGAGATTTGGAGCATAAATTATGGCCAAAACCGTGAGAATGCGCAGAATCAATTGACGCAGCCGGAGACCGGTCAACATGGACGTGCGTCGATTGATGCAGGCCCACGTCGATCGACGTGAATATTTTGACGAGTTTCTGGAAGGTTTTCACGAATCTTGGGCGAGATTTGGCCAAGATTGAAGAGATATATCATACTAAAAGCCCTGAAGACTCAAGATTAAAGATATATTCATTATAGGACATGGAGAGATAGATATGCATCAAATCTAATCCTATCTCCTATTAATTCAGCATTGTAAAGTCAAATAAAACACTATAAATACCCCTCTAGTTTAGACTATTCGGTATGTTTTGTGTGCTTTCTTTTTATGTTTTTTTTCTTTTATTTCAGTAGTAATTTAGAGTCTAGTATTTATTTTTCCTACACTCTTTGAAATTCTGTTTTTATTTTCAATGCAAGTTTATTTTCCTTTAATTATGTCTTTTTCTTCAATTATGTCTAGCTAAATTCCTAGCAGGTTCTAGAGTTTGAATATTATTGTTGATGCATGTTTAGGATTAATTAATTAGGCTCATGATTCCTGTGTTTGTTCTATAATTCTAGATTAATTTAAGGACCGAGAGGTGACGATTAATTTAGATATCTAGCTATTGATAGAAGGACCGAGAGGTGAATATTGATAGTAAGATTAGGAATGCATGATATACTCTATACTGTCCAGATGAGATGTATTAGACTGTAGGAATTGAACTGATTTGCTTATGAGATTGATTAATTTGGTGTTCTTGAGACCGAGAGGAGATGTCACTAATTAGTAATCTAGGTGATATTTGCCCGACCTAGGAAATATAACATTATTACAGTATTCCACCTATTAATTTAATTGGTTCTTGCATGTCATCCATAATAAGATTTCTGCCCTAGGATCTGTGTTTTGCTTATTTGATTTAATTTCCTATTTTAATTTCTTCGCCTTGTTTTATAAATCCAAACCTGATTTTTGAATTACTCAAACAAGTAATATGAGACTATGCTTTAGTATATAGGACTATTTCGCGCATCTTTTCTCTGTGGGTTCGACTACCTTAGGGTATTATAAATTTATTTGACCACTATCCTATAATTACTCTGTTAGAAATAGTAGTGATCAATCAACTACCGGGCTCTCAACGTCACCATGTTCAAGGACCATTTCCCTTTCCCTTTATTGATCAAATGCTCGATAGACTATATGGTTATCCGTTTTACTGCTTTCTTGATGGTTACTCAGGATACAACCAGATCGCGGTGGCACCGGAGCACCAGCACAAGACCACATTCACCTGCCCCTATGAAGTTTTTGCATACCGGCGGATGCCGTTTGGCTTATGCAATGCATCGGAGACCATCCAGAGATACATGATGGCTATCTTCCTCGTTCTGATCGAAGAAGTCATGGAGGTATTTATGGATGATTTCTCCATTTTTGGTAGCTCATTTGATGTTTGCTTTCATAATCTTGCTACTGTACTGGAGAGATGCACCGAGACAAACCTGTGTCTCAACTGGGTGAAATGCCACTTTATGGTGCAAGAGGGTATCGTGCTGGGACATCGAGTACCAGCTGAGGGATTGGAGGTAGACCGAGCAAAGGTCGCTGCCATTGAAAAGTTGCCACCACCGGCAAATGTTAAAGAAGTTCAGAGTTTTCTCGACTATGTCAGATTTTATAGGAGATTCATCAATGACTTCTCAAAGATCTTAAGGTCGCTGTGCAACCTTTTGGAGAAGGATGTTTCCTTTGTGTTTTATGATGATTCTGTGCAGGCTTTTGAGAGACTGAAGAAAGCCCTAGTGACTAGACCAGTTTTGACTTTGTCAGATTGGAGTGAGTCGTTCATCCTTATGTGTGATGCCAACGACTTCGCAGTTGGAGTTGCCTTGGGTCAGATGAAAGGCAGAGTGTTCCATGTCACCCACTACGCAAGCAAGAGCATGAGTCCGGCACAGTGCAACTACACCAGTACCGAGAAGAAGATGTTGGCGGTGGTCTATGCATTTGACAAATTTTAGTCCTATCAGATAGGTTTGAAAACAATTGTCTACACTTACCATGCCGCCATCAGATACTTGTTCGCAAAGCAAGATGCCAAGCACCACCTGATTAGGTGGATTCTGCTACTTCAAGAGTTTGACTTGGAGATCAAGGACAAGAAGGGAAACGAGAAAGTGATTGCAGATCACTTATCGCGATTGGAGCCACAAGTCGAGAGGGATGACCAGCAGATGAGGATCCAAAATACCTTCCCGGATGAGCTGCGAGAGACTTACGAGTCTAATACACCATGGTATGCCGATTATGCAAATTATCTGGTGACCGGTGCTCTTCCACCCGACTTCTCTCCGTATGCCAAGAAGAAGTTCTTGCATGACGTCTGATTCTACTACTGGGAGGATCCCTACCTTTAGCATCGATGTGCTGATGACATCATTCGCTGTTGTGTTCCCCAGTCAGAGTGGCGGCAGATTTTTTAGGCTTGTCATTCCTCTCCTATTGGTGGTCACCACTCAGCAAACCGGACCGCCTTCAAGATTTTGGTGAGTGGGTTCTACTGGCCTTCTATCCACGAGGTCTTCTAAGACGCCCATAGGCATGTCCCATACCAGCTGGTGTTTGGAAAATCGTGTCATCTCTCAGTCGAGATGGAATACAAGGCATGGAGAGCCACGGAGGAGCTCAACTTGGATTGGAAGCTTGCCGCCGTTGATCGAGCCATGGCCCTGAACAAATTGGAGGATTTTAGGGACGAAGCTTATGAAAACAACGTCACTTAGAAGACGCGAGCAAAGAGATTCCACGATCGCGGGATTTGCCAGCACGTCTTCAATTCTGATGATAAGGTACTCCTCTTCAACTTCGGCCTTAGATTCATGCCTGGCAAGGTGCAGTCGAAGTGGATTAGCACCTACACGATGGTCTGCACCATCCCAAATGGTGTGGTTGAGCTGGCCGGTCAAGACGACACTACATTCAAGGTAGATGGGCAAAGGCTGAAGAAATACTACACTCTGCTGCAAACGGGTGTTGTGGAGGTGTACTATCTAGGCCACCCATGATTGCAGGTATTGTCGAGCTAGCGACATTAAATTTAGCACTTGTTGGGAGGTAACCCAACGATTTAGTTGTTTTTGTTTTTATTTTCTTCTAATTTGAATTTTTTGAATTTTATTTCTGTTAAATTTTAGTCGAAGTAGGAGTTCATCGAATGTTGCCTTAGTTTTTTTGTTGCAGTTCATTCATCCCGCGTGGCAGACAAAGGCTCGACTTCGATCGACGTCATTACATGTCGATCGACATCAAGAGTGGTCCGCGTTGACCGACTAGAAGACACGTCGATGGACGTCCACCTATTGATCGAAGTCCGAGTTATTATCAAAAGGTTTGAATTTTGCTTTTAATTTATAAAAAGATTAATTTACGTCGATCGACGCGAGCGCGCGTCGGTCAAAATCGAAAGATTGGACGCACGGTGCTGAAAGTTTAAAATATGTTTTTTCTTTCTTTCTCCTCACTTCACACACGACGCACACTTCTCCCAAAAAGAAAAACCCTCGAATTCCCCTCTTCAATGGACATGTTCTACACAGGGTATGCTTCCTACACTCATTCCCTTTCGATTGCATTGAGGTTTGTGAATCTTGTTCAAGTTTTTATGAAATTTGAACCGTTGAAATTTTGATTTCTTGTCTAGTTTGAACTTAGGACTTGAATGATTATTCCATGTGATTTTTCGATATGGGTAGGTGTTTAGTCAATATATACCCTTATCTTGTCTCGATTTCGAATCTAATTGAGTAGAATTTGAATTTTTTGTAACCCTCTTTGTGATATTGCTTTGATTTTTTCATGAATTGAGAAGATTTTGATTTGGGTACCTATATTGTTTGATTTTCCTTGAATTAAGTCTATGGAATTTCCTATTGTTGCTTCTTCGATAGGAGTTGAATTGTTGTTGCAATATGCTCATTTTGCTTGTTTGATTTGATTTTAGCTACTACTCATGGCTGGGGGAAGAACCATTTTCCTAACCGGTGACGAAGAAAGGGCATACAACAAGCTACTTCGAGCCACCATTCACCAGACCCGCTACCCTTGCCCACACACGATGGACCAGCTGGGGATTTGAGCCGATATGGAGGCTCTCCTTAGGAGGGTCAACTGGAGGCGATGGATGACCGCGCTCTGGGTCACATACCCTTCCCTAGTGCGGGAGTTTTTCGCCACACTCACGGTGGAAAAGGCGCGCCATGATGTTGAACCTCTTACCATCCACTTTCAGTTGTGCAATCAGAGGTTCTCCTCGACAAGGAATCAGTTTGGCAAGATCTTTGGATGCCCCACAGAAGGTTGCTACCACCACCCAGCAGACTTTAATCCGGTGGGATTCTGGAGACAAATTGCAGCAGAGGCTGACGAGCGGGGAAATCTCGATTCAGGGGCTCTCAAAGCCTTCTCTATCGATAATCCTATTTTCTATTACATCCAGCATTGCATGGGGGTGTTTGTTTTCGGCAAGAACGAGAGTGGGAAAGTCAGATTCCCCGAGTTGTTGGCCCTTAGGGGATGCTCATGAGGACTGATAGCGCGTTTCGCAACGCGCTACAGCTGCAAGTGTACAGACCACTGCAGAGGGCAAGTAATAAATTATCGAACTCAAGGACTGCAGGCTCGAAGTACAACTAAGCACTAAAACGTAGATATCGTACCACTATCTAGGCGAATCATATAAGGAAATTGGTTTATCTAAACTAATTGATTTTAAAGCAATGATAAAATAAAAAGATTTAATTAACGATTTTTGAAAGCTAGTGAGAAAACAGGATTCCAGGGCAATCCACTTTGAATATTAAACAAACAATGTTTTCATGCAATTCAATCCCAATTTAATTTCCAAAGATGTGAGCAATCGCGAAAGTGTTATCAGGTGATCCTCTCGGACTCTAAACCATAACATGGAAATAAAATACCTAGTGACTCCTCTCGGATGCGCAAAAGGAATTTTACTCTTGATAAAAACCTTAGATTTTAAACCCTTTAAAAGCTCAATTTCCTCTTGGACAATTGTTCTAATAAATCTAATTTATTTGCGTCTTAATTGATAACCTAGACCTCTCGGTTCAAAAACTACCAATTCAAATCACAATTAATGGCCAGTTAATCACAATTCATGAAAATCCCAGATTAAATTAGAACATCAATGGAAAAGGAACATTAAATCACATAAATTGTTGAATGAATAAATACAAAGCTTCAAAACCCTAGAATCCACAAATGGGTTTAGCCAATCATGCTAAATCCCAGAAAAACAAAGGAATGAAGAGTCATAAAAACAGGAAAAGGAAATTAAAACCCGTAGTCTTCAATCTTCGAATCCTGGCATGCTCTTCAAGTTCCCCTTGAATCTCTGTAGAAAACTCTATTCTCTAGCCTAAAAATTTAGAAAAATAAAACTGGAAAAAAATAGAACGATCGAAGGAACGTTTCTTGGTTTTTTGAACTCCTATTTATAGATTAGGACTTCAATCTTCAAAAGATATGGACAAATCCTGATTCTTGGGCAAAAAGATACGTAATAATACGTCAACATTGCGGAACCGGCGAGCTGGAGAAACACGCCCGGCGATCGCAGGAAGGGAAAAGCGATCGCCGGTTTGGTTTCGAAGGGAAAATACACGGCCGGCGATCAACCGGCAAATCCGGCGATCGCCGGCTTGTGCATGTGGTCGCCGGGCAGGAGGTGATCGCCGTTTTGGAGCAGCAGGTCGCAGGCTGGGAGGAGTGGTCGCCGGTTGCGTAACTGGGTCGCCGGTTATGCAACCGGGTCGCCGGTTGCGTAGACGGCTTGCGCAGTCTCACGGTTTTGGCCATAACTTTCGCTCCCGAACTCCGATTGACCTGATTCCAGTTGCATTGGAAAGCTAACTCAAAGATCTATCTATTGGTATGCTCCATTAGCTCGAATTCCATGTGTGGAGGAATTGGTGACTGTTTCTTTGAACGTAAACTGCTTTCGGAATGGGTTTCCGTTGAAACTTGGCCTAAAACATATGTGGGTGCAGTCTTTTTCTCACTTCTTCTTCTTCTTGATGAAAACAAACATCGATTGGCTCCACGACACTCATTCAGACTCAAATACGCATGAAATCTGTGCAAAACAACATCAAACAAAGCCAAACGTAATATTTCCTTAAAGAATAAAAATAACGCCTGAAAACATCACGTAATGGCTCAATCTGAAGTATAATCTAAACATAAATCTATCAATAACATGCACAGAGTGAGTGTTTATCAAGGACCCCAGTCAGTATGGAAGCACTGGTGATGGATAATCGGGAGAGACAAAAGAGGGCCAAATTTGGCACTATCTGGAGTGAGGGATTGATCACCCCCATCGCCGAGCACTTTGGGATCCCGACTGTGGACTTGACAGCTTGTACACTGATCGCTAAATTATTTAACAGCGACTTAGCAAAGCTAATAATATAGCGGCAAATGAAATTATCGATCCCTCAGGGAAAGAAATAACGAACAATCTTTAAGTACTAAGTCAAACGTTCTTGAAAACACTGATTAGGAAAATAAGATAAAAAGTTTTGTTGTTTTGAAAATCGTAGTATTTGCTAATGAAAATTAAACAGGAAATTAAAAAGCTTTTGAAGTCAAATAAGAGAAGCACAGATTCCAGGGATATCTACCTATCAAGTATGACATGTATGAATGAATTGATTAATTCCCAATTTTAATTCCTCTTCGTAGTGAAACATCAGAAAAGTATTACAAACTTCTTTGTTGGACAATTCGTAAAGTAGATTAATTAATTACCTATCTCCGCTCGGTCTCAAGATAAATTAACTAACTCCAAGGATCTACAGATTTATTCCTACAATTAATCTCCTTCAGTTACGACAAAAAATCAGATTATATTGTGAAAATCTCTTTCCATTGAAAACTATCACAGTTACGTCTCAAGTAATCAACTAGATAATCCTAAGATGTGATCAGCAAATCAAGATTATGAATAAGCACAGATTTCACAAACTACGAAGGGAAAGGGAAAATAATTCAATCAATCAAAACATGTATACATAGATAATTCGAAACCCTAGAATCTGAGAAAGGATTTAGTTACACATATTCACGGTAATATTCATCATGGAAAAATAAAACCTGAATTGCATAAAAACTGGAATCCGGAAATCTTCCCACAAGAACTTGTCTTCAAACATAAACCTAAAAACTCTTGGAATCTCTAAAAATCTGAAATCTGGAATGAGGAATGATTGGGGGTTCTGAAAAATCGAATTTACAAAGTTATATATAGAGGTGGAGGTGTATCAAATCAAATCTAGGGCTAAAGATATGAAAAATCTCGAATTCAGCCAATTTCCCGTGCCAGCAGGTCCACGTCGATCGTGGCTGATCCACGTCGATTGACGTGGCTTCCTGGTTCTCGTCGATCGATGTTGATTGGCATCTGTCGACGCAGCTTCTCGCCCCTTCTGCGCGGTCTCACAGTTTTGGCCATAACTTCCTCCTCCGAACTCCGATTGACCCGATTCCAGTTGCGTTGGAGAGCTAACTCAAAGCATCATACATTGCCATGCGCCAATAACCCGAATTCATCCTGTGGAAAAACTCTTCACTGCTACTCTTACACGTCACTGCTTTCGGAACGGTTTTCTCGTGAGTTTAGGCTTAAAAACCTGCACAGATACCAAAATACGCCTAATACCACCTAATATTGATTCATGCATAAATTATATATATAAACTCAATAAAACTACATAAAATAGTATAAAAATAATATAGATAAGTGAGTGAAATAATGAGCTTATCATACACCGCCCACCGGCCTCGATGACTTGCAGCCTATACAGATGCAGGTGATTTCTCGCCAGCCGCAAGACAGTTGGTTCTGGAGACTCTCCAACAGCGACCTCTTCCCTCTTCCCCAGCTAGATTTGATACATGTCACAGACTTAAAGTTCCGTGACAACTAACTCATGAGCACTGATGCTCATATGCAGCTCATCGTCGGCCAGCGAGGAGTAGGCGTTGTTGGGTTTTGTATTTAGAAAGTATTTATTACAATGAGTATACAATTGACTTTTCTCCTATCTATTAAACAAACTTACATGCACGTAACAATGGTATCCTCCTGTCTCACCAATAGGGACGATCATACGGCGTGTTGTAGATCACAAAAGACAGTATGATCACTTGACCTTGTGAGACATAAACATTATCACAGCCGAGACATCATTGAGGATACGTCTGTCTGAATGGCTGCAGCATAGTCGGAAGAAGTAATCTGTCTTGGTTACTTGATATGCTGGTAAGCAAGTGTGGCGTATTGATTGGACCACATTGAGATGTATTTGTCTGTCTGACATCAGCGAATAAATAGTTTTTAGTTTTATGAAATAGATTTATCCTGCAGTTTTGCAAAATTAAGGTTATTATTGTAATTTTAGCTTTTTTAAAATCTGAAATAGTATCTCATCAGATTTTTTATTCCTTTCTTCGTGCGATTTGATATCTTCTTCCTTCTTCATTCGATTTGATTTATATTTCTTCTGTCGATCAGATTTTTTTCTTTGTTTCTGGATTTCGCATTCGTGTTCGGTCTTGACTTTGTTAATTGTGCATGAATATAGTTTTAAAAAATTTGTTTTATTCAGATCGACGTTCATTTTTACTATTATATTGTGCATCTTTAGTGTTAACTTTGTGCATTTTTGTATTTTACAGGTTCATTTATTCCAAAGTGTGTTGATGAGATGAAACATTTTAAGGGCAGGGTTTTTAGAATTGTTGATGTTGGTATTGAGTTTTATAGAGACTACGCTCGTGTTGCTGCTTTGAAGAAGAAGATGTTTAATTTTTTTAATTCGTATTTATGTAAAAATGAAGTAAATCGGACTAAAAATGAAGTAAATCGGGCATAAAATGCAGGTTGCTGTTTGTGTTTGAGTATTTTTACAGTATTAGCCTTTAAAGGCTAAAACTGCAGGATATTGGGGGCAAAAATGCCGCGTTTTTCAATTTGCTGAGAATGAATCTTGTTCGTCGATTTGATGAGATGGACGTGCGAGATCTATTCTTATTTCTCATAGTAACTCTTATTCTCACCTGATCACTACCCTATATATATATATATATATTTTATCAAATATGCTATCTATATAATATTATTGCATTGCATAAAATAAAATTATATTCTCACCTTATTTTATCTTAAAATTTGTTAATTTTATCTTACAATTATTCATTATATCTCTATATAATATGAATTTTCTGAAGAAATATAATTCATTTTATGCATTTTAAGTACGATTTCATGCATTTCAGGTATATTTTTATGCATTTTACGAAAATCAATGTGTTGTTACGAGATTTATGTATAGAATTACTATTTTTTTTCGGTAAGGTTTTCGTCCTCTAAATTTATCCAATAAGGATTTTGTTTGAAAGATAATTAAATTATCTTTAATTTGATATATAATATATGAAAAACGAATTTAATTAAATTGAGTGAGTTATGCTCATTTAAAGTTTTTAGAATTTTAATTAGAGGATAGAGAAAATTTTTTACATTTTACAAAATTATCCTTAAAATCGAATAATGAACAATATACTACAAAAAATGAACACGAAAAATTTTAAATCTTGAACGTTGATATGCAAAAATAGAGGGCTAGGATTTATTCTGATTTTTTATACTAAAAATTATTGTCATATGATTTGTCTCGAAATAGATTGCTTTTTCATGAGATTTTGGACTTCTCTGGGCCTTTTTATTTGTATCAACTCATAAATTGTTAAATAATGCCTCACAAACATAATATCTCTATAAACCGACTCATACAAATAAATAAAGCCAAACTAAATAAAACCTAAAGAAAACAATAATAAAAAGATAAACGATAAACGAGTAATTTGCGAAAATATTGCATCCCAATATGATGACCCCAAGTAAAAGAACCATCTGGTAAATAAATTTTTTTTGGCCGAGTCAACTGTTATATGGACCATCAAACTAGGATTGCAACACAAGTGAGTAGTAGCATCGTTGCCTATAATCCACTCATGACGTCCATTATCATTCACCATAGTAAAGGTATAGTGTATGCTGCTTCAGGAGGAATCTCCACTAAATGATCACTATCAGGATGAACAGATATATTTACATTTGACACGGCTTTAATATTTGGTTCAACCAACTTTGCTACCTCAGATTGGATGAGCTTATTATACAATCATATAATTGAAACTATAATAATAACTGAAAATAGTTCCCATGAAATTGACTTTATTCTTAGAATGATTCTTATGCATTTTGTTATACATCTTTCATTTAATTTTTCGATAAAACAATTGCCTTTTGATAGTTCATATATCATGACTATTAATTAGAGTCAAAGACAATCATTATCACATGTTGACAATTTTGTAAAAGAAATTAATCCTTACTTAAGAAGTTAAGGTCAATTTATATGTAGGACTGATAATTCGTGCATATTGGATCGCTAAAGCACCCACAGTGGTGCCATTTCATATTTCTATAAAAAGTGTCATGTGTGTGTCACATCAATATTATATTTACTATTTCTAAAAATGATAACTTTTTCATACTCAATGATAAAATTTTAATTCCGCTAACTCATTTTATACTCACAACTCTTAATTTTCGTGCCGAAAAGAAAAGGACCTATTCGCCCGGGACGGAGATAGTATTATTCATATGTCTCATTTGTCATACCAATTACCTAATATTATATATGTATATATATATATATATATATATATATATATATA
>JAPKLW010000190.1:549031-586311 GCA_026898455.1 Plectranthus barbatus
TTTTTATTTTTCACAAGATTTCGATTGCCTTGTTGAGTCATCTAATACTCTAAAATTAAATTAAATTTTGTTATTATTTAATTGAATTTTCTAATTTAATGAAGTTTTAAATAGATAAAATAAACTTAACATATTCTTCTGAAAAATTAATTTTAATTTAATTTAATTTAATTTTTCTTATTTAATAAAGTATAGAGGAGATAAAATTAAGAGAAATATTTCTAAAAATTTGATTTTTTTTCTTTTAATGATGTATATAGGAGATAAAATAAAGAGAACTGAAATACTTTTTCCGAAAAATTGATTTTATTTTTATTTAATTTAATTTTTTTCATTTAATAACTTATAGAGGAGATAAAATGAAGAGAATTGTTTCTAAAAATTTGATTTTTTTCATTTAATGATGTATATAGGAAATAAAATGCAGAGAATTGAAATCATTTTTTCCGAAAAATTGATTTTATTTTTATTTAATTTATTTTATAATGAGCAACAATTGAGATAAAATGAAGAATGACTAAGATATAATGAAGAACTGCTAAGATAAAATGCATGTCACATATAACATCAAAATTCACATCGAATTTATTTTATAATGAATCACAATTGAGATAAAATGAAGAATAACTAAGATATAATGAAGAACTGCTAAGATAAAATGCATGTCACGTGTAACATCAAAATTCGAATCGAATTTATTTTATAATGATTCGCAATTGAGATAAAATGAAGTATAAGTAAGATAAAATGAAGTATATAATACATAAAATGAACAAAACACAACTCTTGCGCTTTGTACGTTCGTAATGACTATGTTGCCCTTAAATGAAGTAAAATGAGGATATTATGCCGCGTTTTTTGTTAAAGCTCTTATGTAATCTGGATCGTTGATGTTGGCAAATCTATGGACGAGATTTATTCTCATTTCTCACGATAAGGGTTATTCTCACCAGATCAGTCCCCTATATATATATATATATATATATATATATATATATTCTTTTATTTATTTTTATTGAATATAACTAAATAAAATATAATAACTAATTAATTAAATTACGTTAAAATATTTCATTAATTTTTGAAGGAGTTTTAGAATTAAGATAATTATTGTGGATGAAATGTAATGTATTTATAGAAAAAAAGTATTCATTATAAAATATAACATTTAAAATAAAGTGTTCGATAAAAAATATTACCATTAAAAAAATGTTTGTTGAAATCAAAGGGAAAATAAAATCATAATTATAATAAAATTTTAAAAAAAGGAACATTTCTCCCATTTTTGCCCAGTTGCAGAGATGGTCGATAGAATGTCATGCGCGCGTCGGCTTGGACCTGTGCGGCCCTTCTGCCGGCAAGAAACCTACAAAAAATAGGTTCTCAAATAAGAAATGAAAAATAAATAAATAAATTTCCACATCATCTAATATTTTATATTTGGCATTTCTTAAAAGGTGCTAGAAGCACCATTGTAGATGCTCTTATCGTGTCTACACGATAGTGACACGATCTGTTAAGGATTAACTTGAACATGACATGATTTGTTAAGCTCTAAACAAGAACACGATAATGACCTATTAAGAACTCAATTTGATAGCACAATATTAACCTGTTAAGAACTTGATCTGACAAGACGACACGAGATGTGTTAGGTTTGGTTGATAAATGACAAGGGAGTAATAATGATACTAAAATAAAAATTATTACTTATTAACTTCTTAGTGAGTAACACGATCACGACACGAAACCTGATATATTATCAATAGCACGATCCTACACAAAGAAAATACAAAACATGATATATTATTGGACAATATGCTTCATACGAACACTACACAACAATTTTGTATCTTAATCGTGTCAACATTGTTTTTCCCGAGACCAGAGTCTTGACGATCTCGAGCAGGCTATGTATCTCCGCTTCTCTTTTATCGTCTCTTTCTCTACGCTCAGCTTCTTCTTTTTCAGTTGTTACCAAACATGATCGATGGTCTACAGACCATTATGAGATCTGAGAGAGGATATCTTTCTCCAGTCATATGAGAAGGGCACCTACTGTAAGGAATCCACTCATTTTTCAGATTCCGAAGTTGATTCCCATGTACCTTATCACTAGTTGCAGCAAGTCCTAGTTAGATTTTGCAGCATCTTCATTTTCCTCTCCAATTGTTGTTATGAAAACAAGCAGCGCCTCTTCCTCCGACTCTTCATTCGATGTATAACAACCATCATCGTTGTCGAGAATGTCAGGATTCTTAGTCTTTAATAGCATTACCTTGGAAACAACCTTTCATGCTCTATGCTCGAAGATCTTCTTGAGTCTTTCCCTCTCCTCCTTGTCCACTCGCAGACATTTGATCTGGAGGTGGTCAGGAGAGTTGTACTCGAAGTAGGACTTGGGGGTCCTCTTGATGAATCTTTTATCCTCAAGCTGAGGAGTCTCCGTCTTGCACTTCGCTTTCTCCAAGAGCTTGAAAAGTCTCCTCATATGTTCTTCAAGCTCTTCCATAGAGCTCTCGCCTTCTTTCTTGTAGAAGGTTGAGGTTGAAGATGCCTCTTTCGTCAAAATTGACTAACCAACAGGTTTGTCGGTATGGAATAACTTCTTTAGCCTCCATTTAATATCCTTCTTGACAAAATAAACAACATTCTCATTATGCTCTTTTGGTGAGCTGGCAACACGAGCGGCTTCATTTTTGTTGACCATTTGGATATCTCATTCGTATGCCTGAAGTTAAGCAAATAACTATTTGGTGGAGATCTTTGAAAGATCTTTCTCCTTCAAACTGATTGTTGTGACAAACTAGTCCTCATTCGGCATCTTGGACAGAAATTTGGCATTAAGATCCACAATTGAGTAAACTCTATCAAATGCATTTAGCTCGCGTCGAATCTTTCTTCCATGGCTTTGATGCTGTCTCCCGGAAGCATTTTGAAGGATTCATATTTCTTCCTCCAATGCCTCTGGAAGCTGGTGAGCTACAGAGTCCTGTTGTGCATGCATTTTCTCCTCTTGCGTCCACTCATCATATGGCTTTTCGACAATCTCTGGTTCATCATCCCCACCAAGATGATTGTTGGCCTTGAGAATCTTGATAGGTCCACGCTAAATGACTTCTACCATTTTGGGATGTATGCTCTTGAGCACTATGGTCGACCTCTTCTTCCATATGGCGAACTTCTCCGCCGAGTATGGTGGAAGCTTAGCGTTGTTCATCTTGATGAACTTGTAACCTGCTTGCTAAACACAAAAGGCACAAGAAAATTTGGATTTGATCTTAAGTGAGTTACAGAATAGGCAATCCAAAGAACTACCCACTCTGATACTATTTATTGGTCCTGAGATAAAAGTTTTGATATACACAACGAAGAATTACAAGAAAACTTGCACTCACAAACTGTTGTTACTCACCAGTTTGCATCTTAGAAAACTTGTTGTTAGCGAGTTTGGGATTAGGTTTAGATTCGAGATATACTTCAACACTTCGATAGTGTTGAGTTTTAAATCCTTACGAAAATATAAACAAAACACTAAATACAAAAAGATTTTAGAGGTTCAGACACAAAAGCCCTACATCCTCTCTTCAGACCTTAAGTCTGAAATAGACTAAGCTTTAGAATACAAAGGTTCTCATGATCTATCGCAAGTTAATGAATGTTTGTGTCTACCAGTCTACTTGCTCACTCGCCCAGGTCGTTGCTTCCTCCGCTTCACAAATTTAGAGAAAGGTTGTGACTGTTGTGTTCTTAATTGGAGAGTAAGATCACCAAGATGATAAACTTGTGCTTTGGTAAGCTATGAAATAGCCTCAAATTTTGAATAATTGCAATTTGGCAGTGTTTTGTTGCTTAGTTTGAAATTTGGTTGAGGTAATTTCGTAACCTCTCCTTTGGGCACACTTCGTCTATTTATAGACAAAGTGTGAGAGGTTTGAAGATGTAGTCATTGAGAGACATATTAGATGAAGTCCAATTTAGCGCCCATCTTCTGCAAATGACAGGTTGCTTTTCCAGAAAGTCTGCACCTGCTCCTGCTTTTTTTACGTAGAATGTTGACCTCGTACGATGTGTCAGAATGACTCTTCTATTCAATTTGAGGAATCAAAACTGGTCCAACACTCGGGTCTTCAGACTTTAAGTAATCTCCGTTCATAAGTCTAGCCTTTAAGAGGATTCCTCTGACTTATTCTTTTTGTCACCATACGTGAGAGTGATCAATTTGTATATAATTGGTCAATTTCTTGCCGGTGACATCAACCAGTTTTCTTCACGTGGGTTCTCTAAACTAGTACTTACGGTTGTAGCCTGCTTCTTCATTCACCTTGTGAAGCCCAAAGTGGTGGAAACCTGTTTGTCTTGATTGTCATATTACAACTTGATAGACATCCTAAATAGGATTTTACAATTTTGAACAGACTAAAGACAAATCAAAGCTGATGGTTTCTATTCAATTTTTGACACATAAAACATAACAATAAGTTCAAAATACTTCCTAATAGACACGATAATGACATAAACCCATTAAGATTCAACACTAACTCATTATTATCATGCATATTTGTGCCAGGTTATTGTGTCATTTCAAGTATTGTCAACCCTAATTATATATTGTTGTTTTTCATGGTTACATATAAAAGCGGACTTCAAATGTTAGCATTTAATAGTAATATTTTTTTAGAATGAAATGATGATAATATTAGTATTAATGTATTCAAATATTCTATGTATATAAGTATTTTAAAATGTATGGAATGCATTGTGATAAGCCCATATTTTGCCTCGCTTATCACATTATTTTCCTTGTTATTTCATGAATTTCCATTAACTTAGGGTCAATAATTGAGCATAAGTCGTTTATAGAGGATATTACACTTGTCATGGTCAGTTTTGTAGGTTTCTGGGTCAAAATGATGAAAAAACACGGAATAAAGAAGCCGTTATTTTGGTCAACACGCGGGATGTCGACCGACATGAAAGATAAAGCCAAAAACTCGAGCCTGACCTTCATGTCGATTGACATGGAGGGTTGTTGTCGACTGAGGTAGACAAATGAAGAGGGCTCAACATGGAAGTCCATGTCGATCGACACCCAGTGTGTCGGTCGACATGAAGGACGAGTAGCGTTCAAAATTGAAGTCAAAGTGGAGGATCGATTTGACAGCCATGTCGGTCGATAGATCCACAAAGTCATGAAGTAGATCTAAAGGTATACAAGAAGATTGGAGCAAGAAAGCAACAAGATCTAGCAAGGGGAGAACATTTTTTAGTTTTGAAGGATAGAACCCAAATCTGAACATAAATCTCTCAAGTAACCCTTATTTACCCTTTTGAGATCCTCGTAAGCATGATTATAGGATTTCATGCATGATCAAGAAACCCCTTGTCGATTTTTAGCTCATTTGATGAACTAGGGTTTGAGATATGCTAACTTGATGGTCAATGCTTGATATGATGTGGTTGTTGATGCTATAATCCTTGTGTGCATGCTATAGTTCAAAATATATGTCAAATGATCAATATGTATATATATTGGTGTCTAAAATTGAGGATTTATGGTAGTTAAATGAAGTATGCCACGAGTTTGACTACTATATGGACTATTGAGCATGCTATTGGTGAACTGCGACATGTACATAGAAGTTTGGTTGTGGCAGACGAATCAAATGGAACCCAATTGGTCTAAAATTTAAATATGTTATATCTGAATGTGTTAGAAAAAATTTTGGTTTTGGTTTCATGTCCAAATGTTATGTGGTTCGAAAGTTATGCACTATGTAAAAATATGTGTCATTCTGTGTCGCATTTTAAAAATAGTTTCTGAAACTGCATTAAGACATTTTAGAAAATTCTCAAAATTTATTTATAGTTTCTAGACATATTATAGAGTCTTAATATAAGTTTTGAAGTCATTATCATATGTCCAGGGAATCCAATCTCCCCACAACCCATATTTCCTAAACGAAAAATAGTTTTCACAAACCGTCAATTGGAGCATATTCATAAAAGATTATAGTTTCTTCATGTAGAATTTTTTATCTTAATTCTATGTATATTTTAATCGGTATTATTTTAAAAATGACATTTTCTAGAATGCATAAATAGGAGTCTTTTAGGTTCAAGGCCATAAAGTATTTCTAAATTGCATCCAATTATTTTCTTAAACTTAATTAAAATGTCTTCAGAGATAAGGAAGGCTTTCAAAATTGTTTTACATAATTTTAAGTCAATTATATGCATTTAGGTATAGGAGTTAAACATGTTATAGAGTTTCATTGCATACACCTTTAAAACAAATATGAAAGCCACAAGAATTTATATTGTGAGTCCATGAGCATATAAATGATCAAGGAAGTCTAGAAGAGCTCATATAGTATTTGGTACATAATTTTCAAGCATGTTGATTAAATTGGAAGAGCATGATGTATACAAGCTTACATGTTAAATGAATGTTAGTAAGCATGACTATATGTTGAGCCTATGTATGAGGTAATTACTTGAAGCATGCTAAATGAATTAGATAAGTTAAACATATATGAGGAGCATGCATGAAATTGATAAGCACACGTAGTAATTAAGTGTTATAATTTAGGTGTTGGTGATTGTGGCCAAGAGGCTTCAACTAGTGGTACAAAGTGATCAACTATTGCATAAGCCATATGGTGGGCACTACTTTATCCTATTTTCTTTTGGTTTGCTTTTCAAATGATTTCTAAAATAAAAATAAATGATGTTTTGATTTTTGAAAAGAGATTAATCACCATTAAATTGTTTTGGTGTTTTCCAATGCCACGAGCAATGTGGAGAGATAAGGAGGAGGGCTCGACCATCCTCTTGGCGGGATAAGTTGGAGAGATAAGGAGAAGGGAGGAGTTGCAACCCTCATGCGTGTATCACACGAACTATGTGAATAATGTCAAATGATCGTTTATGTTGCACCACAAAAATGAGTGAGAATTCCCATGTGAGGTAAAAAATGTTTTGAGCATGCATAAGTTTGATTTCAATAAAATCCTTATATGATGCTTGTGTGAAACGGTGATGTCATCATATATATGTAATCTGTTTTCGGGACACCTTGAACACTGGGTACACGGAGTATTAAGCCCCTATTGATGTAATAGGCAAATGTAATCTCATTATTGATGTAATCTTTTGTGTTATCTCAAACTCCCTTCCCCCTTGTTTTGGCAAGAGATTGTCTTTTGGTATGTCTATTTGAATCCCATGAAGTTGTTGAAATTGTAAACCCATTTGAAGCTATTACTTGAATTTCTTTTGATGTTTGAACCTATTATGGCATGATCTACTTTGATTCATATGGCATGTTTTCCTTGGTGACTAATTTGATTTAACTATCATTTGGTATCGAGGCACAAGGGCTATGTCTTCATACATAGTACCCATTCATTTGTTCATGATAATTAATTGTTTCCAAGTTGTACTTGGCGTAAGATCCGTGTGGAGGTCATTACTTGAAACTCCATTGCTATTCATTGTTTCCCACGCTTCAATTGTAAATACTTCATAATGATTTTGTCTTTTGTTTATCATTTGGATTTAAATTCCTTTCTTCAAAATAAATTCATGTTCTTTTGATAAACTTCAATTGCTTCCGCTATTATTTAAATGAAGTTCGAAAATTGTTGTTAAAGAATTTCCTTTGATATCTTTCCAAGTCATATCTTTCTAGTGTTGAATTCGAATTCTCCTTGTCCAAACAATATGTATTTTGCTTCCACTATTCAATAAATGATTGTAAGTTATTTTAAAATCACTAAACCCTTAGCGTGCATTTTTTGCACGTGGGTGTTTCGTATAGGCCTGGTTTGGAGGCGTGACAGAAACATCAATTGGCATTCAGAAAGTGAGAAATACGTACAACAAAGGAAATATAAACTATCTCGATAGAAAAAATCAAATTACAGCCAGCTGGCAAAATTTCTTAAAAGTTTTAAGGATTAAGGTTCGGCTGGTTAATATTTTCCTACTTGGTCCAGTTGAGCTCGTCCGTATGGAGATTATCCTCTGATTGCTTCGAGAAGGCCTCGTCGGCTTTCTCCTGATTCACCTCTTTCTCAGTATTATCTTAATTCCCAGAAGCAGAACAGGATCCCTCTTCTGAAGTAGGAGAGTTGAATATACAAACCCGAGGTCGAGCTCCAAATGCTTATGTTTCACGGCAACCCTTACCTTTTTTCGAATAATCTCCTCTATTAAGTTAAAGGTCGAGGCTCCGAAAGGAGTAGCGAGCAGTTCGGCAAGGTTCAACCCTTCACCAGTTGATCGAGCCCAATCCAGCGTAGTCTTCGCTTCTTCAGCTTTGGTCTTAAGCTTGGCTTCGAACTCGTCATGCCTTTGGATCTCGTGTTGGACCTCCTCGGAAAGCTTTTTGGTATGGTCCCTCATTCAGGCCAATTTTTCAACTATCGATTGTCGGTCCTTGGTCAATTTCTCGACCAAGTCCTGCGAACTTATTAAGCTCGTAGTGGCAACCGACAACTTGGATACTATGTGGTTCTGCTCTCGGAGAAGCTTGTCTCGTTCCTTCTCAATCAGCACGAGGTCCCTACGTTAGTCTTGTAGACCACGGAGGCATCCATTGAAGTTGTCAACCATACCATTGAAGCCCTATCAAAGGAATAACTTAGGTAAAGAAAAAAAAATTACATGTAGAAGAAAAGAAAAAGAGGCTAAGAGAATGTAAGGTTTGGAATGAAAGCATAAACGACTCACCATAAGCAGCATCTCAACATTTTCGAAGAAGGCCTGCCGAGCAGGAGTCTTTGTCGCCATAGAGGACCTCGGAATTGCTGGGAATATATACTGGGAATATATACTGAAAGCATAAATGATTAAGTGTTCTGTATACTGGCCTTCATTTATGTGTTGCGTCAACAATTCTCGCTATCTGATAAATGTGAACATACGACGAACTGTAATATCATTTTATCTCGTAGATAGGGATGACCATATGGTGTGTAGGAGATCACAGAGAATCATATGGCTCGTTTGACCTAGCGAGATATAAACAGTATCACAGCTGAAACAATCCCTGGATAGGTTGTTGGTTTAAGTCGCGGCACATCGGTTCATAAGTGGGCTTATCCTAGCTACTTGATGTGTCGGTACATATTTATGTATTGATGGGATCAACAGTGGGATGTGCCATTCTCATTGACATATGAATGAGCCAGATCCCTAACATACTTCCTATGATCTTAAACCTTACTGAAGGATAAGGGGCACACACGGATTGACCACACTTTGATATGCTATGGTAAGCATATTCGTTTCAGGATGGTGACATTCCCTGATGAGCTCACAAGGTTCTTTGTGCTAAGTCCTGCAGGCTGAATGATTTATTCAAGCATAAGAGAAAAAGAGTGAGTGGTATTAATCAGGAAATAAGATACTCCCTCCGTCCCGAGTTATTAGTCCCATTTGCTTTTGGCACAGTTACCAATGTTTGTGAGTGTAGTGGAATTAATATTTTATTGGTGTGAGGAGATTTTTTTCCATTTTAGGAAATGGGACTAATAAGTTGGGACGGACGAAAAAGGAATATGAGACTAATAACTCGGGACGGAGGGAGTATTAATTAATTGTGGTTGATTGTCATAAGCCAAATTAATTAATGAATGTCTAAAACCTTAAATATGTGGATCATGTTAGTTTAATGCAACCCGTTCCTAATAACGTGGTAATAAAGGGGCGAGTCAGCATTGTTACCGTGGTGAATGTTAAAATAATATTTTATTAATTAATTATGTTCTGGGTTGAACAAGGAAGAATTAATTAATAAAGAGGGTGCACTTTATTATTTGCATTTGATCCCTGGTCTGGCCCACAAACTGCTCAAGCCCATTAGGGTTAGGGTTTCTCAAAACCCTAACACTATATAAAGGTTTTCTCTCTCGGATCATAGGTAGCCACCACAGTATACAATTTGATATTCAAATCAGAATATTGAGTTAGTGAGAGAGAGATCGACGGTGATCAGGAGGGGATTTTTCTGATCAAATCCTCCGGCTTCCTGATTCAACTTGGTAGATAATCCTCACCAGATTTCCAAGTAGCAAGGGAACAGATCAGAAGATCAAATTTGTAGGAACACAATCAAAGAAGGGTTCCATTCCGCTTCAGATTTAACTTCATCGTTCATCCTCCAATCTAGATCTGTAGATCAAACGATTGAAGATCAGGTATTCTCTTGAATCTACCCTATGCAATTAATTATTGTAGAAGCATGAATAGGGTGGCATGGTTTATTTAATTGAATTTGTTTTTGACATCCCAAGAACGGTCCTGCGAATTAAATAACAACTCATGTTGTTAGTCGTAGACTCGAATCCTACAGGAATAGCGTATCAGTGAAAGCATGGCTAGGCTTCGAACCGGACTCCTCGATATCATCGCCCTTAAGGTCAAAGATCTCCTGCTCCTGAAGATTTTTGTCCATCTTTTGTCTGCATTCCAGGGGGATGTGCTCCTTGGTCTCATCCTCAGATAACTCCAGAGTTTGGTCCCTCTTCTTGTCTTCGGCTTCTTGGTGATGGTGGGTTTTTAAGTACCACCGGTTTCTTTATCCTTCGGCTTCTGGGGTTCAACCCCTTTTCCTTCGGAATGGTCTTTTTTATCTTCTTCTTCCTCGTCTTCTGTTGCTGCTCTTGTTGATACTTCAAGAGCTCCTCAGGAGTAAGCTTCTCCATGGGATCATAAATTCCGTGGATACTTAGCGAGCGTTCACGGAGAATGGTATCAAAATCCCAAACTAGATTCTTGTAAGCTTTTTGAATCCTATCCACTCGTAGTCCGAGAGGACTGGTCTCTTCTGCAATGCAAAAATGAAAAGTCAGCTTGTGAGAATACAAAAAGTATATGGAAGGAAGTAAGATCTATGATTAGGAGTTCAGATAACTCCACTCAAACCGGAGTAGACATCTGAGATCTGAATAAAGAAGATCTCTTGGATCCACTTCTTCGAGTTGATTTTGTTGCCCATAACAAGGGGCTTTGGATTTTTGGCATGTTTGGAAAAATAATAGTAGTCCTGCTTGCCTTTTTGGACTATATTGTATAGTTTGATCCACTCTCTCATGGATGGCTCTTCGAGCCCGGCATCCTTAAAGATTAAGTAGGTTCCTATCATATGACCAAACAATGGGGGGAAAGTTGGATTGAGGCTATATTATACAGTTCAAGGATACGGACAAAGAATGGGTGTAAAGGTAGATGAATGTCGAGCTCAAAAACCTTAGCCGAAAAGGCCATAAACCCATACAGAGGTCGATGCGGGCGTTGGTCCTCGTCCAGAGCTATAGGGTTTGATCTAACATATAAGTCGCAATGCTTAAAAATGGTATCAAGTTTTATCTCATCCAAATCCGAGGCAATATCCTTAAGAGCACCCCTCACATTGTGATCATGCAAAGGAGGAAATATGCCAGGGGCTAAACCCGATGAAACCTCTATATCAAAACACAAGTTCGGTGCTTCAGGGTGAACAACATACTAAGAAGAGCTCTGGGGATCTTCTCGACCATCACTACTACTATTCGATCTAGAATCATTGCTACTCAGTCTAGAATCGCTACTACTCCTAGAACTCCTACTAATCGAACTACTCATGATTAAAAAGTTGATCGAATGAAAGGGGAAATAATTGCTTGGACAAGAAGTAAACTAACCCTTAAAGAAGTTCGAACAATAGTAGTAGAATCCCGACCAATGAGCTCCGAAATGCGCATGTAAAGTAAAAAGGTGAAAAGGGTATTTATAGAAAAATATGCCTCGATTCACACGCACGCCCTTCAATCAGGACCAGACAAATAGCGACACATGTTGCCACTCTCCAAATTCAAAATTTGAAAAGCCCGCCTGAAGAATTTAAACCATTTTCAGGCGGCAAATTTGGTTCGAACTAAAGTGCTTTTGATACCTACTGTAAAAAAATCTCTCACAGAAGTAAAACCATTGGCCGGGTTAGCCAACCATTTCTAGAAGAGCTTAGGATACCGAAGTCAAAAGTGCTTCGATTCGCACAGCTCTTCGATGATTCAGTAAAACCGAACAAAAGACCCTGTAAACAACCAGGGTATATCTCAGCACAGAATTCCCAAGGGCTCGAGGTCGCTCCCCGTCTAACTCGTAAAACTACATGTCACGCTCTAAATCCTCCAAGAGCATTCTTTGCAGACGAGTCAAACCTAGCCAATCACGGACTCTGGGATAATCGGAAAATAGGTGATTCGTAAGACAAACCTCGCAGATATACCCTAATTGAAAATATTCTTAAAATTCGTACAGCTACGGCTAAGATACGAAAACTTGTTACTTCCTAAAAATCTCCGGACTACGGTTCGGGGTAGAAAAATATTTTTTCTTCTTTGATTTTTGTAGGAAAATGGATGGCATTAAGCCGAGAATTGGTTGTTTCGGCTTTTTGAACCCTAAAGTGGTTCGGATAAAGCCGGGAGGCTATTGTTGTGACCTAGAAATGAGCAAGCCCATTTCGGTGTCCATCAAAGAAGAAACCCAAGGAAGAAGCCCAAAAGTACAAAATGAATACTTTTAAGGCAAGCTCTTTGGTCAACCAATGTTTGACCGAACCACTTTCAAGCTGAAGCAAGTTGTTCGGTCAAAACATTAGGTTGTAGACGAAGAGTTTCCCGAGGTATTATAAATGCAGCTCAATGGAAGAGACGCAACCGTTCGAACCGTTGGCTCAGCTGAAGAGTTGCAGTCATTCATTAAAAATTGCATATAATTTATTCGGCCTCTATAAATATGGCTTCATTTAATGTAAAATTTTACATTGAATTCAACATTAAATACACAAGACATTTGAGTTCTACCAGCAATCAAATAATAAATATCATTCTACTTGCTCATTATATACGATTTCAGTACTACTTCTATCAAGTATTCTTATCAAATGAACCACCAAAAAATCGAGCAATTACAAAGAAAAAATATAATCTTTCTAAACAGAAGACACTACTTCCTTATTACTATTCCAGCAACTAACAAAGTTACCAAAAACAGGAATTTAAAGGAATTTGAACCAAAATACTGATATTTAGCTAGCCCTTCCAAGCTTACACCATTAGCACCCATCAAACCCAAATTCAGAAAGAACAAAATAAGCCTAAAAAATGGAGACAATTAGTGCAGCAAAAAGATCCCTACAAATTGAGATCTACAATCGAGACAATGCACTGCAAACAAAGATGTATTGGCAACATGAACATCACTCAAAATTAGAAAAAGAATCGAGTGAACCAAACAAAACAATTAACTCATTACGCAGTGCAAAACTTAGTAAAGTAAATTGAAAGCAAGAGCAAAAGGCTTTTTTACCTACAGAAAGAAAGGCAGCAGCGGCGATAACAGTGGTCAGCGGCGGAGGTGAATAGCCCTGCATGCAGAAACTCCACTTTGATCGAAATAGCCACGGGAAAGTGACAGAGAAGAGGGAAAGAGAGAAACCTATTATCTGAGACGTCGGAACAACAGAACGACGACGGCTACAAGCAATGGCAGACGGTGAACAACACAGCTGCGACCGGCGGTGGCGATTCAATTGAGAGACAACATGATTGAATGAGAGAAAGGGAAAGGGGCATAACGTTGGAGGTGCCGGTGATGGATGGAGGCGTGCAAATTACCGGAATCCTTGGAGAGAAGATTGTAGTCGGATTTGGGGAAAAAAATATTGTGCGAATATCAAACTTAAAATCACGAAAAATAGCGATGGATTTGCGATCAACAAATCCATCGCAAAGATTAAAATATTAAAAAATAAATAAATAAATAAACAATATTAGAGATAGATTTGCTACGGCATAACCAGTCGCCATAGTTCACAACAGGTTATTCCGTCGCACAACCATCGCAATAATAATAATAATAATAATAATAATAATAAATATTGCGATGAACTGGCGACTAAACATCCGGTCGCAAAAATTTGCAACGATAAAAAGGGTCGCTAATCGTTGGCTTCGAGAGCCGTCGCAAATTGGTCGTTAATCCGTCGCAAATTCGAAACCCGCCTTTCGCGTGGTCTCAAATCCGTCGCAAATAAACAGTTTTTTTTAGTGTAAATCTATGTGTCTTTTCTCTTTATGCTCTTGAATCTGCACTTACAGAAAAAATCATCCATCTTAAAAAAAATAAATTTATTGTTTTGAAATAAAACCTCCAACACTAATTATAATAAAATATAATGTCTGCAGAGGCGCGAGTGTTATACTAAATCATCATTAAAACCACTACATTTTAATAATTGGGTTGTAATTGTTGATTCAACTAAGGAGGTGGCACGGCTTCTCTCTTCCCTCTGTGTCTATATCTCACTCTCTCTCGTCCGAGCCGCTTGCTGCCGCCGTGCACTCTCCCTTTCTGTCTGTATCGGCCTTTTTTTTTTTTTGGAGAAGAGATAGAGAGAGAAGATGGGGTTGCATTGCACAAGTGTAAATGGGCATTTAGATTTTACTAGTAAGGAAATTATTCTGCCATTTAAAAATGGGATAGTGGGGTTGCAACTAAATTCCCTGTAATAATGTAATTAAGGGAAACATTATCTTAATTTATAAAAGTAGTATTAAAATAAAATATAAGCGAGGCCTCGCAGACGCAGGGGAATGAATAATGATTGTTGGCGAAGGTTAAGGTGCTTCCTTATCTTACAAGAGAATAATTAATTACTATATTATATGCTTTATGTCACCTACTAACCCTCTTTGGGGGAGCAATACGCTATCTATTTCTCACTCATCACATCACATCACATTCTAATCCCATTTTCCTCTCATATTCTCGTTTATTTTATTCATTGCATTACATTATAATTTGCCCCACTTCTCCCACTAACAACATATATATATATATATATATATACACATTTTCATATGACGAATTCACCACTTAAAATCGAGTAATGTGTATGAACTGAAATTCTTTTTCGATTGTGATTGAAGTTTTGAAAAATAATATGTAATACCCCGTATTTAAATTTCGATCTTGTCTAAAGAGTTCGGATGTAACAGTAAATTTATCCTAATCGAGAAATAATTTGGGAGTAATTTATTTGAATTTTGGAGATGGTATTGTGCATGGGGAATTTGTGGAATATATGAATGGATATATGTGGAGGAAGAGATGATTATATGTATAGGCATTTACACATATATTGTATATTTTGGTGCCTAATTAAATAGTGGGGATATATATATATATATATATTAATAAATATTATATATATTTATTCCTAATCTTACCTAATTTTTACCCACCCACTCCCCCACTCATAATATTAAAACCCCCCCCACTCACCATTTTTCCCCACTCATAATATTAAAACCCCCCCCCACTCACCATTTTCCCCCACTCATAATATTAAAACCCCCACTCCCATAATTTCCCCCACCTTATCAATATTGTCGAGAGTGAGAGAGAGGAGAGATTCCAGCCATCCACCTCCAAGCCGCCACTTGTCCGGCCAGATTCCGGCCACCACCGGAAACTTTCCGGCGATCAGACTCCACCATCAGTTAGCTCGCGTCGAGAGCTTCGATTTGACTACTTGTGGGCCTCGAGAGGACAAGTATCGAGAGAGATATCGCTGTTTGAAGATAGGTGGGTTTTGTGTTGCGATTTTGCGAATTAATCCTCGTAACTTGATTTTCCGACCATTAATCGACTTGTGGATGCTAGGTTCGTATTCCTGGGAGTGTGAGGAGCATTTTGGTGTTGAGATTTGAGGGATTCGTTGCCGGATATCACCTTCGTCGATCGACGCTGAGATCAGAGAGGGAGACATCGTAAATTCCTTCGAGTCTAATTGTTTACGTTTAAGATATATTGTCCTAGGTATACCGTACTAACCAGAGGAAACCTATTTACTTGTAGGAAACTGAAGCGAGAGTTAGCCAGCTCACACTAGCCGAAGCATCTAAATTCTAAGTTCATTACCAGGTGGGAAACTATTTCAAAACTATAAATCAAATGCGTGTTTTCTCTTCAAAATGTGAGATAAAATGTTTTCCTTTTTAAATTGAGAACTGCTATGCATGATTTTGTGCTATTATATCTGTCCTCTGTTGAAAGCTTATAACAGAGAGTTATTGATAAGACAAGAACCATGTAAGGATAGTACATGAGCTACTCTTATCGATCGTGAAAGTATATGATGAATGAGAAAGTGAATGATTGAATGATGTGATGAGATTGAAAGTTTGTGGGAAAGTGAATGACAGAATGCGATCGGATCTCGAAGGATGTACCGAGATTGTGCACCTAGATGATAGTAAGTCGAATGTTGAATCATTCCTAACTAATCATCGTAACTCGGAAGTGGGCCAGCTTCCAGTTACAACTATGATAACAGATATAATAACATGTCGAATAGCACGTGCGAAATAAAATGTTTTAGATAGCATGGTTTATTTCAACAAAACCCCGTGTCTATCTGTGTGAGTTGCATAGCATGTTTTCTATATAAATGTATGTTTTCGGGCATGTTTTCCATTGGGTACATTAGTACTCAGCCCTCGTATTATTTCTAAAATACGCAGGTTAAACAGCAGAGATGGCAGGCGGGAGTGTAAACAGAGCAGCTGATATTTTGTAAACTTACAGATCCTGAGATATGCATCTCCATATGCATGTCTCCGCCACGCATCACACACGCTGCTACACTCTCTGACCCCTTTCCTTCCCAGACTTGTGTAATTTTTTTTATGTTTAAACTTAAACTCATGGCTTGAAGTACGATCTACTGTTATTTATAAATCTATTTTATTATTAATTCTTCCGCTTATTTATTATTGAGCAAAGAAGCGTTTAATAAAACCTGAAACATCAATGTAACGTGGCCCCAAATTGGGAAGGTCAGTTGGGGGCGTTACAGAGGTGGTATCAGAGCAAAGGGTTTTGAAAGCTTTTAAATCATTTCAAGTATTTTGAAACTTCAAGTCTTAGATGTGTTTAAAATTTTGAAAGTTGAGGGCAATGCTCGCTCGTGTTTACACCCCACTCCATCCTGCGCCACCTGAGGTATGTATATAAGTTTTACGATTTAATATTTAAAGGTTTCCCCTGCTTGCAATTTAAGTATGATTTGAATGTCCTGAAATGGTGTGGTTGTTATTTCAAAAATGTTTTGAGAAGGGTGATAAGTTGGTGTTTTGGTATGAAACAAGAAAGTTGGGTTGATTTAATGAGATTGATTTTTGTGTTTAAGCTAGAATGCTAACACTGATTTTGGTATGGTGATTGAGATGTTAAGCTGAGAAAGTGATTGATTTGAGAAAGTTGTATATTTTTGAAATTTTGGTATTTTAAGAGAATGTGAGTTGAGTTTGATTATTGATAAACTTAAAAATTTATGCAAGCAGTTAAACTTGGTATTGTGGCTATAGATGTGCTAGACGAAATGAGCTGCTAGGATAATGATGTAAGAATGGAGAACTGACTGTTGAACTTAGAGCTGTAAGAATAATAATGTAAGAATGGAGAACTGACTGTTGAACTTAGAGCTTGACCCTAGGTCGTGAAATTGAAAATTTCATTTAACTGGAAAATCCAGTAGTTGGTTAAGTGTGCAGAATGCACAAGGAGCTTGGCACGTTAGTCGAGATTCGGGTGAGTGTGTTTTAGCACGAGGATTCGTTTAGACTCTCGGCATAGAGTATCAGAGGCCGTCAGTTGTCCCGAGACACGGAGTTGCGCGTATTGTTACTATTCCTGACCTTGGACTGACCATTTGACGTTATTTTTATGCCAGATGAACACTATTATGTGGATGCCTTGGAATTTTAAATTAGTGTTGTTTTGCAGTGAAGATAATGGAGTTTATCGATCAAGGAAGGGGAAGAGGTCGTGGCAGAGGTAGAGGCCGAGGCAGAGGAAGAGGTAGAGGCCAGAGAGGCCGAGGTCGTGGAAGAGCTATTCCACAACCTGCATACGAAGAACCACTTTGGGAAGAGGATCCCGTCTACCAGGGCCATGATAATATTGAAATCTTATCTGACGGAGAAAGTGCTGCGGGGCAGCAAGGACAAAATCAGCCACCTCAGGGAATTGTACCAGAAATTCCATCTGTCATGTGGGTGGAAACGTTTAGAAAACAGCACCCTCCAACTTTTGATGGGACAGGAGGACCTTCAGCTGCAGAGGACTGGATAAGAGAGCTTGAGAAGATATTCAAGCATATGAGATGCTCGGAAGATGAGAAGATAAACTGCATGTCTTATCAACTTAAGGGAAAGGCAGATAGGTGGTGGGAGACCTATGCCAAGTCTATCGCTCCAGCACAGAGGGACAACATCAGCTGGGAAAAATTCAAAGAAGCTTTCTTTGAAAAGTACGTTCCGAGACAGTATCGAAAGGAGAGAACAGTAGAGTTCTTTTTGTTTGAGCAGGGCAAGCTGACCGTAGAAGAATATGACACCAAGTTCGGTGAATTACTACAGATGGCGCCGCATCTAGCAGACACGTCACAGAAGATGGTGGAAAAGTTCAGGGATGGTTTGTGCGAGGAGATCCGTACCCAGCTAGCAACAATGAAGGGATTGAGTTATCAGGAGTTGCTGAGCAATGCACTGGACATTGAAGCGTCCAGGAATATGAAGAAAATGCCTGAATGGGGAGGACAGGAAGTACAAGCCCCAGCCCCGGATCAGAAAAGGAAATGGGAGGAGCCGCCGAGGCATTTCGCCCAAGGACAAGGCAGCCAAAAGCGCCAGGATCAAGGCAGACCCCAAAATTTCCAAGGGAGGTATGGTAATCAGAACTTCCAGAGGAACAATCCCCAGCCATTTCTGAGGCATGACCAGAGGGATATGGGTCCGCAGCACTGTCAGGCGTGCGGGAGGAGACACCTGGGTGATTGCCGACGAGGAGAAGTGAGATGCTATAACTGCAACGGACTTGGACACTATGCTCATCAGTGCACCACACCCCAGGCAAGGGGAGGGAATCGCCCGAACTTCCAAAGACCGGCAAACCAACAGCTGAGGGCCATCAGAGGATATCGCCAGCAGTGGAGAGGCAATGTCGGAAACCGTGGAGGCGGACGACAAGGCTATCAAGCTCCACCCCAGAACCAAGAGGGCAACCAACAGGGTGATGAAGGCCAGCAGAGGAGAGCCCGCGCTTATGCCTTAGACGGTAATCGGGATGATGGCAACTTGGCAGGTATGGGATGCGTTAATGATGTTCCAGTTATGGTATTATTTGATACAGGGGCATCGCATACTTTTATATCATCTGCATGTGTCGAGGCTTTAAAACTTAAGGTAGAGAAAAATAGTCATGAATTGAACGTAGCGATACCTTCAGGAGAAATTACTATTTCTACCTTATCATGCCGAGACTTGAGAATCAAGCTTGATGAACATGAGATTCAAGTAGCAGAGTTAAACGTGCTAGACATCCACGATGTGGATATTATCCTAGGAATGGATTGGTTATCAGCGAACAAAGCGACAATCCTATGTTGCGAAAGACGAGTGATCATTCCGCAACGAGGGAAGGAAGAGGCATCGGTGCATGGATTTCAGAAGAGACAGAGAGTGCCGGTAATCTCAGCAATGCAAGCAACAAAGCTGATGCGTAAGGCAGAGAATCAAGCCTTTCTAGTTTACTTAGAAGGGGAAGAGAAACCCGAACTAACGGTGCAGGATGTACCGATTGTAAGAGAATTTGAGGATGTGTTTCCAAAGGAACTCTCAGGTTTACCACCGGATAGACAGGTGGAGTTCACCATTGACTTGGAACCGGGTGCGGCACCAATTTCAAAAGCGCCGTACCGAATGGCTCCGAAGGAATTGCAGGAATTAAAAGTTCAACTTCAAGAATTAATGGATATGGGCTACATCCGACCAAGTGTGTCACCATGGGGTGCACCGATTCTGTTTGTAAAGAAGAAGGATGGGTCAATGCGTATGTGTATTGATTACCGAGAGCTGAACAAAGTGACATTGAAGAACAAATATCCGCTACCGAGAATAGATGACCTATTCGATCAGCTTGGTGGAGCAAAAGTATTCTCTAAAATTGATCTTCGATCGGGGTACCATCAGCTGAGGATTAGGAAGGAAGATATTCCAAAAACAGCATTCAGGACAAGGTACGGACACTACGAATTTGTGGTAATGCCGTTTGGTCTGACAAATGCTCCGGCTGTATTCATGGACTTGATGAATCGAGTATTCCATCTGTATCTGGACAACTTTGTCTTGGTATTCATAGACGATATTCTGATATACTCGAAGAATGAAGCGGAGCATGAGCAGCATCTGAGAACAGTTTTACAGACTCTGAGAGACGAGAAATTGTATGCCAAATTCAGCAAGTGTGAATTCTGGCTAAGAGAAGTGACATTCTTGGGTCACATCGTATCGGCAGACGGAATTAAGGTAGATCCAGCCAAGATTCAAACAGTGATGGACTGGAAATCACCAACTACGCCGAATGAAATTCGTAGTTTTATGGGGTTAGCAGGTTATTACAGAAGATTCATCGAAGGCTTCTCGAAGATTGCGAGGCCAATGACCCAGTTGTTACAGAAAAATGTCAAGTTTGAATGGACACCGGAATGTGAAGAGAGTTTCCAGAGGTTGAAGCAATTGTTGACAACCGCGCCAGTTTTAGCTGTGCCAGAGTCGGATAAGAATTTTGAGGTTTACACTGATGCTTCGAAGAACGGATTGGGTTGTGTTTTGATGCAGGATGGTAAAGTAATAGCTTACGCGTCAAGGCAGTTAAGGCCGCATGAAGCAAATTACCCGACTCACGACCTGGAATTAGCAGCAGTAATCCACGCACTGAAAATCTGGAGACACTATCTCTATGGTGTGAAGTGTGCCATATTCACAGATCACAAGAGTTTGAAGTACTTCTTCGAACAAAAGAACTTGAATATGAGACAGAGGAGATGGTTAGAACTCGTGAATGATTATGATTTAACTATCAACTACCACCCGGGTAAAGCCAATTCAGTGGCGGATGCTTTGAGTCGGAAGGGAGAAGCACAACTTGGTTGCATGCTTACGAGAGAGGGCAGGTTAATCAAGGAATTTGAGAAACTTAACCTGGAAGTAGTATCGCCCTCAGAGAGGAAGAAATGTGAATTAGCAGTTTTGACAGTAGTACCAGATCTGAGAAAGAGAATTCTTGAGGCACAGAAGGAAGACGCGGAAATTGAGAAGTTGCGTCAGAAACTAAAAGTCAAACCAGTGGGAGAATATCGGGAGACACCTGACAGCACCCTGTTATTCCGGGACAGGATTTTGGTGCCAAACTACGAAAGGTTGAGAAATGAGATAATGAGTGAGGCACATGATACGCCGTATACCGCCCACCCAGGAAGTACTAAGATGTATCAGGATCTGAAGACTAAGTACTGGTGGGATGGTATGAAGAAAGATGTAGCTTTATACGTGGAAAGATGCCTGGTATGTCAGCAGGTTAAGGCTCTACATCAACGGCCATATGGAAAATTACAGCCGTTAAACATCCCTGAGTGGAAATGGGAACATATTACCATGGATTTTGTGACAGGGTTACCGAGGTCGCAGAAAGGAAATACGGCGATATGGGTTGTTGTAGATCGCCTAACGAAGAGTGCTCACTTTGTACCAATCAAAGTGAACTATGGTTCAGACAAGTTAGCACAAATTTATGTCCGAGAGATAGTCAGACTGCACGGAGTGCCAAAGTCAATAACGTCTGACAGAGATGCGAAGTTTACATCTCGTTTCTGGAAGAGTTTACAACAAGAGTTGGGGACCCGCCTGAACTTTAGTACGGCGTTCCACCCCCAATCAGATGGTCAGTCAGAAAGGACCATCCAGACTCTCGAGGATATGCTCAGAACAGTAGTTTTGGACCAAGGAGGTAGCTGGGAGCCGATTTTGCCTTTGATTGAATTTGCATATAATAATAGCTATCAGGCAACAATCGGGATGGCTCCTTACGAAGCGTTGTATGGAAGGAAGTGTCGCTCACCTCTGTATTGGGATGAGGTAGGAGAGCGGAAGGTGGTCGGACCAGATGTAGTGAACGATATGATTGCCATAGTCCGGCAAATCAGAGAGAGAATAAAGGAAGCGCAGAGTAGACAGAAATCCTATGCTGACGCAAGAAGAGCTGAGTTAAGCTTCGAAGTAGGGGATAAGGTGTTCCTTAAAGTATCGCCTTCCAAGGGAATAATACGTTTTGGAGTGAAAGGAAAGCTGAGACCACGCTATGTGGGACCTTACGAGATTTTAGAACACATTGGTCCAGTGGCATATCGGATAGCACTACCCCCAAACATGAGCAACATTCACGATGTATTCCATGTATCTCAGCTGAGGAAGTATGTCTACGATCCCGGACATGTGATCCGACAAGAAGAAGTAACTTTGAGTCCGAATCTGAGATATGAAGAGCATCCGCAAGCTATTCTAGACCGAAAGAATCAAGAGCTCAGAAATAAGTCCATTCCACTCGTTAAAGTGCTTTGGAGCCACCATGGGCATGAAGAAGCGACCTGGGAACTGGAAGACGAGATGAGGGAGAAGTACCCTGCTCTTTTCGAAGACTTGTAAATTTCGAGGACGAAATTTTTATAAGGGTGAGGGGATGTAATACCCCGTATTTAAATTTCGATCTTGTCTAAAGAGTTCGGATGTAACAGTAAATTTATCCTAATCGAGAAATAATTTGGGAGTAATTTATTTGAATTTTGGAGATGGTATTGTGCATGGGGAATTTGTGGAATATATGAATGGATATATGTGGAGGAAGAGATGATTATATGTATAGGCATTTACACATATATTGTATATTTTGGTGCCTAATTAAATAGTGGGGATATATATATATATATATATTAATAAATATTATATATATTTATTCCTAATCTTACCTAATTTTTACCCACCCACTCCCCCACTCATAATATTAAAACCCCCCCCCACTCACCATTTTTCCCCACTCATAATATTAAAACCCCCCCCCACTCACCATTTTCCCCCACTCATAATATTAAAACCCCCACTCCCATAATTTCCCCCACCTTATCAATATTGTCGAGAGTGAGAGAGAGGAGAGATTCCAGCCATCCACCTCCAAGCCGCCACTTGTCCGGCCAGATTCCGGCCACCACCGGAAACTTTCCGGCGATCAGACTCCACCATCAGTTAGCTCGCGTCGAGAGCTTCGATTTGACTACTTGTGGGCCTCGAGAGGACAAGTATCGAGAGAGATATCGCTGTTTGAAGATAGGTGGGTTTTGTGTTGCGATTTTGCGAATTAATCCTCGTAACTTGATTTTCCGACCATTAATCGACTTGTGGATGCTAGGTTCGTATTCCTGGGAGTGTGAGGAGCATTTTGGTGTTGAGATTTGAGGGATTCGTTGCCGGATATCACCTTCGTCGATCGACGCTGAGATCAGAGAGGGAGACATCGTAAATTCCTTCGAGTCTAATTGTTTACGTTTAAGATATATTGTCCTAGGTATACCGTACTAACCAGAGGAAACCTATTTACTTGTAGGAAACTGAAGCGAGAGTTAGCCAGCTCACACTAGCCGAAGCATCTAAATTCTAAGTTCATTACCAGGTGGGAAACTATTTCAAAACTATAAATCAAATGCGTGTTTTCTCTTCAAAATGTGAGATAAAATGTTTTCCTTTTTAAATTGAGAACTGCTATGCATGATTTTGTGCTATTATATCTGTCCTCTGTTGAAAGCTTATAACAGAGAGTTATTGATAAGACAAGAACCATGTAAGGATAGTACATGAGCTACTCTTATCGATCGTGAAAGTATATGATGAATGAGAAAGTGAATGATTGAATGATGTGATGAGATTGAAAGTTTGTGGGAAAGTGAATGACAGAATGCGATCGGATCTCGAAGGATGTACCGAGATTGTGCACCTAGATGATAGTAAGTCGAATGTTGAATCATTCCTAACTAATCATCGTAACTCGGAAGTGGGCCAGCTTCCAGTTACAACTATGATAACAGATATAATAACATGTCGAATAGCACGTGCGAAATAAAATGTTTTAGATAGCATGGTTTATTTCAACAAAACCCCGTGTCTATCTGTGTGAGTTGCATAGCATGTTTTCTATATAAATGTATGTTTTCGGGCATGTTTTCCATTGGGTACATTAGTACTCAGCCCTCGTATTATTTCTAAAATACGCAGGTTAAACAGCAGAGATGGCAGGCGGGAGTGTAAACAGAGCAGCTGATATTTTGTAAACTTACAGATCCTGAGATATGCATCTCCATATGCATGTCTCCGCCACGCATCACACACGCTGCTACACTCTCTGACCCCTTTCCTTCCCAGACTTGTGTAATTTTTTTTATGTTTAAACTTAAACTCATGGCTTGAAGTACGATCTACTGTTATTTATAAATCTATTTTATTATTAATTCTTCCGCTTATTTATTATTGAGCAAAGAAGCGTTTAATAAAACCTGAAACATCAATGTAACGTGGCCCCAAATTGGGAAGGTCAGTTGGGGGCGTTACATAATATTTGATGTTTTTCAATCTCAACCATTAAAATCTTTATAAAGTAGATTTAAAATGGGTTTCGAAGTCTCATCCACGTACGTAAAACATCTCCATTTTTATATTTTTTATTTGCAAATAGCTTTTTCACAGATACGATCTTATTCTCTAGCTTTATTGATATTTTTAAATATGATCATGATACCTTTTAATTAGATAGTAATTTATATAAAAATATAGTAGTGCGCATTTTCTTTAAAATGATTCTTACTTCCAGTGTAGTACGTGTTCGTAGATTCACCTGAGAAACATCACACTATATATCTAGAATCTACTTGATTAATCAGATTTTAATTTACATTTCTATCCACAAATTATATCTAATGCATCGCGAAATTAAATTAATCTTCAGTATGGATTTGTAGAGAGATATTAGATCTGGTGGTATGAATTTTAGCGTTTAGATTAACCAAATAAAGTCGTAAACAATTGAAACATAAAGAAACTGAGTTATTTTATTTTTAACATTAACATATTATAATAAAAATGTGTAAAATGATGAATAGATTTTAATTTGGATCATTCATTGAGTATAAATGAAAATTTTGACTTCACTCCTATTACATAAAATGAGTTTACTTTACTTTGAATTAATGCTCTCTCTCTCCCTCTCTTTATATTTATATATAGAGAGTTATAATCAAGTGCTAAAATTAAAATTTGTGTTAAGTAGGGATGAATCTCAGCCATTGGATTGATAGCACCAATGATTGAAATTAAAGCATCAAAGATTAAAAAATTAAGCATAATTTATTGTTTTATAAATCATGCTTAATTCGATTAAGTATGATTTATAAAGTAAAAAAACATAAAATCTGGAAAATATTTTAATCTCAATCATTGATTTTTTTTTAGATGAATGGTGTAGATTCATTTCTATTTAGTACAAACTAACTTTTAGTATGAGATAGCTAAGGAGTTTGAAATATTGAATGACTCATAATTAAAATAGAGAATTGTAACGAAGTCAAGAATTGAATGACTACTATGCTCCAAAACATATATGTTTGTAACAATATAGCCAAAACAGAAACAATTATTCTGTATATAATTATGAGTGAAAGGAAAAGAAGAGGCAGAAATGGTTAAATAAAATGAGTGGAAAGTGATGAAAGATTTAGGGTTTTGGATATTGTTATGAATTAGGGTCCAATTAATATCCAACACAGTACCCTGTCCTTTCACATGACGTACGGCCACCATGTATATATATCTTTGTGTGCGTATATATTAATATATTTAATGCATCACTTTATTCTATAAAAACATAGATATGTTTCTCCAAGCAACGAACAGATCGATCGGGGGCCAAGCAACGAACTAACACATATACTGGTGGTGCTGTAAAATTCTGACTAAATGACAATATAGGGTTGCCTCGTATAAAAAACTACTCATCTTTGCGAATTAATGAACAGTAGCCTTCGTTATATCATGCATAATATTCATTTTATTATATTATAATATATGTGATACTTCATTATAATATATATTATATATGTTTCAGTTTCAATATTATAATATATTTTAAGTTCATAACATCGCATGTACTATAATGAAATATCAAATTACATATTATAATGAATTGAAGTATATATATATATATAACATAGTATAATGACAGTTTAATTAATATCGGTACCTAAAGATGAATTTTTATTTGAATGTGATCTTATATATATAAAATAATAATAATAATTTAAAACTTGTATGAAAGTATAATTAAGTTGTCTAAAAATGTATTAGTATAAGAGCAATGAAGTTGAAAAAGACTGTGCATGTTGGATGAGTCATATAAAGTAGGGAAAACATTGCTTAGAGAGAGAGAGAAGGTTTTTGGGTAATGATGTGGGAAGAATATCAATATGTAGGGGGGCGGAATAATGAAAAGGGCGCAGCGTGACAAATGCAAGAGTTGAGAAATTGAGGTGACAAGTGAGGATGAAATGGATTCCCAAATTCTGACTTTGGTTAAAGATTAGTATATGAAGATCAAAATTCTTGCCAAGATTTGGGAAAAGACATTTCATATGTTGCCGTTTACCTTTTAATGATACGATTCCCCCATGTAGTTTATGCATCATACTGCATGTTACAACTTTCTAGACATATATATATCTGGCCTCATATTCCTCTGTTAATTAATAGTTTAGACTAAACTTATATAATAAATTATCAAACATAAATTTGTGAATAAAGTTTAGATTTTTAGCACCGAATTATTCTTTATTGTGTTAACATGTGAATTCATTATTAATTAGTTTGTATATTATACTCATTATCAAGAAAGATTTTTGGGGGCTTCATTAAATTTGTATATAAAAAAAGAAATCGCATTATCAAGTAAAAACATCAGTGTATAATAATAATAATAATAATAATAACTTGTATAAAAAATCTTACTCTTAAGATTAATCTCAATACTACAGAAAATTCTAAAATTTTACGATTAAAACTGAAAATTTCCAACTTATAACTTGTTCATCGGTCCCCTCACAAGTCACACCCTTTTTTTCTTCAATCTCACTTGCCCCTTTTTTCTTAACAACTCAACAAAAAGAGAATTATCTCATAAAAATATCATATCATTCTATTAATAAATTCTAAAAAAAATTTGATTGGATGGCAGAGACGGATCTAAAAATTTAAATATGAAGATACAATATATATAAATAAAATAAATTGCGGGTACATTATGTGAATATATATATAAATAATATATAAAAATATATAAAAATAATAATAAAAATATACATTAAATAGCAATAAATCAAGAATTTGGGGATACACTTCATGCTCTAAATCCGCCTCTGTTGGATGGGGTTGAAGACCCCAGTCTATGAGTAGATTCGCTGGTGCTCATTAGTTAATATAGTACATATTAAATCTTTTACTTGATTCATTAGTATATTATTTTAGTTCAATTAATATATTATGTTTTCGAATTGTATGGTTGTTAATTTGAAGAAAAATGATCTTTCATCCATTAAAATAAAAAAAAAAGACTAATTTCTATTTATAGCATATTATTATGTGAAGTACGAATATGCGAATATGTAAGTTTGACACACGGTTGTCAAACTTACTCGCATTGACAGGTTAATGTCAAATCTTATATGCTTACAACTTTGACTCTTCAATGTCAAAGTTCCGATTTTGTTTGTTGCAACTAACTCCTATTTTATAGGAAACTTATACTTATCTGTTTAATGACGTTTTTACATGTCCTATTTATTAGGTTTCGAATATATTAGCTTTATTAAGTATACATTATTAATTATATCCTTTATACTATTATTCTAGGTAGTTATTCTTGTTCCTAAATAATAGAGAGCACCTCTACATCTTTATCTAACCCCCACGTGAGTTAGTGGGAGTTCATTTTTGTTGTATGAACAGGTAAAGACGTGGAAGAAGACACGATCCATTGCCAAGTAGTGGAAGAAGTGCTCGTGTGCTCCAAGTTCTTTAAATAAGAGACGAAGAAGACTAGAGACTTAGAGTTTCAGAGGTTAGTCACATCCATACGAGTTCTCTAGGCTGAATCGTCTTTCTCCAATCTTTCATCAAACGCACGAAGACTACAATCGAGTTGTGGAATCCATCTCCGGAGAGTGAATCCTACGGTGGAGGAACATTTGGGTTGTATCGTGTGTATTAGTGTTGGATTGTTTTCGTAGAAATTTTTCTAAGGAGTGAACTTAGGAAAATTTCTATCTTGTTTAGTATTTTGTTCTTCACTTGTAAAAACCTTGTTTTGAAAAGTGAAAACTATTTGTCGTGTGGCTCTCGAGGGTTTATGATTTATAAACTTTCGAAAATTAACTCCGCTGTGTCAAACTCCCTAACTTCCGCGTGTGTTAAAATAATTTGTTTCGCGTGTGTCAAACTTTTCTGTTTTACTATCTTTGACACCATTGTGTTAAACTCGGGCACTAATTTTTATCAATTGGCGTCACGAGCCTCTACTTGACGGACTACGTAGTTTCTTTCCTGAGTGCAGTTTTTCACAATGGATATGTCGAGTGTGCCAGCCCGTCCTCCCGTGTTGGATTGCAATGGGACTAACTATAGCATGTGGAAAACCTGTATGCGAATTTACATCAAAGCTGTTGATGAGAGAGCTTGGGCTGCGTTGCTGGAAGGATGGACACCTCCGAAGGAAGAAATTCCAGATCATGAAGATGCAACAAAGACTCTCACGATTCCAAAAGAAGAAGGAAAATGATCGAATGAGGAACGGATGTTGTCAAACTGCAATGCTAAAGCCCTTAATGCAAATTTTATGTCTGTTGATATTGGTTGTGCTAGGTTAATTTCAAGTTGTTTGGAAGCAAAAGAAGCCTGGCTCATTCTTCAAGCCAAATGCGAAGGGTCAGCCAGTGTGCGAAAGACCAAAATGAGACTCCTCACTACCAAGTTTGAGAATCTCCGCATGGCCGACGACGAAACCATCACCGAATACTTTGAAAAGATGGTGACCATGGCAAATGAAGCTCTCGCACTCGAGGAACCAATCAGCAATGAAAGACTTGTTAGCAAGATGCTTAGATCTCTACCTGAAAGATTCAATTACAAAATTTCAGCCATTGAAGAGGCCAAAGATTTGGAAAAACATGAGATTGGTGAATTGGTAAGCATACTTACCACGTTTGAAATGAATTTGAATGAACAAAAACAGGTTTACAGGGGCAAAAGTATTGCACTTCGTGCTGGAAAAGAACCAGTTGAAAGTGTGTCAAATCCATCAAAGTTTGACCTCGAGGTGTCAGACGATGAATTGCTAGATGAGGAACATCCGAATCTGGTGCTCCTGACGAAAAAGTTCAGCAAATTCATGAGATCCATGAAGAAAGGAAAAGGCGATTTTAGCTCAAGGAGGTTCAAAACTACAACCTCTGTACCCTCAAGTGCTTCAAGTAACTCAACCACTTTCTCACGTAAGAGTGATAAATACGCAAAAAATGGTATTAATCCTTTTTCAGAAATTTCTACTTTTGATAATGTCAAGTGTCATGAGTGTTCTGGAATGGGTCATTTTGCTAATGAATGTCCAACTGTTGTAAGAAGAAAGAAGCTAAACTTTAACACCACCCTTAGTGACGACTCTGACACTGATGAGGATGAGGATGAGAAGGTTGTGTTATATGTTAGGATTGAAGAACTTAATGAAGACGACCTGATGGAGGTGGACAACAATGAAGAGTTCGAAAGCATGGAAGATGCAAATAATCTCACTATCGTACCATGTGGTGACACCAGCAACTGGTATAATGCATCTAACTCTGATGTGTCAATGTCTGAGTGTGTTTCAGGTCAAAGAAATGAGGAAGAAGTAAAACTTTGTCACTTCTCCAAAAGAGATGGAGAAAGTGAGTGATCTCTTTAACATTGTGGATAGAAGATGTGAGGAACAAAGTCACGAAATTGAAAGGCTTAAAGAAGAGAATCAGTCCTTAAGAAGACAGCTTATGAGGTTAGAAGTTCTTCTCACTCGGAGGGACAAAGATGTCAGTCATCTGAAGGATAAGCTGAAGGAAGTTGATTCTGTCTTTGACAAAATCAATCGAGGACGAGACACTCTTGATGAGATCCTTGCCACTAAGACATCTAATGGAAGTGGACTTGGGTATGAAGACCAAACGACTCCCAGTTCTAATATTTTTGATCCTCAGAACATGATCAAATTTACAAAGGGGGAGTCTGACACCAGAGTGTCAAATGAGAAGGAAAAGTCAAAGAAGTATGTATGCCATTACTGTAACAAGGCAAGTCACATCAAGCCTTTCTGCAGAAAAAGAATTGCAGATGAAAACCAGAAAACAGGTTCAAATTGTTTTGTTGTGTATACTTTGTTAAAAACTAACATTGCAGGTACATGGTACTTTGACAGCGGCTGCTCCAGACATATGACAGGCGATCGATCATGTCTGTCAGACTACTCAGAAATCTGCGGTGGTTCTGTTACATATGGAGGAGGAGCTAAAGGAAGAATTACAGGCAAAGGAACCCTGAACGTGCCAGACTTCCCTAAACTTCAACATGTGTTGTACGTGGAAGGTCTAACCGCCAATCTGATCAGCATAAGTCAGCTGTGCGATGATGGATTGGTTGTCAAATTCGACAAGGATGTCTGTGAGGTATACGATAAAACTAACAGGTGTGTTATGTTTGGCAGTCGATCCTCAGACAACTGCTATCAAGCTGAACAAGAAGGAAGATGTCTGGTGTCAAAGCCTGATGAAGCTGAACTATGGCACCAGAAGATGGGACATGCAAGTACACACTGCATTCAGAAACTTCTTAAAGCTGATGCAATCAAAAGAGTTCCAAACATGAAGTTTAACCCTGACAAAGTTTGTGGTCCATGTACAAAAGTTGAAAGTATAGGTCGGAAAAGATATGTGTTAGTGTGTACAGATGACTTCTCAAGATTCACGTGGGTGGAATTTCTAAGAGAAAAGTCTGAAGCCTTTGACCACTTCAAGAAGCTTTACAAGAAATTCAAGAAGCTCTATCACTCCAGTCTCATACGAATCCGAACTGACCATGGGAGAGAGTTTGAAAATGAAAGTTTCAACCAATTTTGTAAAAGAAAGGGCATCTCTCACGAGTTCTCAGCACCCAAGACACCACAACAGAACGGAGTGGTGGAGAGAAAGAACCGAACACTTCAGGAAATGGTCCGAGTTATGTTAAACTCAAAGAACCTTTCCAAAAGGTTGTGGGCTGAAGCTGTTAACATGGCGTGCCACCTGATCAACAAGTGTTGGGAAATTTGGCTAAGTTTCCCTTCCCCAGTAGCTACTTGCTTAGATTCTAGTTTGGTGTTTTGGTGGATCAAATCCAAAGTCCAACCAGCGTCAGTTTGTCTCTAGAATAGCTCTAGTCTCAAATGTAAAGTCCTGTATAGGTATTTTGAGTTGTAAGTCGCAGCTGATCAAGACTCATGCTGGCTACTGTTCACCAGCATGAGATGTGCTTACCAGTTGAGAGAAGTCTCACCAGCAAGCGGCTGACGAAGACTCATGCTGACACTGTTCATCAGCATAGAGTTGAGCTATCGACTGGCTACTGTTCACCAGTGGGAAGATTTCATCAGCAGGAGGCTGACAGATCTACCAGCAGAATATGTGTTCTGGCTGACACTATTCACCAGCGGTGAAGCCACCAGTCACGGGAGATTCCAAGAGATAACATCAGACGAATTGGTAGACCTTGATTGTGCTAAGGAAAGTCACCAGCAGAGACTGCCAGCACAAAGATCACCAGTATGATCTACCAGTCGGAGGTTATCAGCAGAATTCAAGATTCGCTCTCCCAGAGTCTTAGAGACAAAAAGAAGATTCGTCTGAGGAAGTAACTGACAGTGTATGACTTTAAGGAGGATGCCTTAAAGTCTATCAGTTCAAGACACCAGTTCCGATTCCTCGTACTGACGAATAGAGTCGTTCTGACACAAAGAGATCTGTGTCAGATAAAGCGATCAAAGGTATGGCGCTTTCCGGAAATTCCTACCTGCCGCCTGCAGAAGGACATGCGAGGACAGAGACCATTCCGGATGTGTGCAACGGCTAGTATTTGAATCTGAATCTCACATCTATAAATACGTGAGATCCAACAGCATTCAACACTCTTCTCCGAACGTTCAACTACCGAAAGTCATAAACTTTATTGCAAGCAAGCAAATCGTTCGAGGCTTTTCTTAAAGCTTATCCGTGTGTTGATTTATTCAAACACGAGACTCCAAGCTTCTAGCTTGTGAGTTATTGATCTCATTTGGTGTTCTTTCTCATTCCGAGGAAGAACATAGCAGCTCTTGAGCCAGCCAGCTCCTGAGTTATTACGGGCAGTTTTGCCGCCAGCAAGAGTCAAGTTCTTGGGAGAACTCAACACCCAATCAATCGGAGGAGGAGTTTGAAGTGACGTGCTCGCACTCCATCCATCTGACAAGAGTTGAAGAAGGACAAGGACCGGGAGCGGTTGATCCAGTGAACTGGTAGACGAGGCATCTACCAGCTGGAAATAGATCGTAGGATATCTTGTACCGGATTACTCTCTTTAGTGAATTTCCAGTGCTTCGACTGGAGAGTGGACGTAGATCAGTTGATCGAACCACTATAAAATATCCTTGTTATTTACTGCTTTCAGCATTTACTTACTGATTTAAAACCCAGCACCCAAGTGCTGGAGTATAACTGAAACCAGTTTATAACTGTGCAAACTCGACTCTAAAATTAGCTAAGTCCTGAGTCATCAGCTGACCAGCCAGTTGCCAGTCAGCTGAATACTCAGTTGCCAGTTGACTTACCAGCTGACAAGGTCCCAGTCAGTTGTGTAACCAGCAGAGTGCAAGAAACGAACTTACGTATTTTCCGCTGCCAAAGTATACCCTGATATCCGGGACCAACAACAAGGTCTATCTCCGACCTGGAACAAAGACCACACCTTATGAGATTCTTAATGGTAAGAAACCTAACCTAAAGTACTTACATGTCTTTGGGTGTCTGTGTTTTGTGTTGAACGAAAGGGATTATCTTACCAAACTGGACACAAGGAGCAGTAAAGCCCTATTCCTTGGGTATGCTAGCAACAGTCGAGCCTATCGAGTCTACAACCTTGACACTCAAACAATCCAGGAGTCAGTCAAAGTTGTGTTTGACGAAGCTGGCTCCCTGATTGAGAAGATCGATGAATTAGATGCATCTCATCTAATTCAAAGTTCTGAAGAACCGTCTACCACTGAACAGTCACCCAGTGATCAGCCTACCAGGAGTCAAACTTCACCAAGCTTTGACACAGATGAGCACTCTGACACCCCAGTGTCAAACCATGAAAGAAGGGATCCTCCTCTCAGAATAAGGAAGGATCATCCAACGTCTCAGGTAATAGGAAGTGTGACAGAGGGAATCCAAACAAGGAAGAAGGATCCTGTCAATTACCAAGAGATGGTTAGATCGGAGTGTTTGTCGTTAAGGTTTAATCTTCTACACTCTGCTTGTTATTTATCTCTAACTGAACCCAAGAATGTCAAAGAAGCTCTCGCAGATGAATTCTGGATTAAGTCAATGCAAGAAGAACTCAGCCAATTCGAGTACAATGATGTCTGGGAGCTGGTTCCAAGACCGAAGGATAAAAATGTTATTGGAACCAAGTGGATATTCAAAAACAAGATAGATGAAAAGGGAAATGTTGTGAGAAACAAGTCGAGAGTAGTTGCGCAGGGGTATACGCAAGTTGAAGGCATTGACTTTGACGAAACGTTTGCTCCTGTGGCAAGATTGGAATCAATCCGTCTCCTGATAGCCATTGCATGTGCTGCTGACTTCTCTCTTTACCAAATGGATGTTAAAAGCGCCTTCCTGAATGGGATCCTGGAATAGGAGGCTTATGTTGAGCAACCTAAAGGGTTCGAGGATGTGTCAAAGCCCGATCATGTCTACAAGCTCAAAAAGGCCCTCTACGGCCTAAAGCAAGCTCCTCGCGCATGGTATGCTAGGCTCACCGAATTCCTGTTGGATCTAAGGTTTGTAAGAGGTAATGCCGATAAAACCCTCTTTGTAAAACATTTAGAAAATAATTTTATTATTGCTCAAATCTACGTTGATGATATTGTTTTTGGTGCATCAGATGTTAAACTTGTAGATGAATTTGTCACAAACATGTCAAACATGTTTCAGATGAGCATGGTAGGTGAATTAAAATATTTGTTAGGTCTGCAAATTATTCAATGTCAGGATGGGGTATTTATTTCACAGTCAAAACATGCATTGAGAATAGTTAAGAGATTTGGATTAGATAGTGTTAAACATATGAAAACCCCCATGGGTAGTAGTGATAAATTATGTAGAGACAATTCTGGTGTCAAAGTCGAACCAACCCTCTACCGTAGCATGATAGGAAGTCTCTTATATTTGTCTGCTAGTCGTCCAGATATTTTTTTTAGTGTTGGTGTATGTGCTAGGTATGACCCCAAGGAGTCACACTCAAAAGCTGTTAAAGGATAATTCGATATATCTCTGGCACTCCTATTTTGGGACTTTGGTATAAAAAACAGTCTGGCACTAACATTACAGGATATAGTGATGCAGACTGGGCAGGTGACGTGGATGATAGGAAAAGCACAAGTGGTGGAGGTTTTCTGATAGGTGCAAACTTGGTGTCATGGTTGAGCAAAAAACAGAATTGCATCTCACTATCAGCTGAAGCTGAATATATCTCAGCAGCCAGTGGGTGTACTCAACTACTTTGGATGAGACAAATGTTAGAAGACTATGGTTTGCCTTCTGAAACTCTGACTCTCTTGTGTGATAATGCTAGTGCAATAGAAATTGCTAAAAATCTTGTCCAACACTCACGCACAAAGCACAATGACATAAGACACCACTTTATACGTGATTTGGTTGAAAAAGGTTTAATTACTTTAAAGTTTGTCTCAACGAAAGAACAAATAGCAGATATATTTACTAAAGCTCTTGACTTTGAGAGACTCTCATATTTGAGAAAATCTCTAGGCATGTGTAACCCTCTTGCCTAATGATTTGACTATACGTGACTGCCTACCAATCTTTGACACTGTGTTGTTAAAGTTTGTTCTTTTTGTCGACTATTTATTTTCATGTTATAAAACTGAGAGATACAAGAGTGAGATCTCAAAGGTATAAAACATGGTGATTGTGATCTATTTGTTTTTCAAAATTGCTGGAAGTACTATGGACATAAAGTTATTAGAACTCTGACCATGTGGAATCAAAGTTTATTTGTGAAATGAATGGGCTATTTCTTCTGTATCTCATTTAGTACTAAAGATTGAACGTGATTAGGCACACAATTTTTGTGAAAGGATTAATGAGATTGCTTGTATCGTCACTTTGTAACTTTGACACCTCTGTATCAAACTTGGTAGCAGTCATCATATTTTAAATCTTTTCGAGCTTAGTTTGTTTTTCTCTGCAAGTTTGTTTTTAGTTGTTGCGAATTTTAAGGTTTTTAAATTTTAATTTTAACCTAATCCGATTTAATATGATTTAATATGATACTTACCTAAGTTTTAGGAGTTTGTTTTCAAGATTTTTGCATTATATTTCACTAAAATTTGAATCCCTTTATTTTCGAAAATATTGTTATATTTGTTACACAAATTGCACACCTCACCCCCTACTTAAGTGTTTTTTTTCTGCAACCACTATTCACATCAATCACACGGCTACCAAGGCACTCCCTCCACCTCAAACTGTTCAACTCCACTCTCTCTCCCACGTCTCACACAACCCTCTCACATCTCTCTCTCTCTCTCTCTCTCTGAAACTCCTCATCTCTCCCAAAACTCCACCATGGCCGACAAAAACATCAAAGACCTCCTTGCCAAAACCCTTGTCTCACCTGACGGAGCCAAGATACTCCAACGCCTTCTCGAAAGCCAAATGGAGAAAACATCTCAAACCTCAACCTCTCAACCCGCCATTGAAGGCACCTCACACCCTCTCACCTCTGAAACCGCAACCACACCTCCGGCCACCTCTGATATCACACCACCGCCTACTTCCACCGAACCCACTCCTCAAAACATCACTGAATCTTCAACTTCTCACCCTACTGAACCACCCTCAAATGACCCTACCGCCGCCTCTCACTCCTCTCCGTCAAAATTTGAAAACCCTAATCCGCCGTCCGAGCCGTCGATTGAGGAGTCAGACAAGACGTTTTGTTGGGAAATTTGGCTAAGTTTCCTTTCCCCAGTAGCTACTTGTTTAGATTCTAGTTTTGGTGTTTTGGTGGATCAAATCCCAAGTCCTACCAGCGTCAGTTTGTCTCTAGAATAGCTCTAGTCTCAAATGTAAAGTCCTGTTTAGGTCTTTTGAGTTGTAAGTCGCAGCTGATCAAGACTCATGCTGACACTGTTCACCAGCATGAGAAGTGCTTACCGCTGGCTACTGTTCACCAGTTGGGAAAGTCTCATCCGAAGGCGGCTGACAAAGTCTCGTGCTGACACTGTTCACCAGCATGAGAAGAGCAAATGACTGGTTACTGTTCACCAGTTGGAAGGATTTCACCAGCAGGCGGCTGACAAATCCTACCAGCAGAATACGTGTTCTCACTGACACTGTTCACCAGCGGTGAAGCCACCAGTCATAGGAGATTCCAAGGGTTAACATCAGACATATTGGTAGACTTAGATTGTGCCAGCACAAAGTCACCAGCAGAGACTGCCAGCACAAGATCACCAGAATGATCTACCAGTCGGATGTTACCAGCAGAATTCCAGATTCGCTCTCCCAGAGTCTTAGAGACAAAAAGAAGATTCGTCGAGGAATTAACTGACAGAAGGGAGGATACCTTAAAGTCTATCAGTTCAAGACACCAGTTCAGATTCCTCGTACTGACGAATAGTGCCGTTCTGACATAAAGAGATCAATGTCAGATAAAGTGGACAAAAGCATGGCGCTTTCCGGAAATTCCTACCTGCCGCCGTCTGAAGGACATGCGAGGACAGAGACCTTTTCCGGATGTGTCCAAACGGCTAGAAGATTTGAATGGGATCCCGCGTCTATAAATAGGTCGGAACCACCAACATTCAATACTCTTCACCAACCGAAAGACTGAAAATTTATTACGCTCAAGCAAGTAGAAGCAAAGCACTTTCGAGGCCTTTCTAAAGGCTATCCGTGTGTTGATTTATCAAACACG
>JAPKLW010000190.1:591311-637385 GCA_026898455.1 Plectranthus barbatus
AACAAGTAGCTACTGGGGAAAGGAAACTTAGCCAAATTTCCCAACAATTTCCCCCTTTTTGGTGCGATCAAAGCCTAACCAGCGAGCACTCAGCTGATGAGGAAAGTTACAAAGTATTTCAGGGTTTTACAAAATAAACCTATCAGATCTAAACCCATGAAACTACTTCCTCACATCAGCTCTAACTAAAATCTTCCCCCTCAAACAAAGAGGGATATTGCTCGTTTAAAATATGAGAATTGAGATCAGAGCAAAAAGATTTAAAGTGTGTGATACGAGTGCTGGTGCTGATTACACTGGAAGTGTAAGTTCAGCTGGTAAGTAAATACTCAGACAATTTGTTGGACAATGAGGAATTGTCATCAACTTGTCAGTAATCAATCCATTTAATATGTTGCAGTTACAAGTACAGGATAGAAAACTGACTAGTCTAGAGATACAAATACTTACAACAAAATGGAGAAGCTAGACTATGGCTGAGAAGATGATCCTGGTGATTGAGTTCTGCTTGTGAGCGACCTCAGGATCTCAGTGAGCGCTGCCATATCTTGTCTGCTCTTCTCCCTTTCCTCAGCAGCAATCCTCCTCTCCTCTTCAGCAAGACGAGCTCTCTCAGCCTCAGCACGTGCTCGCGTACTTTCCCCCTCTTGGATCCGCGCCAAAAAGGAGGACACTCCAGCGGTGACAGAATCCATCTGTTGAGCAATTTCAGTGCGGAAGCTGGCGAAGCGCTGGTCCATCCTGGCATCAATAAGTGCAAGAAGCTGCGCAGGGGGATGGATCTCGGAGATTGGCATTGCTGAGACTTCAATGGAATAGGAGGGCACATCAGTTGCGGAAGGAGCCGCTGCTGGTTCAGATGCAGCTGATATCTCCATCGGGGCTGGCTCCTCCGCTGGCACTGCAGCTGCTGCTGGTGCCTCTGCTGATGCTGGTGCTGGCTCCTCTACTGGTACTTCTTCAGCTGGCTCCACTACTGGCACTGCTGCTGGAGCTGGCTGGACTTCAGAAACAACTGTGGGGGCTGTGAATTCCACCACTTGCCAGTCCATAGAATCAGGGACGAGATCGCCCGAGACAATAGGAACAGGAGGGACGGCAAGGGTCAGCCACAAACCACGAGAGGGATCCTCCTCCACAATGTGGTCTACCAGCAAAGCGCAGGCAGCCATGTCGAACAATATAGCATGGTAGGGAGGGATCCTCGGGAGGGTAACCAGCACTTTGAGGCGTCGGAGCGCGTACGTCAGCTGGTACCCCCGACTGGTGACTCGGAACTGGAGGAAAGGTAACTTGACCTTTTTCAGTGGTGGGAGGCCGGAGCTTCCAGTCAGCTGCCTATACTCAGCGATTTGCAGCAGGCGGCGCTTGATCCTCCTTGTAGACAGCTGCTGGGGGCAATCAGGATCAGTGCCCATGAAAGCATTAGCCCACTCCTCCTCCGCTCTCCAGTAGCCAAGACCCAGCCTGGCATAAAGGACCGCCCGATGCTCCACTGTCAGCAGGCGCTGGCATCTGTCAAAAATTCGCCACCTCCGGAATTCCAGACATAGTTCCGGATCCACCCTCCAGAGCCTTCGGTAGCTGGATATCATTTTGTCATTGACGGCATTCTCCACCTCCGCCGTGATGTTCTCAGCATACTCATAGAGAGTGGAATTGTAGTATTCCACTGGGTGCAGGGGCAGGCACCAGTCAAGAATTCTTGAGGCATATACCGACTGGTGGGGGAGTCCGCTGAAGGGGATGATGTTGAATGCTGAAGGCTCAGGCACTCGTGAGTTATAAAATGCCATCTCCCCGCGCTGCTCCCACCGGTGCACCCCTGTCACTCGAGCCTGGAAGGTATCCTCATCAACCAGTTGATGCTCTTGGATGCAGAGAATATAAGGGCGCCTTTCAGTTCGTGCACGCCTAGCTGGTGGTGTAGAGGATGCTGCTGGTCGCCCGGAAGTTGATGTCGAGGCATCTGTGGATCGGGGGCGACTGGCAGGACGACGAGCCTTATCATCAATGTCTGGGAACAGATCCCTTGGCTCCATCCTCTGCACCATTGAGTAATGAGTCACCTCCTCAGCTGGCTCCTGCTCTGGCTCTTCAGCCCTTGGTTCCTCTGCATCCTCGGATTCAGAACTGACATCCGAGAAGCTCGCCAGTTTTACCGGGGTGGTCGCCCGCTCCTCAACTCCTCCACTGGCACCCCCTTGCGCGGCCAGTGGGTCGTCTTCACCTCCACCACCCCCTTGCGCGGGTGGAGGGACTTCAGCGACCTCCTCCTCCTGGTACTTATCCACAAGGGATAGTACATCCTCATCAGCACCCATGACCATCAGGCGGTTAAAGGAGTCTTCTGGTAGGATCTCGCCTGGTGCTGGTGCTGGTGGCCTCGCACTTGTGGAAGTTTCGGGCACATCCCACTTGCCCTTGGCCACCTGGCGCACCTGCTCCGCCAGTTCCGCCTGACGTCTGGCCTCATGCTCAGCCTGCACCTTTGCATAGGCTTCATCGCGGGCTGCCAGCTCAGCCTCTCTTTTACGCTGGTCGGCCAAGGCCTTCAACCTTGCCTGGGCCTGTTTCTTCCTTACTAAGGAGGCTTGCTGCTCCTTCTTTGCTTGCTCGACCAGCTTCTGAGCTCTGGTCTGAACCCTTTTTCGCTTACGGGTCATCCTCTCCAGCGTTTCTTCCTCAGTCAGTCCCAGAATGGACTTCTTGACTGGGATGGAGATCTTCCCAGACTCAGGGTCATATGCAACAGCTGATGGTGGCTGCTGATGCTGGTGAGTCTTAGGCTTCTTGTGGGATGGCTTCTTGGTGACTGGTACCAGTTGTACATCCCGTGGGTGGATACCAGTCGCCTCAGCCACCGCGCCTTCCATGGTTTCGAAGAGAGACTCCGTCTCCAGCTTCCTCTTCAACTGAGCCCTGGCCTCATCAGTCAGTGGGAGAGCCACAGCTGGCACTTGCTCCCCCAGGTCTTCTGAGTCCTCCTCAGAAACGACCTCAGCAGGGTCCACTGCTGACTTCCCTTTCAGCCTTCGTGGCTTCTTGTAATCTGGGCGAGGCAGCTTCACCTTCGTGGCTGGTATGAAGTCGGAACCAACCAGCTGTTCCCCCTGATCCACGCCATCACCCAACTCCATCTCCAGGATGTGGCTGATCCTCAGCCCGAAGGATACGGCGTGAGCAAACCGGCCTTCAGTCGGAACAGAGATGTTCCTGTCTACATTCTCTAGCAACCTGCCAAAGAAAAATTCGGCCCAGTTGCCCTGAACTCCATCCACCAGGGCACACATCACCGAGAACTTGCGCAAGCTAAGCTCGGCGTAGGAGCCGACTTCACATTGTAGCATGCGAACTACAATGTCGCACACCATTTGCCAGTATTCCTCCATTTCGGACTTCCTCATGCCAGTCCGGAAGACGGTGACCTCTGGCTTCTTCCACTGCACCCACCGCTTCCTGAATTCCACCGTATCATCCTGATGATACGTGGCCACTTCCTCTCCTTCATTCCTCAGCCCGAACAGAGCGGCGAGGTATTCGGCGGTGACGGTGATCAGGTGGCCAAAAACGGAAGTTGTGAACGACTTCCTGTCGTCAGCAATAACCGCCCTAGCATAGAACTCCGCAACCATATGAGGGTGGAAGGTCGTGGGCGTCGCCGTGAGGTACTGACGGAGCTATTCTCGATCAATCATCTCCATCAGCTCCTCCCCGAAATTTTTTCTCGGCCAGTTTCGCGTTCAGAATCTTCTCCTTCTGAACCTGTGCAGTCCTAATCTGCGCGTTTGAGAGCTGTCGCCTGGTCGCCGGCCTGTTCAACTGAACCAGTCGGGCGAACGAATATGTGTAATCGATATCCTCGATCTTCACTATGCCAGTATACGTGGGCATATGAGCTTCAGCAACTGGTAAGTCTGGTGAACCAGACGAGGATGATGTAGATGGAGGGTTATCAGCTGTAGGTCGAGAAGATGATGCCATGATTTCAGAAAGATTCAAGGTTCAGAAAATCTTAAAGGAAGATGAGAGAATTTGAAAGTAGGGTTCTGAAGGTAGGGAAACATAAAGGTTAACCCGAAGGAAGTGATCGGGTATTTATACTCGGGCCATGCAGGATCAGACGTCCAGAATCAACGCTCAGCAAGCGAGGATCAACGGTCATCAGCAGGCCCGGTTCCCTGTGCGACGTGCGCGGTCGTGCTGACGTGGGCTACGCCGTGGAGCTGACGTGGCACGCAGCGATTGGTGGCATCCAAGCGTCGGACTGCGCAGACACTGTGCACATTAAATGTGGCATTAAATGCCGCATTAAATTCTGAGAGATGTACACGCTAGTCGGATTTGAACAATCCCGCCTTTTCTGCGACAGCTGGCATAACTGGTCATCAGAAGCATATGCCAGTTGAACACTTCCCCCTGTCAGCATGGCCTCCTTACCAGTTGACAACTGGTACTTACGACTGGCACCCGAGCACTGGGATAAATTGAGAGCTGGGACTCAATTTCATCAGTCGTAGGAAATTCGCCAGTTGTCTGCTGACAACTTGAAAGATTGAAAGAATTGAGAGCTGAGACTCAATTTAATCCGCATAATCTTCTCTTCAAGAAATCCACTCCTCATCATCGCTTGAAATTGGGAGCTGGGACCTAATTTTGCTTCAACTGATGGTTTGTGCTGGCAAATTGAAATGAGAGCTGGGACTCATTTCCTTAGACATTTGAGAGATAAGTTCCGCCAGTAGGAGCCATCAGTGATCTTGAGATACCACTTAAATAAAAACAACTAAGAGCTTGGACTTAGTCGTAATCAGCGTCCTCCAGAAGATTTAGAACAGAATGAGAGCTGGGACTCGTTCTTCCTCATCATTGGGGGTCACATCAATCTCCATAAGACCGAGTTTGATGCACAACTCCTTGAATCTTGCTTCTGGAAGGGGTTTGGTGAAAATGTCAGCCAGTTGATCTTCAGTTCTGATGTAGTCCACGCTGACATCCTTCTTTTCGACATGATCACGTATGAAGTGATGTCGAATATCTATGTGCTTGGTTCTAGAATGATGAACCGGATTCTTCGTGATGCACATAGCACTGTTGTTGTCGCAATAGATGGGAACACAGCCAGTGTCCACCTCATAATCCTCCAGTTGTTGCTTGATCCAGATAACTTGAGCACAGCAACTGGCAGCGGCAACATACTCAGCTTCAGTGGTAGATGTAGCAACTGAGTGCTGCTTCTTGCTAAACCAACTGATTAGCTTGTGTCCTAGAAACTGACACGTACCACTGGTACTCTTTCGGTCAATACGGCATCCTGCAAAATCTGAATCTGAATATCCAATGAGTGTGAGCTCATCATTTCTAGGATACCATATTCCAAGAGATTCAGTCCCTTTCAGATATTTCACTATCCTCTTTGCAGCTTCCATGTGTGACCTTTTCGGATTGTCTTGAAATCTGGCACACACTCCGACTGAGTACGAAATGTCGGGTCTGCTGGCTGTGAGATAGAGAAGTGATCCAATGATTCCTCGGTAGATGGTAGGATCAACTGATTCACCTTGCTCATCAAGAAATATCTGACAGCTGGTGCTCATAGGTATTCTGAGGGACTTAGTTTTCTCTGGGCAATACTTCTGAATTAACTCAGCCCTCTAAACCCTTCAAGGACCTACCTCTGACAACTGTTGGAGTGAACCTATCTGAGGTTGTTCATGAGCCTCCACTCCGCTTCGCGCTGCCGGGCCAAGCAGGATTTCCTATTGACGCCGATCAACCGGGAAACCTCAAGTTAATCTCTGATGCTGTTCAACAAGTCGAGGGAAAGATGCCTGAATGGAGATCCGAAAGAATCTTCAAAGAAACTGTGAAGAAGCAGTACAAAAAGCATGCTGCCACCCGCCGAAAGAAGGTGAAGCCAAGGATGTTTCAAAGAAGTCTGACTGGCACCCCTATATCTTCACCAAGGATGACGATCTGCCGGAGCAGTCCCTTAAGTCTGACACCATTATGTCAGACTTCGAATCCGAAGATCTCGACAACTCTGACGATGAGGACTTCCAGGTGGACCCTCAAGCAACCGAACAATCTAAGGAACATGCCGATTCCAGTGAAGAACAACCAGAGAAGAAGAAAAAGAAGTCTGAAGCAGCTACCTCGATCAAGAAGCCCAAGCCAAAGCAAAAAAAGTCAGTGTCAAAGTCCACCAAACGCCCAGAAAAATCCGATTCTCCTGAACGATCTGAAGTCAAACATTCAAAGAAGCTCAAGGTTGAACAATCTGAGTCTATGGAGCCCACACCACCGAAAGGGAAAGGTACTCAGTCCTCCTCTGATGATGATAATTCTGATTATGATGCTAGTTGGTCATACTCTGTCAAGTATTATCACTGCTATGCTAAATCACTTAAGGTGCTTTATTCTAAGAGGGAGTTCAAAATGGAGAAATTGATGGATACTGCTATGTTTTCTAAGTTTGGGTTAGACATTCTGCTTAAGAGAAGGGGTCTCCTTAACACTATCGCTGAATTTTCTGCCTTTAGCCCGTCTTTGGTTTTAGAATTTTTTGCCAATATGTTAAAGGATGAAGTCTTTCAGACTGGGAAACCAAAGTTTGGGAAGTCGTTTGTTCGGGGGAAAATTATTAAGTTTGATCCTGATACCATTAACACTTTCCTGGGGTTAAACTCAGTCAAAATAGAAGGGTTGTCAAAGTCTACAGATAATGAAATGGCTGCTGAACTCACGGGTGGAAAGACAAAGACATGGGTGACCAAGCTCCCTGTCTCTTCTTTGACATGGAAGTACGTTGTTCAAGATCAGTGTTCACAACTAGATGCCAAACAAGAACCTTTCGGTGCTTTCAAAGGAGCAAGCAGAGTTCCTCTACAGAATGGGCTATGGTCTTCCCTTCAACTTTGGCCAAGTTGTTTTCACTAACATCTTCCGTGCAGTAACCAAAGCCGATTCCACCTACCTGCCGCATCCTTGCCTTCTCCATGCTCTGATTTTATCTCAATGAGTCACTCCGTTAGACGAAGATTTGCAGTCTGATCCAATCCCGCTGGTCTTTGAGCAATCTCTGACTAGGAAAGGTGATTCCAGGGTCAAAGACTTGCCATATGCTCCGAGTGACATTTCTGAGGATGAAGAAGTGGATGCTGGCTCTTCCAAGATCCGCCAAGCCAAGAGTCTCCTCAAATAAGCCCTAAAGCTACTTCAGGATCTGGAGTAAGCTTTCCAATCTGCTTTCATTCAGGGGGAGACCTTGGAGGAGTTGCCGATCTGAAGATATGGTGGAAACTGGCTGCTGCTTTAACTCTGACCCCTGCTACTGCTGATGTTTTGCTTATGCAATGGTTCCTTTTGCTTATGGTTGATCCATTATTTATTACTTTTATTATGGTTGCACCATATTTTTTATGGCAATGAATGCTATTTTGTTATGGATGATCCATATGGAATGAAAACAGGTCGGATAAGCTTAAGGGGGAGATTGTGAAGTACGAATATGCGATTATGTAAGTTTGACACACGGTTGTCAAACTTACTCGCATTGACAGGTTAATGTCAAACCTTATATGCTTACACTTTGACTCTTCAATGTCAAAGTTCCGAATCTTTTTGTTGCAACTAACTCCTATTTTATAGGAAACTTATACTTATCTGTTTAATGACGTTTTTACAGGTCCTATTTATTAGGTTTCGAATATATTTGCTTTATTAATTATATATTATTAATTATATCCTTTATACTATTATTCTAGGTAGTTATTCTTGTTCCTAAATAATAGGGAGCACCTCTACATCTTTATCTAACCCCCACGTGAGTTAGTGGGAGTTCATTTTTGTTGTATGAACAGGTAAAGACGTGGAAGAAGACACGATCCATTGCCAAGTAGTGGAAGAAGTGCTCGTGTGCTCCAAGTTCTTTAAATAAGAGACGAAGAAGACTAGAGACTTAGAGTTTCAGAGGTTAGTCACATCTATACGAGTTCTCTAGGCTGAATCGTCTTTCTCCAATCTTTCATCAAACGCACGAAGACTACAATCGAGTTGTGGAATCCATCTCCGGAGAGTGAATCCTACGGTGGAGGAACATTTGGGTTGTATCGTGTGTATTAGTGTTGGATTGTTTTCGTAGAAAATTTTTCTAAGGAGTGAACTTAGGAAAATTTCTATCTTGTTTAGTATTTTGTTCTTCACTTGTAAAAACCTTGTTTTGAAAAGTAAAAACTATTTGTCGTGTGGCTCTCGAGGGTTTATAATTTATAAACCTTCGAAAATTAATTCCGCTGTGTCAAACTCCTTAACTTCCGCGTGTGTTAAAATACTTTGTTTCGCGTGTGTCAAACTTTTGTGTTTTACTATCTTTGACACCATTGTGTTAAACTCGGACACTAAATTTTATCATATTATTTATTTGCATTTGATAGCTTTCCTATATATTCGATAACTAAGATGCAATTCGGTTGTGTTGCAGCTTTTTTCAGGTTAGGAAATGTCGGCCATGCATGATTAAATTTGCTTTTATCGTTGAGGGTTCCAGATTTTGGGATCTGTTTTTTATTTTATTCCTTACTTCAATAATTTTGAACTTTTAGTAACGATTTTCCTAATTTAGAACTTCACAATTGTAAGTTGAGTGATTAGTTGTGACTGAGCTTGATTTTTCGGAACAGTTCTTCAAATTTTCAAGTTATTTACTAATTAGACCAAGGCTCTTACACTTTCAGAACTTATTAAGATAAATCTAAATTTAATTCTATATATATCAGCTCTATATATACATGAGAATAATTGATTGATGGTTTCTAACATTCAACAAAATATTTTAATTTCTAACAATAATAAACTAATTGTTGGTAATTTCAGTCAGTTATATGTCGGAAAAAAAAAAACTTGATCAATACATCATCATAGTTTGGAACAGTTTAAATATTTACTTGAAAACTATCATAATTTATATTAAACATAAAAATTGTGCATAGTTTATATTTCAATTGAACTTTCACCCTATTCATTTATGTATCTTTATGAAACTCCAATAATTAAAATTTCATATAGATACGAAATTTTCTGAAATAATTAATTTCTTGCAATTACTTTCTAATAGTTTAGATAGGCTTCTAGAAAGACAAATAAATAAATCATGTATAGATATTGGTTACTTAGAGGAAAGTTAATGCAGTGAAGATATTCATTTATAATATAAATAAATTCTTAAATTAATAATTAGGGTCACTTTCACATCTGAATATAATTTGAGTGCCTTTTCCCTGTAGCTGGGGACTCTCCATCCATTACATTAAACATTTACATTTGCTTTCCCTTCCACTTTACAAAGTGCATTCATATATATATATATATATATATAAGGGTTGAGATTGATTCTTATTTAATTAATTGTAAGGTCGATTAATATATGATTACAGACTTATATGTATAGACAAATTTATGTACTTCTATTTTCAAATTTTTTTTTAATTTGACAAAGCTATTGTCATTTTACAACCTATTTCGAAAATACTGTTCATGTGCAATCCTTTTTTTAATTATAAGAGAAAGTTTTATTTTGAAAGCAATAAATTATGAATTCGAGTATTAAAAAAAAACCATCAAGGATGCTCTCTTCTAGGAAGAATGTATTGTTAGTTAATTAAAGTGCATAAAATTATTCCATGCACTCTTAATTAGCATTCCATTTTTATTCTTGTGTTGAGCTGTCACTTAATTGACGTCATATATATTAATTTGAGGAAAATAACTTTTGTCATGTTTATATATGAATTTTTGTCCAATGAGTACAAGTTGCGGCGTAAAATAGCATAAACTTTAACACTTTATTTTTTAAGTTCTGTTCATCTATTTTGCATAGTTTGCAAATTATTTATTACATATATATGGAGTTTGTCCGATGCACACAAAAAATGACTTCAAACTACTCTCATTATAAGAATATGTAAATCAAAATTATAATTCTAGGACTCAAAAAAGCATTAATAAGACGTTATTTTATGAGATAGTTATGAGACTTTTATTCATGCAAATAATTTATTTCAACATAATCAATGAAATATTTAGCAATACATTATTTACTATACTGAAATACATTATTTATTAAATAATAATATTTTTTATATGTATACATATCTCACCGTTTCAACAAAAAAAAATATTAGGCATTTTGATTTTCTTTTATTCTTCATTTTTTTTAATTTAAGTTTATGATAGAAAACTTATAATTTTAAGTTTTGGGATTAAAAAAAATACTCCTACTTTGAACTAACGCAAAAGCTTGTTCAGATGTATTCATCCACAGAAACCAAATCTGATATATATCACAAAATTCATAACAAAAGAAGAAAGAAAAAATGTTTTGGAATCAGGCATTTTTATTTCTTCATCTTCATGTTTGGTTTTATTTATTTATTTGTGTAGAAATATGCGGATTTTAAGATATGAAATGACGTATAAAATTATGGATCAAAATTCTTAGCTCAGAATCAGAATAATATTTATGAGAAAAATGTCAATTTCACCAAATTAAGAATCCATTCTAGTGTTGGTTGGCCGAAATTCCAATTTTAAAGTTCAAATGTACGTCATTCCAATATTATGCATAACTAGCTACCAAAAAAATTATTTTTAGATATTTTATGATGTGGTATATAAATTTTGTATAATATTATTTGTAATGGGGAATCATATATATAGACATTATACATTTCCTTCCATGATTTAACATTCTTATTCCTCTTTATTTTCAAGAATATCCTTTTACTTATTAATATACATGTATATACACATTCACATAATAAATTGTTTTCCATAACGTAAAAACTCATATTAGATCAAACCTATCACACTATACTACATTTTAGTAATGGTTGTATAACCTATTATATTTTCAAGCATTCACCTGAGGCATAGAGCCTAAACTGTCTAGACGGTATAATAGTTATTATGCCCAAGAAATATATGCGTTCTAAAAAGAAAAAAAAAACCACGAAGCAAGCAAGATGGCCCAACAAGTCATACCTAGAAGCCCATTGATATCAGCTAAAGGAAGTTGTTCTGTCAAAGTCAGCCTAATTCAAGCGGTTCCCTTATTCGAAGCGCTCGTTCGTTGTCCGAATAGGTGATGTGAACGAAGAGCCGAATGTCTTGAGAAAGGGTTCTTCAGCTAAAAGAATATGACTATTCGAGGAGCTTTTACAGTTGGAAAAATATGTCCATTTATCAAGAAATACAAATCTATAAATAGCTAGTATTTATAGATGTAAAAACATATTCAATTTTTTTTTTTTGAGAAATAAAAAACATATTCAATTCCCTAAGCAATCAAGGAATGAAAAAGCAATAAATGTTCTTTGCAATTAATTTAATTATTCGTTTCATTTTTATTACCTAGAGAAATAAAAACCTACCAAAAAATTAGCACCAAAAATATGGCCCTAGAAAAAGGGTGCAGAGGCAACCTAATTCCGTACTAAAAAACCCAACAAGTGAATGCTACAAATCCATAGGGAGGTCTGTGTGACCGATCATCAACATCCGGGGTAATTTAAAAACATGTCCGAGGTTTACTTCGTACATGTTCGAAGTTATATTCACTAAATACCCTCTAAAATTATGGTCGTAATGTCTTGGAAAGATACCAGGAGAAAGATCGAACGAAGAGTTGCTTGCACTTACGACTTTAAAACTAAATGAACGAGGTACCAGTAAAATGACTAACCTAAAAATTTATTCGAAGCTTCGAGCGATTGGTGGCACTTGAAATTCGAAGGAGCGTCTGAAGCACTCGGTCAAAGTCAACCTAATTCGAGCGGTTCCTTTATTCAAAGAGCACGTTTGTTGTTCGAAGAGCTAATGTGAACGAAGAGTCGTATGTCTTGGGAAAGGGTTTTTCAATTGAAGGGATGCGACTGTTCGAGGAGCTACTTCAGCTGGAAAAACATGTCCATTTGTCAGGGAATATAACTCATAACTTGAAATCTATAAATAGCCTATCATTTATGGTTGTAAAAACATATTCATTTCCATAAGCAACCAAGCATTCAAAAGCAATAAATGTTATTTGCAATTAATTGAAATATTCGTTCCATTTTGATTACCTTGTTCTATATTTAAATTTAATTTAATCAAGTACCCTTTAAAATAAAAACTTACCCAAAAATTGACATCAACAATAATAAAGTTATTATTTATTTTTGACATTTCAAATTTATAAATATTAATAAATATTGGAGTAGTCTCAATATCTAGCTCGACAAGAAATTCGCTAGTGGGTCGAGATTGGGTCGATGTAGTTCGACGGAAGTGGGTCGAGCCGTGTAGGTCGAGGAACTCGTGGTGCAGTTCGAATTGGATAGATATGGAAAATATATTGTATATCTTGTTTCCTTGTTGGACAAGATTTATCCTTATTGGTATTAGATTTGGATAGGAATAAATCTATTAGATAGATTTAGTTTTAGATATATCTTACCAAATATAGGTTTTATATTCCTTATGTGACTAGGAATATCTCCCTATAAATACCTTGCTCCCCACCAATTATAATTGTCATACTTTGTATTTTCTTCACCATAATAATATCATAACCGAGGAGGCTTGAAGAGTGGACGTAGAGCATAGCTCGAACCACTATAAATTATTGTGTTCTTTATTTTCTGTTAGTTATTTGTGTCTACAATCGCTTCAATTCACAACAAATTGGTGCGGTGAACGTGGAGGAGAAAGGATTGCGATGGGTTCAGCCAAGTTCGAGGTGGAGCGCTTCACGGGATCAAATGACTTCGGTTTGTGGAAGTTGAAGATGCAAGCGTTGTTTGTGCAACAAGGCTTGGATGGTGCCTTGAAGGGAGAGGCTGGGTTACCTGAAACGATGACGGAGCAACAGAAGAAAGATACACTGGCAAAGGCGCACAGTGCGCTGATTCTGAGTCTCGGAGATACGGTGTTAAGGAAGGTGTCGAAGGAGAAAATGGCAGCGGAAGTATGGACCAAACTGGAATCCTTATATATGAAGAAGTCCCTTGCAAATTGGCTCTATCTTAAACAATCGTTGTATTCGTTTAAGATGTAAGAGGGAAGACCGATCAACGAGCAGCTCGACGAGTTCAATAAGTTGATCCTCGATCTGGCAAATATCGATGTGGTGATAGGAGATGAGGATCAGGCATTGATGTTGTTGAGTGCGCTGCCAAAGAGTTATTCGAACTTCAAGGAAGCCTTAATGTATGGAAGAGAGTCATTGACCATGGATGAGGTTCAGTCAGCTCTAAGTTCGAAGGAGTTAAATGAGAAGAACGAGGAGCGAGAGAACTCTCATGGAGAAGGCTTGGTGGCTAGGGCGGCTCGAGGAAGACCGTAGATGAGGAACTCCAACAGGGGAAGTTTGAGGTCAAGGTCGAGGCCAAAGCTAGGATCACAGCCAATGGTCAAGTGCTTTCTCTGCCAAAAGAAGGGACATATCAAAAGAGATTGTCCGGAGAGGCAGACAAAGCAGGAGCAGAAGCAGCAAGCGGACGTAGCTGTTGCTGAGCAGGAATATGACTCTGGAGAGGCATTAGTAATTTCGAATGAGCGCTCGGAGAGGGAATGAATATTGGATTCAGGTTGTACATTCCACATGACACCTAATAAGTCATGGCTCAAAGGGTTCGAGTGACTACTGCAGCTTATTTGATCAACCGGTGCCCCTCGACTGCACTAGGTTTCAAGACACCGGAAGAAATATGGTCTTGTCATTCTTTGGATTTTAGCAACCTTAGAGCTTTTGGTTGCGTGGCTTATGCGAACATCAAAGGAGATAAGCTTGGGAGGAGGGCATTGAAATGCATATTCATTGGGTACCCCGAATGAGTGAAAGGGTACAAGTTATGGTGTCTCGAGCCGGATATAAGAAAGTGCATCATTAGTAGGGATGTGACATTCAAGGAGGATCTGGTAGGAGAACTGGATAAAGGGGCCGAGGAACGGGAAAATATCCTTGAGAAACAAGGTGGTGCTTCGGAAGAACAATCTGACAAGGTCGAAGAAAATAGATCATTTGCTGAGATTGAGGTGGAGCCGACCAATAGGTCGAAGAGAGTACCTCAGGTGGATGGCGAGATCGAGTTGGTTCAAGGGTCAGGTGCGCTTCAAGATTATAATCTCACGAGAGATAGGGAACGAAGGCAGATAAGACCTGCCACTCGATTCGGATATGCTGATGTGGTAGCATATGCCTTTGTTATGGCGGAAGAGGTAGAGCTGGATGATACTGAGTCGAAGAGCTATACCGATGCCATAACTTGTAAGGAGAGGCTCAAATGGCTCGATGCCATGAAGGAGGAGATGGACTCCTTGAAGAAGAATAACACCTGGGAGTTGGTGGATGAGCCGGGGGAGAAGCAATCGATAGTTAGCTGTAAGTGGATCTTCAAGAAGAAACAAGAGGTTTCTGGGGTTAGATTCAAAGCTAGACTAGTTGCTCGAGGCTTCACACAAGGGGAAGGCGTGGATTATGGAGAGGTGTTTGCGCCGGTGGTGAAACAAAGGTCGATCAGGCTGATATTATCGTTGGTTGCTCGATACAACATGGAGTTGGAGCAACTGGATGTGAAGACCGCATTTCTGTACGGAGAGTTGGAGGAAAAGATCCTTATAACACAGCCCGAGGGCTTCAAGGAAGCTGGTAGTGGGGAGAAGGTGTGTCTTCTCAAGAAGTCATTGTATGGATTAAAGCAGTCTCCAAGGCAGTGGAATAGGCGGTTCGACAAGTTTATGGTTCAGCAGGACTTAGTTTGATGCAAACATGACCCATGTGTGTATTTTCGAGGTGAAAATATAGAGACTCGAATTTATCTACTGTTGTATGTAGATGATATGCTGATAGTGAGTCGAGATAAGCAAGGGATAGCCGAACTGAAGGAAGCTCTGAGTCAGGAGTTCGAGATGAAGGATCTTGGTTGTGCTCGAAGGATTCTGGGTATGGAAATAGTTCGAGACATGGCTCGAAGAAGACTCACGTTATCTCAAGAGGGATACTTGATCAAAGTTCTTGAGAGGCATGGAATGAAGGATGTAAAACATGTGCTCACTCCGTTAGCAACTCATTTCAAGTTGAGTGCTGCTAGGAAACTCGACGAGGAGGAACGAGAGCTTATGAGAGGTGTTCCTTATGCGAGCGTTGTCGGTTCATTAATGTATGCTATGGTCTGTACAAGACTGGATCTTGCTTATGCTCTCAGCATGGTTAGTAGGTTCATGACCGAACCTAGGAAAGAGCATTGGGCAGCTCTGAAGTGGGTCCTCAGATATGTTCGAGGAACAATTGGGAAGAGTCTAGTCTTCGAGGATGATGGTTCGATCTCAAAGCTCCCAGTCGAAAGGTTCGTAAAATCAGATTATGCAGGATTTATGGATATGAGGAAGTCATTGACGGGTTTTGTGTTCACATTGTATGGAACGACAATTAGTTGGAGAGCAAGTCTGCAAAGGGTAGTTGCCTTATCTTCGACGGAGGCGAGGTACATTGCCTTGACCGAAGCGAATAAGGAAGGTCTGTGGTTGCTCGGATTCATGAACGAACTGGGGATTGATCAAGGAAAGATGAAGGTTTCCTATGATAATCAAGGTGCTTTGCAGTTGGCAAAGAATGATGTTCATCATGAGAGAACTAAGCACATCGATGTGAAGTTCAATTTTATAAGAGATGAGATGGCAGCCGGAGAGGTCGAGCTGCACAAGGTCAATACTCTCGATAATCCTGCGGATATGATTACAAAGCCAGTTCCAAGTACTAAGTTTGAGTATTGTTTGGAACTGGTCAAACTGTTGAAGTCGAACTGAAGAGGAGGTGCCGAGCCGAGGTGATATTGAGCCTAAGGTGGAGAATTGTTGGAGTAGTCTCAATATCTAGCTCGACAAGAAGTTCGCTAGTGGGTCGAGACTGGGTCGATGTAGTTCGACGGAAGTGGGTCGAGCCGTGTAGGTCGAGAAACTCGTGGTGCAGTTCGAATTGGATAGATATGAAAAATATATTGTATATCTTGTTTCCTTGTTGGACAATATTTATCCTTATTGGTATTAGATTTGGATAGGAATAAATCTATTAGATAGATTTAGTTTTAGATATATCTTACTATATCTAGGTTTTATATTCATTATGTGATTAGGAATATCTCCCTATAAATACCCCAGCTCCCCACCAATTGTAATTGTCATACTTTGTATTTTCTTCACCATAATAATATCATCACCGAGGAGGCTTGAAGAGTGGACGTAGAGCATAGCTCGAACCACTATAAATTATTGTGTTCTTTATTTTCTGTTAGTTATTTGTGTCTGCAATCGTTTCAATTCACAACAATAAATAAAATATAATTTATATAAACATTAATATTTTTAAATAAAATTATATCAAACCAGGCATCCAATCAACTAGGTCATACCTAAATGGCCCAAACGCGAAATAATATGGAAACATAAATCAGATCTAATTTTTTAGTTTTTGGGAAAATAAACACCACTGAATTCAATTTTTACAACGATTAGATACAATATTTTTCCCATAATATATTTATTAATAAAATAAATTATGCATATAAAGCTCCATCATTATTGAGACATGAATGGAAATATTATTAGATGACATACTAGTGGATGATTGATCCAAATTACTTTTTCAAGATATAGTGTAGAGAGAGAAACATTATTAGTGGTCACTCACTCACCACATAAAACATTTAATCTAATAATTAAATTTAAAAAAAAAAACAAAAACAAAACAAATTGCTGAGTGACCTAAGCCACACTTGACACTACACTCCGCAACCCTTGTTTATAAATAGGCCTTCACTCTTCCTCATTTCTCAACACACACACACACACAAAAAACTAGCACTTTTCTCTCAATTTCGCATTCTTCAATTTTTTGAGGGGGAAAAAAAAAACAAAAGTAGAAAAATGAGAACCGGGGGCGATTTGTTTCACTCCAAAATGACAACCGCCGAAGCCACCACCACCGCGAAGGCAACGTTCTCTCCGCCGGCGACGATCCAGCGATCGCCGTGGCACTCCCCTGTGCCGTACCTCTTTGGTGGGTTGGCGGCGATGCTGGGGTTGATAGCCTTTGCTCTCCTCATTCTCGCCTGCTCCTACTGGAAGCTCTCCACTGGAGAGGAAGGCCGCGACGGAGACGTGGAGAGCGGCTCCGCCGAGAAAGGAGACAGCGGCTCCGCCGAGAAGGCGCTGCCGGTTTTTGAGGAGAAGTTCTTGGTGATCATGGCAGGTGAAGTTAAGCCCACTTTCTTGGCCACCCCCGTCTCCAGCAGAACTACTTCTTTTAATGATGAAAAAATCGAGAATGAACAAAAGGTGGATGAAGATGAAAGTATGAAGAAAAAAGATGGAAATGCAGAGGAAGAAACTGGAGATCAATCCCAACCCACCCAAGAACAAAACCACCCAAATCTTAGCTAAAAAAAAATCGAAATAATTTAGGGCTACGAATCTCGATCCTTAATTTTTGTTGCTTTTTCTTGGATTTTGGGTTGTTGCTCAATTTTGTGATCCGGGAAAATGTAAATTTTCTAATGAGAAATGACAGATTCAGTTTGGAACTTTAATCATTTAATTGTCACAGCTGTTAGGTTAATTCATCAAGTAATCCGTATAATTAAATCTTGAACTTTATAAAGAGAAATAAATAAATGCAAGCATAATTATTCCACTTATAAAAATCATTAATTTTGTGTTTGTGCAACTTGATAGGAATGGTGCATAAAAATAGAGAATTGTCATCAAGCACTAACGTTTGTGCTGGTTGAAGAGGATAAAGCTAAGAAAATGATCAAGTATATATTCTTAATTAATGGGGCTTCCTTTTTTCTTAATTAATTCATCAATGGTGCCATTACATATATATATTCATCAATTCATATAATTTTGAAATGGGGTTGCCGGATTCCGCTTGCGGCGGCGGGCCGGTGGCCGGGGTGGAGGCCCCACACTCCACCTGCATGGAGGCATGCTTTGGCCTTTGGAGTGTTGCTTTTTTTTAATTTGTTGCTTTTAAGCTGGAAAAAAAAATGTTTCAAATTAATTTACTTTAAATTTAGTTGAGTTGTTCACATGTATTTCGAGGTTTTAGGATGTAAACCATAAAAATTAGCCATCTCAGCCAAATGAATTATCACGTGCACCCTCCTCCACCTATAAAATATAAGTATTGAGTGATACTCTCGTTTATGAGTGTAAGTGATTTAAATATCTTAATACACATATGATTATATCTGCAATTTGAATCTGAATTTAAATACATGGATGAAACCGAACAAATTAAAGAGGAGAGATCGATTTATACACCGTCCAATTTAATTAATAAAAAATATAGTAATTAATAAAATTGAAATCCGAAAAACAAGTTTTGAGAGATGTGTGTTGGTGCGAGTGTGGGGGACAGGAGTGGATCTTGATGTCATTTTGCCTTTATTTATGTTGAAGTGGACGTGGCGGATTGTGATTGGTTAATAGGTGGATGGATAGCTGCGTGTGATCCACTATAGATTAATTATAGAGAGGGGGCCGCCGCGATCCGACGCCGTCTAACCCTCTACGCTGCAGGAACAGTCTCTCTAAACACAATTTAAAAATAATGATTTTATTCAAGTATTTTTAATGGTAGGGTACAAAATATATTATAAATTATTATCATTTTTTTCCCCTGTTTTGGACAAAGTAGTAAAAATAAATCATGTGTAATCAAAAAAAAATTATGAATTCGAAGTTTCAATGACATTTGAATATATAAATTTAAATTAATACATTATTACTCAAATTATTAAGATTTTTCAAAATATATAGAAAGAATGTGTAACTTTAAATAAATATTTAAATTATTAATTTTGTTCGATATGTGTCGCAAGAATTGGGTGATGCAAAGTTGATGTTTATGCAAAAACCCCAACCAAAACTACAAAATTTTGGATATGCCTGTGATTTATTTATTTTTTTAAAAGTTGACTTGTTTTGCTTTGGGCTTTTTTGCTAAAACATCAACTTTTTGCAGGTGGATTTTTCTTTTAACATAAATTTGAAATAAAATTAATATGTTTAAATAGAAATATCAAATACACTATTTGAGGAGTATTTATTTAGGAATGCACATCGTTCTTAATATATTTGAGAAAATTATATTCAATTGTAATCTATTTACACTTTTAGTGTATTTTAAAAATTTTCTTAAAAAAAAAAAAGGTGTTAAGATAGATCTATTCTCCCCCATAGCTTACTCAAAAGAAAATTTTAGTAGTTACTATTGCTTTATTGAAGATAAAGAATCTCACTATCAATCAATAATTTCCCATAACATAGTCCAAAAAACATTTAACAGTGTCTGCTTTATCGGAAATCATGTTTGCGTGCTTTTTGGCTTTTGCCGCTCCTCCCTCCAAATTATCAACTTAATTCAATTTCTTTATTTGGTTTTCATAAATATAAGTTTAACATCATCTAATCTTATTATCTTATTAGTTATTAATATATATGTTATAGTTATGTCAATATTAAAAGTTTACATCAACCATTGATATAAACAGTTTTCGATAATTAAGACTTCGATGAAAATATGTGTTGCATTCTAGATTATACATTAGTAACTACAATCATGTTACCTAGTGATTCAAAATATAGGCTTAACTTCTCCTATTATATTAATATGTGTAACTCCAAGGGTATTTGTTATCTTGTAAGGTTATTAATTTAAGCTATCATATCATAATAATTAAAAGATGTTAGTTTGAAGAATTTATAAATAATTAAAAGCTTCATGGATGCTTTCTTGGGGTACAATCAAATTAAAATATACCTTCCAGACGAAGAAAAAATGACCTTCATGATCAATCAAGGAATCTATTGCTATAAAGTTATGTTGTTCGGCTTAAAAAATGCGGGTTCGACCTACCAGCGACTGATGAATCGCATGTTCGAACCCCAAATTGGTTGATTTATGGAGGTGTATATAGACGACATACTGGAGAAGTCAGATAATGTTGAAGACCATCTTCGGCACCTGGCCGAGGCATTTCAAATCTTAGAAAGGTTCAACATGAGATTGAACCCAGCAAAGAGTGTCTTTGACGTTTCGTCCGAAAAATTTCTTGGATATGTAATCAGCCAAAGAGGAATTGAAGCCGATCCACTCCAAATAAAAGCAATTAAAAACATTCAGCCGCCCAAAAATGTAAAGAATGTGCAATAGATGATTGGAAAATTGGCAACAATCAGCAGATTCGTTGCACGATACTCAGATAGGACGAACTCATTCTTTTCTCTACTCAGAAAAGCAAAGAAGTTCGAATGAACAAAACAGTACGACGAGACGCTCAATTCCTTAAAACAATATTTGACAAATCCCCCCATCATGGCAAAAGCCGAACCAAATGACGAGCTACAACTCGACATGGCCATCTCGGAAAAAGCCATAAGTGTTGTGCTCGTTCGAGAAGTAAACAGAAACCAACACCCTGTGTATTACGTCAGTCAAACACTTTTCGATGTCGAGACTCGATACCCAGCCCTAGAAAAGCTCGTTCAAGCTCTCATCGTGACATCAAGAAAACTAAGGTCGTACATTGAATCTCATCTGATCAAAGTGGTTTTGTCATTTCCGATTCGACACGTAAGATCCAAACCAGATCCATGAGGCTGAATGATGAAATATGCTATCGAGCTTGGGGGCTATGGACTTCATTTCGAGCTAAAAAGTGTAGAGATTTTTAGTGAACCGAATCACAAAATCCAACTGAACCGGATCGATTTATAGATATTTTACACAATCAAAGTTCACAATAAATCCTAGCATGCTCCTATGAATTTAATTCTTAGAATTGTGGATTGAGAGATTACCGTAATTCCGTAGAGTCTGATCCGATCTTTTGCGTTTGAATATCCAATCCCAATTCAACCACGCGATTCGATTTAATCTGTGGAAATAGAAATTAGAAATCTAATTTCTTAGATAAATCGAAAACAAGAAAAGAAAAGAAGAAATTTGTTCTCCAGATTAGATCTTCAGAGTTGTGTCACAATGCTGTTCAGATCTGCTACTGGTGAGGATTCTGATGGGTTTTGTATAATGAAAGCATTTATTATAATGAGTATACAACGGTTTATTTCTCCTATCTGTTAACAATCGTACATGTTTGAACAATGGTATCCTCTTGTCTCACCGATAGGGACGATCATACGGCGTGTTGTAGATCGCAGAAGACAGTATGATCACTTGACCTAGTGAGACATAAACCTGATCACAGTCGAGACAGCGTATGAGGATACGTCTGTCCGGATGGCTACGGCATTGTCAGAATAAGTAGTCTGTCTTGGTTACTTGACATGCTGGTACGCAGAGGTGGCATATTGATGGACCGCAGTGAGATGTATTCGTCTGTCTGACATCAGCGAATACAAGATCTCATTATATTGATTGAGTCCAAACCCTAACGAAGGTTCAGGGGTTTGCACGGGTCGACTGTTGCTTTTACTTGCCATGGTGGAGAGCCTAAGTAACGTGCTCGTATATCCGCATCTTGGGTAACAGCAGTTCGTGTAGTACCGCCTGAGACTGGGTTTAGGTAACCATATCCGAGTAATAGGATGGGGACATTCCCTGAGGAGCTCAATAACATTCATCGTGCCAAAGTCCTGCAGGCTGATTAAGTTCATGCACGAGTGATAAGGTTTGAGTGGTACTACTCAGGAATAATAAGATATTAATTAATTGTAGTTAGAGCTTGTCAGAGGCTCCGATTAATTCATGGATGTCCGGTAACCTTAAATATTGGGATTCTCAATTAATGCAACCCGTTCTCATAACGTGGTAATAAAGGGGTAGGTCAGTATTAATTCTGTGGTGAAAAAGAATCAATATAAATTAATTAATTGTGTCCCGGGTTGTGAACATGAGAATTAATTAATTTATAGGACCACTTTATTATTTGCATTAGGTCCTAGGTCTGGCCCAAATAAGTGTGCTAAATTGAGCCCAGGAGCCCACTAGGGTTTTATAGCCCTAGGTCTATAAATAGACCTCTCACTCTCTGAAACCCTAGCCACTTTATAACACAATTTGAAAAACCCTAGATCTAAGAGCGTGAGAGAGAGGCGCCTACTTCAGAGGGAGAGAGGAGGAGAATTTTTATTCTGGTCCTGCTCAAGCCACAGATCTACGGAGTCCTCACCAGTAGTAGATCTGACCAGCATCGGGATACAGATCTGAAGATCTAATCTGGAGAACAAATTTCTTTCTTTCTTCCCTTTTGTTTTCGATTTTAATCTAGAAATTAGATCTCTAATTTATGTTTCCGCAGATTAAATCGGATTGCGTGGTTGATTTCAAATTAGAAATTCAAACGCAAAAGATCGTTTCAGACACGACGGAATAACGGTAATTCCTCAATCCACGATATGTATTAAATTCATAGGAGCATGCTAGGTTTTTGTGAATTTTAATTATGAGCAATATCCATAAATCGATCCGGTTCAGTTTAGTTTTGGTGATTCGGTTCACGGTAAAACCCTACAATTGGTATCAGAGCGAGGTTTCTGATTTATGGCTCTGTTGTTCTTAATTAAATTCGATATGCATGTATGAATTTATTATTTTGTGGATGTTGGTTTTTGTTCCTCGTGGCAACCCATTGATTCAGCCCGCGGTGGTTTATCCGTGTAGGGCTGAATTGTTTTTGTAAAATCACGAGAAAATTCGTGATTAGTGTAGATTTAAAAATTTGTAATAGAATAGATTTCAGTAATTTTTTAAATTTAATTTGGATGGGTCGAGGACGAAGAACAAAGACGGTGCCGACAGAGGGCCGACGACGGACGACGACACACGGTGCAGGGCAGGCGCACGGCCAGGGCGTGCGGCGAGCGCACGGCGCGCGCGGGCAGCACCCGCGACACGCGGCCTGCGCGCGCGACGCTGGGCGCGGCGGCTGGCCGGCGGTGGTCGGTGGCGGCTGTGGCTGTCGTCGGCTGCTGTTGTCCCGTCGTGGTGGCTCATGTTTTGGTGGCTGTGTAAACCCTAGGGTTTGCATTAGGGTTAGGGCAAATCATCAGATCACAAAGGCCTAAAATCCAAAAGATTTGGTGTATTCAGATTTGAAGGCCCTTGAAGATTTGGAAGATTTCAAAAGATTTCGATTTATCAAAATTAATTCAAAATTCAAATTGTAATAGATAGAATTTATTTTTTCTATTTATGGGGCCACGAGGAATTTTTGTTTGCCTTAATTGTCCTCGTATGATATGTGATTTATTTATGTGCGCAATTAAGCATGTGTAGATAATAGGAAAAGCATGTTTTATCGCTTTTATTATTTACAGCTTTTCAAGCATGCTTATGTGATTAATTTCTTTTGTTGGATTATACTTTGGGAATTTTTGGGCATGTTTAATTTCATGCAAAAATTTGGAAAATATAATGACAAAGAAATTATGTGTGCGCATAAAGAAACCTTTTAAAAGAAAAATACTAAGCAGATTTTTTAATTAAAATCAATAGACCTCCACAAAGCGGTCCTAGGCTGTAAGTGTATCTCTTGTTCTAGTAAACGTCTATGAGTGTAGCTTGCTAGTTCCTAGAGGTGCATGGGTACGGTTGTTGGGATTTCTAGACAAACAATTTAAATCATGTGAATAGTGGGAGGGCTTTGCGTAAACGTCTACGAGTGTAGCTTGCGTAGACCTCTTTCACAAGTATTCTGTGATTGATTTAAATTATAGATAACAAAAGCTTTAAGGGCTGTGCGGTATGGTTATGTGCCATGCTAAACTGTCTCTTTTGGCTGGAGTTAAATTTGTGGTTAATTGCTTAGAAGAATCTTAGAATATAATGCAAGAATTACATCCCTGTTCTTGAGAGATGGCTTGGTCTAAGGTTTTCACTAATTATTAATTTCTAGTGTCAAAAGCATCCTGACATGGTAGTGAAATTAAATGGATTGGGGCTTAAAACCTGCAGTTCTGGTTGAGGGTGACATCGTAAACGTCTACGAGTGTAGCTTGCGGTGAGACTCTTGGGCAATTAGTGGAAAACATTTGTATTTGATTTATTAAAAGGTTTTCAATGCATTTGTTTTCGAAGTTCAACATGTATGTTCTTATTTAAGATTCTTTATTGTTTCAGATATGTCTATGTCTAATGTCATCAATATTCTTGCACAAAACACTCTAACTGGTCCGAACTTCCTGGAATGGAAGCGCAATCTCGAGTACCTCCTGATTGCAGAAGAACATATGTTCTTTCTGCAAGTACTTCGTCCTGAAGTGCCAACTGCTGAATCCAGTCAACTGGATATAGACTTTTATAACAAGTGGGAGAAATCGAACAATGTAGTCAAGTGCTACATGATGACCACTATGTCGAAAGTCTTGCAGCAGCAGCATCAACACCATAGGGATGCCTATGACATTATGCAAAGTCTGGAGGCGACCTATGGGGAAACTGATAGAGCCGTCAGGTTCAATCTCATGAGAGAAATCGTGAGTAAGAAAATGACTGATGGCACCTCAGTGAGAGAGCACGTAGTTACCATGACTCACCTCATGGATGAGCTAACTGTGCATGGTGGAGGTATCGACGCTGAGGCTAAGGTCGATATCATACTGAACTCTCTACCCAAGTCCTTTGAGAGTTATAGACTGAATGTTGTCATGAACAAGAAAGAGTATACTCTTAACGAGTTACTCAATGACTTGATGGCAGCTGAATCGGTCATGAACCCTCAGAAGGTTTCCTTGGCCACTTCTGGTAATCTCTCTGCTGTACCGAAAAGTATGAAGCGGAAGAAAGGGATTAAGAAGTGGGCCAAGAAGACACCTGTGAAGGATGGTGGGGCTGGGAAAAAGCCTAAGGTGGTGACTGAAAGGGACAGGTGCTTCAGGTGTGGTAAGAAAGGACACTGGAGGAAAGATTGTCAAGCCAATAAAGCTAGACAAGGTATGCCATTTTGCATGTATAACTGTAAGCATGATTAGAGTTAGTTGTTGCTCTTCTAGAGTTGTAAGCACTGACTTGTTGATCATGTTGTTGTACTTTGCAGGGGACCGTGCCGACAAGGCTGGTGAGTGATGGCAAGAAGATACCAAACTGGATGAAGGCAACGTTTTATGACGGAGCTTCATGGTGTTTTCTTTTCCTTATGTTTTGATGAATTAAAGTACATTTGAGAATTTATTTGTGGGTCGTGGTTTATCGGCAGTACAAATTTTTCATCAACTTTTATGGATATTTGTTATTTATGATTTTATCATTGGTAATAACAATGTTGTCCATCATGATATGTTGATTTACAATCTTTATGTTACTTCGATCAAATATGTCTGCAAGTATTGCATGTAATTCATCCGTAATTGATAATCCTAGGAAGAGAAAACTTACTTCTTCTGATGATGATCTTACATATCTCTGGCACTTGAGACTGGGTCACATCAGCTTGAAGCGGATTCAAAGACTTGCAGATGATGGTACATTGGACCTAGTCCAGGCTGTACCTTATCAAGTCTGCGAATCCTGCATCGAGGGCAAGATGTCAACTAGGCCTTTCAATGCTAGTCAGTCTCGAGCAGAGGAAGTGTTGGAATTGATCCATTCTGACTTATGTGGACCGATGTCCACACAGGCTCGTGGAGGGTACGAGTACTTTGTCACTTTCATTGATGACTACTCAAGGTACGGATAAGTTTACCTGCTTCGCTACAAGTCTGAATGCTTGAGAAATTCAAAGAGTTCAAGGTTGAAGTAGAAAAGAAGGTCGGGAAAACTAGCAAGTCACTGCAATCTGACCGCGGTGGCGAATACCTCGGTAACGAGTTCCTGCAATATTTGTCAGAAAATGGGATTACATCCCAGTGGACTGCACCGGGTACTCCCCAGCAAAACGGTGTAGCTGAAAGAAGAAATAGGACTCTTCTAGAGATGGTAAGATCAATGATGAGTTATGCAAACTTACCAATTTCGTTTTGGGGCTACGCATTGGAAACAACAGCTTACGTGCTTAATGTGGTGCCTTCTAAATCAGTTCCTAAGACACCTTCTGAGCTCTTCCTTGGTCGCAAACCTAGTTTGTGCAAGTTTAGAGTATGGGGCTGTCCGGCACACGTACTGTCAAAGGAACCTGATAAGTTAGAAAGCAGGTCAAAAGTAATGTTGTTCATAGGGTATCCCAAGCAAACGAAAGGTGGTTACTTTTACTGTCCTGAGAGTCAAAGAGTTGTTGTTAGCACCAACGCTAGATTCTTGGAGGACGAGTATGTGAGTAATCACAGGTCAAGGAGTGATATCGTTCTTCAAGAAATTGAGAACGAGAATGTGATTCTAAGGGAAGGGGAACCTGTAGATGTGGGTGCACCTGTGAGTGGTACATCACCACAGACACGTTCTTCAGTGCAAGGTGCAGGACCACAAGTCACTGCACCTACTAATGACACGGCACCGATGCCTCGTCGTAGTGGGAGAGTTATTTTCCAGCCAGAAAGGTACATGTTCGTGGGTGAGTCTTCGGACTTGAGCCCGGAAGACGGACATGAGGACTCTGACCCACTGACTTACGAAGAGGCAGTGCAAGACAAGGATGTTGCCAAATGGCGTGTCGCCATGGATTCTGAATTTGAATCCATTACTGCTATGGATGAATACCAGAAAACTGATTTGTCGGATGGCTTTAGGGCCATAGGGTGCAAATGGATATACAAGAGAAAGAAAGAGGCGGATGGAAAGATCACGGCTTTTAAAGCCAGGCTGGTGGCAAAGGGTTATAGTCAGAAAGAGGGCATTGACTATGACGAAACCTTTTCACCCATAGTGATGCTCAAATCCATCCGGATACTCCTTGCCATAGCTGCGTATATGGACCTCGAGATTTGGCAGATGGATGTCAAAACCGCTTTTCTAAACGATTATCTTGAAGAAGGTAGGGACATCTATATACAGCAACCCGAGGGTTATATAAGCAAGGGCGAAGAACATCTTGTCTGGAAGCTTAGGAAGTCCTTGTATGGACTTAAGCAAGCTTCAAGGTCGTGGAACTTACGTTTCAACGATGTGACTAAATCCTATGGATTTGCACAGTTGGAAAACAAAAGTTGTGTTTACCGACTTTGTGTCAGTGGGAGCGTGGTCTTCCTTGCACTATACATTGATGACATACTCCTATTTAGAAACAACGAGGGAGTGATGTCCGAAATCAAGGTTTGGTTATCCGAACAGTTCCAAATGAAGGATCTGGGAGAAGCCGGCTACATTCTTGGGATTAAGGTCTTACGAGATCGTAAGAGAAGAATGTTGAGCTTATCCCAGGCATCCTATGTGGATATTGTGATAGCCCGGTTCAGCATGCAACTCGCCAAGAAAGGCTTGCTACCTTTCAGACATGGCGTTCGTCTTTCTGGTGGGCAGTGTCCTCAGACACAGCGGGAGAAAGACAAGATGAGTCTTGTACCATACGCTTCGGCTGTCGGTAGTCTCATGTATGCGATGCTGTGTACCAGGCCAGATATCTGTTATGCCAATGGCATGGTAGCAAGATATCAGTCTAACCCTGGACAGGCGCACTGGACTGCTGTAAAGCACATCCTCAAGTATTTGAAAAGAACTAGGAATTTCTGCCTAGTTTATCAAAGTGAGGATTTGTGCCCTGTGGGTTATACAGACTCGGATTTCCAAGGGGACCAGGATGAGAAGAAATTGACCTCAGGATATGTGTTTACCCTGGGAGATGGAGCTGTATCTTGGAGGAGCTCAAAGCAAAAATGCATTGCTGACTCCATTATGGAGGCGGAATATGTCGCCGCCTCCGACGCCTCAAAAGATGGGGTATGGCTCCGGAACTACCTTTTAGAGTTGGGCGTGATCCTGAGTTTGCCGAGGAGCATCACAATTTATTGTGATAACTCTGGTGCAGTGGCAAACTCAAAAGAACTGCGGTCTCACAGGGCAAGCAAACACATAGAGAGAAAGTACCATATCATACGAGAAATCGTATCGAGGGGCGATATGCTGATTAAGAAGATTGACACTGCTGCCAATCTTGCTGATCCATTTCAAAGAGCTTGCCGCAAAAAGTTTACGAAAGACATATTCGTGAGCTGGGTCTGAGGTGGATGCCGACCACTGATAGTGGTTAAAGTGACAACAGACTAGCATGCTCCTATGAATTTAATTCTTAGAATTGTGGATTGAGAGATTACCGTAATTCCGTAGAGTCTGATCCAATCTTTCGCGTTTGAATATCCAATCCCAATTCAACCACGCGATTCGATTTAATCTGAGGAAACAGAAATTAGAAATCTAATTTCTTAGATAAATCGAAAACAAGAAAAGAAAAGAAAAAATATGTTCTCCAGATTAGATCTTCAGGGTGTGTCCCAATGCTGTTCAGATCTGCTACTGGTGAGGATTCTGATGGGTTTTGTATACTGAAAGCATTTATTATAATGAGTATACAACAGTTTATTTCTCCTATCTGTTAACAATCGTACATGTTTGAACAATGGTATCCTCTTGTCTCACCGATAGGGACGATCATACGGCGTGTTGTAGATCGCAGAAGACAGTATGATCACTTGACCTAGTGAGACATAAACCTGATCACAGCGGAGACAGCGTATGAGGATACGTCTGTCCCGATGGCTGCGGCATTGTCAGAATAAGTAGTCTGTCTTGGTTACTTGACATGCTGGTACGCAGAGGTGGCGTATTGATGGACCGCAGTGAGATGTATTCGTCTGTCTGACATCAGCGAATACAAGATCTCGTTATATTGATTGAGTCCAAACCCTAACGAAGGTTCAGGGGTTTGCATGGGTTGACTGTTGCTTTTACTTGCCATGGTGGAGAGCCTAAGTAACGTGCTCGTATATCCGCATCTTGGGTAACAGCAGTTCGTGTAGTACCGCCTGAGACTGGGTTTAGGTAACCATATCCGAGTAATAGGATGGGGACATTCCCTGAGGAGCTCAATAACATTCATCGTGCCAAAGTCCTGCAGGCTGATTAAGTTCAGACACGAGTGATAAGGTTTGAGTGGTACTACTCAGGAATAATAAGATATTAATTAATTGTAGTTAGAGCTTGTCAGAGGCTCCGATTAATTAATGGATGTCCGGTAACCTTAAATATGGGGATTCTCAATTAATGCAACCCGTTCTCATAACGTGGTAATAAAGGGGTAGGTCAGTATTAATTCTGTGGTGAAAAAGAATTAATATTAATTAATTAATTGTGTCCTGGGTTGTGGACATGAGAATTAATTAATTTATAGGCCCACTTTTTTATTTGCATTAGGTCCCAGTCTGGCCCAAATAAGTGTGCTGAATTGAGCCCAGGAGCCCACTAGGGTTTTATAACCCTAGGTCTATAAATAGACCTCTCATTCTCTGAAACCCTAGCCACTTCATAACACAATTTGAAAAACCCTAGATCTAAGAGAGTGAGAGAGAGGCGCCGACTTCAGAGGGAGAGAGGAGGAGAATTTCGATTCTGGTCCTGCTCAAGCCACAGATCTACGGAGTCCTCACCAGTAGTAGCTCTGACCAGCACCGGATACAGATCTGAAGATCTAATCTGGAGAACAAATTTCTTTCTTTCTTCCCTTTTGTTTTCGATTTTAATCTAGAAATTAGATCTCTAATTTCTGTTTCCGCAGATTAAATCGGATTGCGTGGTTTATTTCAAATAGGAAATTCAAACGCAAAAGATCGTTTCAGACAAGACGGAATAACGGTAATTCCTCAATCCACGATATGTATTAAATTCAAAGGAGCATGCAAGGTTTTTGTGAATTTTAATTATTAGCAATATCCATAAATCGATCCGGTTCAGTTTGGTTTTGGTGATTCAGTTCACGGTAAAACCCTACAGATTCCACAGATCTGTATCAGTAGGCCAGAGTCGAAAAATCATTCTCCTCCCTCTACTGCATGCGCCGCCCTCTCTCTCTATGATCTAGTGTTTCAACTGACTTTGAGTGTTATGAAGTGGCTAGGGTTTCAGAGAGTGAGAGGTCTATTTATAGACCCAGGGTTTTATCCCTAATGGGCTATTGGGCACAAATCAGTATATTTAATTGGGCCAATCCTAATGCAAATAATAAAGTGGGCCTTTAATTAATTAATTCCCATGTCCACAACCCATGACACAATTAATTAATTAATATTAATTCTTTTTCACCACAGAATTAATACTGACCTACCCCTTTATTAACACGTTATGAGAACGGGCTGCATTAATTGAGAATCCCCATATTTAAGGTTACCGGACATTCATTAATATTTAAGCTTCTGACAAGCTCTAACTACAATTAATTAATATCTTATTATTCCTGAGTAGTACCACTCAATCCTTATCACTCGTGCCTGAACTTAATCAGCCTGCAGGACTTTGGCACGATGAATGTTATTGAGCTCCTCAGGGAATGTCCCCATCCTATTACTCGGATATGGTTACCTAAACTCAGTCTCAGGCGGTACTACACGAACTGTTGTTACCCAAGATGCGGATATACTAGCACGTTACTCAGGCTCTCCACCATGGCAAGTCAAAGCAACAGTCAACCCCTGCAAACCCCTGAACCTTCGTTAGGGTTTGGACTCAATCAATATCGAGATCTTTTATTCGTTGATGTCAGACAAACGAATACATCTCACTGAGGTCCATCAATACGCCACCCCTGCGTACCAGCATGTCAAGTAACTAAGACAGACTACTTATTTCGACGATGCTGTAACCCTCAAGACAGACGTATCCTCATACGTTGTCTCGGTTGTGATTAGGTTTATGTCTCACTAGGTCAAGTGATCATACTGTCTTCTGCGATCTACAACACGCCGTATGATCGTCCCTATCGGTGAGACAAGAGGATACCATTGTTACATACATGTAAGATTGTTTGACAGATAGGAGAAATAAACCGTCGTATACTCATTATAATAAATGCTTTCAGTATACAAAACCCATCAAGGAGCACTATCAAATCTAAAATCCTGGTCGACTTTGTTGCAGATTATATGCCCGAGCTCCATCTCGTGGCCGAGCTTGAGCTAGGATCCACTTCGGACAGTATAGAATTTTGGACCCTTGCAATAGATGGTTCCAATAATTCTAGGAGGAGTGGAGTCGGGATACTACTTGTATCCCCTGAAACTTGGGTCATCGAAAGGGCAATTCATTTCGAATTCCAAACTACAAACAACATAGTTGAGTATGAGGCATTGATTGTCATACTACAATTGGTAATGGATTTAAAGGTTAGAAAATTAAAGATTGAGTCTGACTCTCACCACGTCGTCAATCAAGTTCGAGGTGAATTCCAAGCAAAAGATGCCCGAATGCTGGCATATCATGAACTTGCTAAAGAGCTCGAATCCAAATTCGAAGAGGTCAAAGTAAGGTATGTTCCCCGAGAAGAAAACTCGTATGCCGATGCCCTTGCCAATATAGGCTGCTGCAGCAAGTTTGGGTGGAACTCGAACTATCCCACTCACTGTGGCACTTTGGCCGGCCACAAGGGATCGTGAGTCCGAACCTATGGAAATTTATCTGGTAAACGATCCCCAAGACTCCTGGATGACTCCAATCGTAAAATATCTATCGGAAGGAGCTCTACCATAACAAAAGGCTGAAGCCATTCGGCTAACCCGAAGAGCCGCACGATTCATTCTACTAGATGATCAGCTCTACAAAAGATCCTTCAAAGGACCATTACTAAAATGTGTGTCCGAAGAAGATAGCTCTTCCGTCATGTCAGAAATTCACTCGGGGAGTTGTGAAAACCATTCGGGCTCCAGAAGCTTAGCCCACAAAACCATCACTGCATGGTTTTATTGGCCGACCATGAAAAAAGATGCTGAAGAAGTTGTTCGAAAATATGATAGTTGTCAAAGGTTTGCGGGTTTAACACACTTGCATGCCGAACCACTTCATTCGAACATACCGGTCTGGCCATCTTCTCGGTGGGGAATTGATATCGTGGGAAAACTACCAAAGGCTAAGGGTAAAAAAATGGTAGTTGCTACAGACTCATTCACTAAATGGGTTGAGGCCGAGCCACTTACCAGAGAACGAGATACCGAGATGATCAATTTCCTTCAGAAGAATATTATTTGTCGGTTTGGACTACCTTGGGAAATTATTACAAACAACAGCCACCAATTTACCAGTAAAAAGTTCAAAGAATACTGCGAAATAATTTGGGCTCGTCTACTATTCTCAACCCCGAGATATCCCAAAACTAATGGGTTAGCCGAATCATCAAACAAAACAATTATCAATATCCTTAAGAGAAAACTAGCAGCAAAGAAGTCAGTCTGGGTCAAAGAACTCTCGGCCGTACTCTGGGCATACCAAACTACTTTCACGACATCTACGGGTGAAACTCCTTTTTCTCTCGCATATGGGGTCGATGTTTTATCACCCATCAAAGTTATTCAAGGAAGTCCAAGAGTTGAGCTATTTGATGAAGAACAAAATAAAGAAAAACTCTTCAACTCATTGGAGTTACTGGACGAACAAACAATGTAAGCCTCTGGTCGAATAACATGGATCCAAAGGACTGCGAAGAAATTCTACAACAAATCAGTTTGGCTTAGAGCTTTTTGAATGGGAGATTGGGTACTTCGGCTAGTCTTTCAGAATACCCAAGAAATTAATGCTGGAAAACTAAGACCGAGCTGGGAAGGACCCTACATCATTGACTCGGTGGTTGGAAATGGTGCTTATCGACTCAAAACTCCTGAAGGAAAGCCTGTCCCTATTGCTTGGAACATCAAATACTTGAAGAAGTATTATTTCTAGATTTCTGAAGTTGTTCAAACAATCAGTTCAGTCAGAAAGCAGAAGACCGTTTGAATATCAATAATTGGAAAAAAATTGTAAAAGGTTTGAATTGCGAAGTTCGAACATAAGTTGTAAAGTTAACTTGAATAAAAAAATTCATGTATAGTTTTTGAGTCGATTTGAGTTAATATAGATTGAATATCAATCAAAGTCATCAAGTTTTTACTTAAGATTCGTTTAAAGTTCAGTTTCAACAAGCAAACTTAGTTAAATCAAGACAAAGAAAATCATTCATTCATAAAACTAAGTACTGAACTTCGATCAAAATGAAAGGCAACAAAAGAAGATTGTTCAAAGTACACAGAAATTTGGATAAATCTTCAAGGGTTGGGGTTTGGCTGATCAAGGTTCGGCTGTTCAACATTCTCATGCTCGTTCGGATTTTGCTCGACCCTCTCAATATTTTCCTCCAACTGCTTCGAGAAGACTTCATCTTCTTGATTAGCCTCTTCTTCTTCGGACACTTAAGAAGCAGCAGGAGTGGCGTAGATAAATCTGAGGTCGAGCTCAGGGTGCTTCTCCTTCACAACCGCCTTCACCTTTTTCTGAATCAGCTCGTCCATCATATTGAAGGTGATGGAGCTAGAAGGGGTTGTGAGCAACTAAGCCATGTTCAAACCTTCACCAGTCGACCGAGCTAGCTCCAAAGCAGCCTTTGCCTCCTCGACCTCAGCTTTCAGCTTCTGTCGGTCTCGACGCGCATCTAGACCTCGGCTTGTAGTTCCACCAAGAGTTTGTCGGTGCGGTCCCTAGTTTGGGCCAAATCTTTGACTGCCGCTTGTCGATCCCTAGTAAATTGCTCAACTAAGTCTTGCAGACTTTTTAAGTCTGCAGTGACAACCGACAAGTCGGATACGAGTTGATTTCGTTTATGGAGAAACTCATCCCGCCCCTTCTCAGTCAAGATGAGGTCCTTACGCTCGTCATGGAGACTCTGGAAGCATCGATCGAAGTCCTCAACCATGCCACCAAAACCCTAAGGAAAAATCATTAAGTCAATATAGTTCGGACAAGTCAAAAAGAGATAACAAGAAGAACGAACTTAATATGTTGAGAATAACTCACCAAGAGAGAGTTTCGGGCATTGTTGAAGAAGATGATTGATCGATGCAAAAACTTGCATACAGATTATAACATAGGACAAATAAATTTATAGACAGCCCAAGGGTTGGTAGATCCCACAGAGATAGTACAACGAGGGAGAATTATGTAAAGAATATGGTTTTCAAAACTTTTGTTTGGGCAAATCAATTTCAGGGTTTTGAGGTTTTTCAAGACAAATAATTAAAGAGAGAAAAATCAAATATTAAAAAGCACAGATTCTAGGGAAATCTACCAATCTGATCAACATGCAAGAAACAAATATTCAAACCCAGAAAACATATTTTGGTGGAAAATCTATTAATGTGGAATTAACTCCTTGGTCGGGCAATTAAATCCTAAATTACTAACTAGTGGTTATCTCCTCTCGGTCTCAAACACACAAAGTTAATTAATTTCATTAAAATTCAGATTAATCCTACAATTGAATTCTTCTTGGTCGGACAGAAAATCAAAAGTATTAAATCCTAACTTCCTATTACTAACCTTCACCTCTCGGTCCTTCGATTAATAACTGAAACCTACCTCAATCTTCATCTCTCGATCCTTCGATGAGAATAGACTTAAAATAAAACATAGGATTTAAACCAATTAAAGGGTTTGAATTATTGAATCAAAACATGAATCACACATAAAGAAACCCTTGAACCTGTTTAGGGTTCTAGCCTAACATATTGAAAATTAACATTGCAAGGAAAATTAAAGATTGCATTAAAAATAATAAAGGTTTAACAAAGACTAAAGAGGAATTCTAAAAGACTTAAAGTGAAAACAGAAAATTAAAGATAAAAATTCAACAACTGGAAAAAGAATTGAAAAAGGGACCCTAATTCTGAGTTATTCAAGAGTTTATATAGTAGTAGGGTTGAGGCCTTGGATGGTAGGAATTTCCTTCTTGAATTGATGGCTTCAAAAGGAATAATTTTCTTGGTTGAAACTTCCCTTTTGGGGTCTTCATTGCTTCCAAATTGATGTGTAACTTAAATCCCAAGCAATTCTCACCCAAAATATGTGAAAAACTCCCTGAATTTTGCCAAAGTAATTCGCCCCGGTCGAGATGAACATTGTCCCGGCCGAGATGGATCTTCCCCGGTCGAGATGGCCTTCAACGCGGTCGAAATCGAGACCATTTTTGCCACTTTCGACTCTTCTGTGCAGCCTCACGGTTTTGGCAATATCTTTCACTCTCGAACTCCGATTGACCCGATTCCAGTTGCATTGAAAAGCTAACTCAAAGATATTTCAAATTCCATGCTCCATTAGCTCAGATTCCATCTGTGGAAGAAGGCGTGACTATTTCTTTGAACATCTGCTGCTTTCGGTACGGGTTTCCGTTGGATTTGGCCTAAAACCTGCGAAATCATACCATGACAAGCATAACACCCTCTAATATATACTCATGCTCAATTTATTCAAGAAAACAAGCTAAAATGCATAAAAGAAAAGAGAAACAATGCGATAAGAGAGTAGAAAAACGAGCTTATCAATGATTCGAGTGATAGACTTCACCGGCCAGGGAGGACCCTCGAACAACATATCCGTAAAGGTGTGAAAAGTGGCAATGGACTTTTCTCTCTTCCTCCGTTTGGCCTCGGTCTCCACTTTCTCGAGCTCGCCATTTCTTTTCCTGAACGGCGCCCGGTCTCCGGTCCAGCTATTTCGGATCTAGTGAGGTTGAGAATTTCCTTCTCCTAATCTTGGATCTTCTTTAGACGATCAAGAGAAACTTGATCTTCGAACTCCTCTTAAGGACGCTCCTGAGCCCAATCTCTCTTGTTTTTATGAAAGGTTGGGGAGGCAATCGGGTTCCTAGAAGATCCATCGGTGGCACTAACACCCTTATCCTTTGGTTTTGAAGCATGAGGACCTTTGTTCTTCATGACAACTTCCTTCTTCTTACCTCTCTTCGTCTTCTTTTGTGGTTTCTCTTGCTCAAACCTCAAAAGCTCTTCGGGCGTAAGTCTCTCCATGGGATCATCTAGGACGTGAATACTCAGGATTTGGTTTCAAAGAAGATGGTCAAAATGTCTGATCTGATGTTGGTATGCTCTTCAAATTCAGCCAACCTCACGGTCTGAAAGAATCAGTCTCCTTTGCCCTGCAAAAATAAAATGTCAGCCTATGAGAGAATATAAAGATGCAGAGAAGGTAGCAAGACGTACTATTGGGAGTTCGGATAACCCCACTCAAACTGGGAAAATTATTCAGAATCTGGATATAGAAGAACTCTTGGATCCATTTCTTCGAGTTCAATTTAGTACCAAGGACAAGGGGGCTCGAATTTTTCGAACGCTTAGAAAAATAATAATAATCCTGCCCACTCTTATATACTAAGTTATAGGTTGCGTTCCATTCCCGAATGGTTGGCTCTTCGAGCCCGACATCACGAAAAACCAAATATGTGCCAATCATGTGACACCAAGAAATTGGAAAAGGTTGAATAGGAGCAATGTTATATAGCTCTAAAATATCTACAAAAGTTGGGTGGAGAGGAAGATGAACTCTGAACTCAAAAACCCAAGCAGAAAAGGCCATAAATCCATACGAAGGCCGATGGGCACGTTGATGCTCTTCGGCTGCGATGGGATTCAGCCTTAAGGACAAGCCATATTTTTCGAACACTCCGTCGAGCTTTGTCTCGTCCAGATTAGAGGGGATTTCTTTCAGAGCACCCTTAATGGTTTTTTCATAAAGAAGGGGAAGATACCAGGAGTCAAGCCCGAAGAAGCTTCCAAAGAAAATAAATGGTTATGCTGCTCGGCAGAGTCCTGTTTCCCAGCAAAATTCTGTTGTTCGGTAGAAGCCTGACTTTGGGAAGTTTCAGGGTGTTGCTCGGTAGAGCCAATAGGTTGAGGGTCATCTCGGCTCTCCCTACTGCTGCTAACTTCGGTATCACTACCAGTATTTACACTACTACCTCTACTACTCGAGCTATTGCTACTGAAACTACTCATGTTTAAAGAAAGTAGTACGAACAAGAAGAAATTAACCCTTGGATCAAGTGTTCGAAGTAGCTCGGTAAAAATCCTTGTACGAAGAAGCGCTCCGAAGTGGAAAATAAAAAATGAAAATGGAAAAAATTCGGGTATGTATAGACAAATATGCCTCAATTCGCACACCGTCTATTGAGTTCGTCCAATAAAGGGTGGACACATGTCATTTTCTCAAAATTTGAAATTTAAAATACCCGCCCGAGGAAATCTAACCATTTTTGGGCGGCAATTTGAATTTGATCAAATCACAGTTCGGCAATTAAGCTCGGACCAAAACTAGCTCGAACAAAAAAGCAGTTCGAACAAAAAAAGAGCAAAAAAGCTTTTAAAGGTATTGATGCCCTTGACCGGGTCAGCAAATAGTTTCTGAGGAACTTAGGATATTGAAGTCAAGAGAACTTAAATCCGCAAAGTTCTTTGAAGACAACGAAACCGAAACAAATAACCCAAGAAATAGTCAGGGTGTATTTCGGCGTAGTATGCCCACGGGTTTGGGGTGGCTCCCCGCCTGATTTGTAAAATTTACATATCAGAATTCGAAATCCTGCAAAGAGCATCCTTTGTAGACAGGTTGGGCCTAGCCAGTCACAGACTTAGGGATAATCATAAGTCGAACTACAAGCTTCGCGGATAAACCTAAAAATAAAATATTCCTAAAACTCGTAGAGCTAGGGCTCACGATACAGGAAAAATTCTATCTCCTGAACATCTTCGAAATATAATCCGGGGTAGGGAAAATCATTTCTTCTTTGATTTTTTGCAGGTCAATGAATTGCTCTAAATCACAAGGCAACTGCTTCGGTTTTGCCGAACTCTAAGTAGTTCGGATGAAAGCCAGGGGGCTATTGTTATGACTCAAAAATAAGCAAGCCCATTATCGGTCCATCAAAGAAGAAAGCCCAATGGAGGAAGCTCAAGACTTAATTATTTGATTAAGGCAAACTCCTTGGAATTTTTGCCAATTTGGCCGAACTACTTTTGACCGAACTACATGCCGGTCAAACATATCACCTTTGACATTGCAATAAGCTAGATTGTTGAACCAAACTACATAAAGATGAAACCAGCTCGATCAAATGGATGCAACCATTCGAAGCACTAGTTCAGCAAAAGAATTGTGGCTTTTCATCTAGAGTCACTTCCCTGTATTCAGTCCCTATAAATAGGGTTACATTTATTGTAAAAAGACATTGAATTCAGCAATAAATAGAGCAATAAAAGCACTAAGAGTGCAAGCTCTACTTTCGATCAAAGCATTTACTTTTGTTTCATTTACAATTTCTCATTTATTTTGTCAAGTATTCTTATAAAATAAACCTCTATAAATTTGAGCATTAACATTGGGCATAACTTCAAAGACTGTGGAGAATTGGACGATGGAAAATACGAGTTGGTTTGAGAAAATGAAAGGTATCTTCCTTATGGAGACTGGATTATGGAATCCCCAACAAAGCCGATTGTTAACACTCAGGGGGGTGCTAGGAATGAAGCTGATAAAATAAGGAGCTTATTCAGAAAACAGGAAAACGAAGTAGGGAGCGAAAAGCTGGAGAATGGAGAATAAGGAAAGACACACACCTATCAAATCCACAAAGATTTGCTAGATAAGCTGGAAAATGATATGAAAAGAGTGGAAGTGGGAGGAAAAAGTTATGTCAATAAGGGAGATGCAGGTTCCAGTGCGGAAGAAAGTCAAGTCACAACAAATCATCAAGGTGCGGTGACTAAACCTTTAAATCTTGTTGAAACCTCTAAGCCTGAACAACATGTCAACCAATCACCTTTGCATCCATAGCCTTATACCACTACACACTCAAAGAAAGGCCTTGCTGCTAGTACTTTGCTTGCTACCCATTACCCCATGAATCAATCCCAAAACAATATCCTTAACTCAAACCTTACACTTTCATACACACCGATCTTAGTCCTTATTGACATGACCAAGACAAATATTCATTTGAAAGAAAATGAAGAAATAGATTGCAATTTAGAAATGAAAACCAAGGAAAGTAGCAACCAACTATTGAAACTCAGATGTTTGAAAAGGAAACCCACTAATCGGACTAGGGATACCACCTTAAAGGAAGATAGTGCGGGGAAGAAGCGAGAGGAATGTATGGATATGGATAAAAATTTGGGAGAGGAATCTAAGAGAACGGGAAGAGAAATAGAATCAAATGAAACGCAGCAGCTCCTCAGCAGTCCTTGTGTTAAGTTGGAACTATCGTGGGCTTGGGAACCCGGAGACAGTTCGTGCACTAAAAAAGAACCTAAATAAAAAAACACGATAGACTATTTTTCTTATTGAAACTAAGTTGTTGGAAGAAGAAATGAGGAAGGTTAATACCATTAAAATTAGTTACAAAGGTTGCTTCTCTGTGCCTTGTAAGAGAAGCAAGGGTGGTAGGAGTGGAGGACTTTGCATGTTGTGGAACGAGCAAGTGCAAGTGGAAGTGCAGACTTACTCGAATCACCACATCCTTATTGATATTAAAGATGAGGAAGATAGGAGTTGGAAGTGTGTGGGCTTTATGGCTGGCCGAAGAGAGAGAAGAAAAAGTATATGTGGGATTTGATGAAGGAAGTTTATAACAAATGCAACGCCCAGTGTCTTTTTTGGGTGACTTTAATGAAGTCCTCTTCAAATATGAGAAGAAAGGTCGGTTGGCAAATATGGAAAAGGAAACGAGAGAGTTAAGGGAAACTCTTAGGCATTGCAATCTTGATGATCTAAGATATAGAGGTAATGCCTTTACTTGGTCCAATAAGATAAGCAGGAAAGATCATATTGCTTGTCGTCTTGACAGAGCGTTCGCTAATAAAGGTTGGAAAGATTTTTTTCTCCACTTTTCAGTGCAACACCTCCTTAAACTAAAATCAGATCATGCTCCAGTTCTCATCTCTGGAGGTGTAAAGGAAGCTAGAGGCAATTCTGGAAAGAGGCTTTTTCGCTTTTGAACACATGTAGTTCCAGCGCTCGGGGTTTGAGAAATTCTGCAAGGAAATGTGGGAAGAGGCCGTAACACATTAGGGGATAGCCAAGAAGGTCAAAGCTTTTAAAGATGAAATCTCGATTTGGGCAAAAGATCAATTTGGTAGCTTGCGTAGGAAAAAAGACGAGTTGTATAAAATGATGGATGAGCTACAAAAGAGGGAAGATGATGAAGCCATTAAGAGTCGGTTTGACAATCTGGAGGTTGAATTAGATGATGTTCTAAAGAAGGAGGAAATTATGTGGATGCAAAGAAGCAAAAGCCACTGGATGAAGCAGGGCGATCGGAACACAAGATTCTTTCACCAAAAAGCCAACAACCAAAGGAGAAGAAACATGATTAGCAAGATTATGGGTAGAAATGGCAACCTCATTACGAACAGAGATGATATGTCTAGGGAGATCCAGGAATATTTTAGGGATGTTTTTAAGAAGGAGAAGTGCGCTGGGGATACAGAAGCCTGGGATATTATCGAGCGAAAGGTAATTGCAGATATGAATGACACACTCACAAATGAATACACCGTAGAGGAGGTCACTGATGCTCTCAAACAAATGCATCCTGATAAGTCCCTCGACCCCGATGGTATGTCTCCTTTATTTTTTAAAAAAATATTGGAATTTTGTAAGACATGATTTTATTGATGAAGCTCTTAGTATTCTTAATAAAGGAAATGACCCTACTCCTATTAACCATACTCACATTGTCCTTATTCCAAAAATTACGTAACTTTTGAACCTTAAATATTTCTGCCCTATTAGTCTTGCCAATGTGATCTTTCGTGTAGTTTCCAAAGTCATTGCAAATAGATTAAAAAAACTCCTTCCAGATATTATCGCCTAGAACCAAAGTGATTTTGTCATGGGTAGACTTATTACAGATAATGTTGCGGAAGCGATAATAAAACAATAAACATAAATTGAGGAATATAAATGAAGGAAATAAAGAACACCAGAATTTAACGAGGTTCGGCACAAATTATGCCTACGTCCTCGGACACTACCAAAATATTTTACTAATGGAGAAAGAAGAGAATACAACTTATACTCGTCAATACAAGTATTATGTTTAGTTGTGGGATGAGAAAAATAATAGGCAATGGGCTCTATTTATAGGGAGAGCCCAAGCCCTCTTTCAATTGCCCACCGATGTGGGATTGCCAAACAAATAGAAAGGAGCCAAAATAACAGATAATACCATAATTGCTTTTGAAATCTTTCACTCTTTAAACAAAAAAAAAAAGGTAAAAAAAGATTTTTTGCGCTTAAACTTGACCTCACTAAGGCTTTTGACAGAGTAAAATGGTCGTTCTTGGAGAAAATATTGACTAAATTGGGTTTCCATGAGGCTTGGATCGATTTGGTGCTTAAGTGTGTCCGATCCATGACTTATTCTGTTATTTTTAATGGAAATGAAACTAAACCATTTACCACTATGTTCGGAGAATCACAAATCATGTAGCTCATTTAGCAGCAAAAAAAACGGATTTCACCTTCATTAGATATAGTCCAAAACACCTTACTTCTGTTTTGGAAAAAAGGATCTGCAATCACTCTTTTTTTTAATGAAATTGAGATCTTGCCTTCTAAAAAAAAAGAGATACAAAACTAAATTACTTGGTCATTACGGTATAATTTACCAAAAAGTACTGTATAACGATATATTTTATATATATTATAAATTGTATAGACTAAGCAATGAATATAAATTATACAATACTAGATATTTGTTTATTAATAAGTTTAGATGTGATGTATTTCGATAAAAAGTCAATTACTACTTCCGTCCCATAGGAATTGTCGCCGCGATTTGACACAATAATCAATGCAAGTAGAGATAGAGGATATTATTATTTTATTAATGAATGTGTATTAACTTTCCATTTTAGGTAAGGGGACAATTAAATGGAACGGACGAAAAATGAAAGAGGGAAAATTGAATTGGGATGGAGGGAGTATTTGGTTCCAAAGTATAATTTTAAAATCCATTAACAAATGAACCATGATTATATATGTATGTAACAAAAAGTTATTATACCCGTAAAATTGTGATTATAAAGTAATAGTGTAATTTATGTTTATTTATTTTTAATTATATCTTTATAGAAGCTAAAATTCACTAATATATCTAAGATATCATGGTTTGAGCTATTCATGTACATACAATAAAAAATTTAAGATATCGATGGGCTATGAAACCAAACTAATTGAATTATGTTTCTATCCAGTCAACCCAATTACCCAATTCCAAAAGTGAGCATTTGGTTTGTTTAAAAATATTTTGCTAAAAAATTTTTTTCCTAGCATTTTCTGGACTTATTACCATTAATTCATTTGTATATTAATGTTTGTAGCTAAGTCTCTCATTTTGTTGCCTAGAGTTTTTAAAGTTTATAAAATTGTTATAGGTTTAAAATTATATTTTTAATCTTCATTTTTTTCCTTTTAGAAAGTAAATGTACACTAGCATTTAAAAAAAAAAAATGGGAGGGAGTGTTCGGACCGATTCAAACTCATGAACAATTAGTCTTAGGTTTAATGCTCAAAATTAATGTATTTTTTGGATTCATTTGTTTATGATTTTAACTAATGAAGGAATTAAATAAAATATCTAAAAGAAAATTGGAGACTATATTTTAAAAATAAAAACACAAATATTGACTAATTTATTAATACATGTATTTTAAATTACAAATATTTTCGTGCAACATACTAGTTTATAAAAATCAAATTCCATTTCAAAATATAAATCATTGCTAAGTTTTGGGGAATTCATGAGCTTATTAGGGTTAGACTTGGGTATTTGTGTTCATTATTGTATATCTCTACATATTTTATACAAAGTGATGCATTGCAAAATCAAGAGCAAAGCCATCTTTGGGCCAAAGAGCCCAATAAGCTATCTTTTTATGGATCAATAATCTACCACTATTTGAATAGAGTTGAGTTGTGCCACGAGTGAAGGAAGATTTGTGATATGTTTGTAATCATCTTTTTTATGCTTCATCCACTGTTTCATTTCATAATGAATCTCAACACTGCATGCTAGTCTCCTTCCTAGATATCATTTTTTTTATTTGATTATATTCTCAAATCTATTGAAAATTGAACTAAGTTGCCAAAACTTTCAGACCATCAACGTTGAGGTCATTTTTTGTACGATATGTGTGAGATAAATAAATTTTGAGCTTGATTTTTAATCTGACAATTAATCACCATATGAAACTGGAATGTAGTACATATGGAAATTTACAAAAGCCTTACATCACCTTATCAACATAACATGTGAAAACGTTGGCAAACTACTTGGACTGGACTAGCTCACCTCACATTTAATGTATATTATGACTAATATTTATAGTTAGGGTTGGTTGAAAAGCATGGAAGTTAATAATGCAAGGCAAAATGGGCAGAAAATGAAAGTATTTGATTTTTAAGATTAAAGTTGGAAGTGTAGGTCAGCATCAAGGCATGGCAAGAATAGAGACTTGCCAATTTATGTACGCCCATAAAACCCATCCATCTCTGCCCATTCAACTACCACCCCACAATTTTAATATCTTTCTTTTCTTTTTCCATTTAGGATTATTCATAATTAATGGAATTAAAATTACTCTGAATTTTGGTTTACAAAGTCATCCATTTGATTCAAAATTATTACCTTCGATCCAAATATTTGTACATAAACTTATGGAGTGCTAAACTTGAAAGCCAACCCCAAATTCATAATATTACAATTAATTAAACTATAAAAATCCGGCATTGTGTGGCCCACAAACTCTTATCATAAAACTGTCTTTATCTTCTTCTTTTTTTCAACTGTTTGATGTGTATTCAGGGGGCGTTTGGTATAAGTGTGGGAATCACTATGGGTATGGGTATGGTTATGGGTTTGAAAGTAAAGGGAATGGGTATGGGTTTAACTATTCCAATAAAGATGTTTGGTATAGAAGATGGGTTTGGAATCATTTTAAATTTATATATTAAGAAAAATGCTAAATAATACACAAATAATAATTAATTTGATAATAAAAAATAAAATAATATTATATATTTATTTATAATTATATTAATGTTAAATGATTATTTTAAAATAATTAATATAATTTTATCAATTAAAATTATTTTTTAATATTACTGAATAATATAATAATATAAAATTATGATAACATTTTACATTATAATTAAGATTATATACTAATACGTTTATGTATTAATTAAAATTTCATATAATATCATAATTACTATAATATTTTATAATGATATCATAATTATATTAAGATTACTAATATTTAATTTTAAATTATATATTAATCATCATTTTATTTTATTTGTTAATTTTTAAAAATATAATAATAATAATAATAATATATAATTAAAATAAAAAATTAAGATGATATAATAATATATTTATATAACATCATAATTAATATAATATTTTATAATAATAATATTTTATGTATTTATTAATATTACTTAATAATAATATTTTATTTATTTATTAATATTACTTATTAATATAATAATATATAATTATGATAATATTTTATATTATAACTATTCTACTAATATTATTAAATATAATTAAATAATATGTTATTTATTAATATTACTAAATAATATATTATATAATAATATATTTACATAACATCATTATTAATATAATATTTTATGTATTTATTAATATTACTTAATAATAATATTTTATTTATTAATATTACTAAATAATATAATAATATATAATTATGATAATATTTTATATTATAATTAAGATTATATAATAATATATTTATATAATATAATGTCTTATAATAATATTCTTATTTAATATTATAATATTATTATATTAATACTAATATTATGGGAAATAATAATTAAAAAAATAAATTTGAGCATAAAAATGGGAATGGAATGAAACCCCCCAAATTATAGGGGAATGGGGATTCCCATATTTTTGGGAATCAAGTCATTCCCACGGGAATGAAACCCGACTACCAAACGGTGGGTTTCGGAATCATTCCATTCCCTGATTCCGAAACCCACCAACCAAACACCCCCTCAATTAGTTGGGGGTAAAAGTGGATCCACTTGTTCACACGCTTTTCATAAAAGAGAGAAAAATAAATTTACAGTTGGCCAGTGAATAACAAGATAGTTAATCACCCTTTCCCTTTTATCTAGATTTGTCAATTATTCCACATTAAGTATTACTCGCTCCCGTCCCATTAGTGTTTTCGGCCCGGGAATTGGAAGTTATGAGTATAATGAAATTAATATTTTATTGATGATTGTGAAAAAAGTTTGTCATTTTAGGAAAATTAGAATATTTTATAGGACAAATAAAAATGGGTAATTGAACTATTTTATACAGAGGAAGTTTTTTTTTTTTTTTTGGCCAACCTTCGATGATATCAATTCAAATAAAAAATAGTATCTTATTTGATTTATATTACTACAATTACTAAAAATATTAATAAAATATAATATTTAATGCAAAATACTTTTTGATCTTCATGCATTCCCACTTTATATTATTCAAAGTTAAATCTATTAAATAAACAACTCGAGTTCTTGAGCACTTCATAATTATATAAATATGTTTTATAGAATTCACTTCATTTTTGAATAAATCTAAAACAAAATAAAGAACATTAAATAATATAATATAAATTTAAGAGCACAATTATCTTTTAATTTTTTTATCCTAGTATGTTTTTAAGCAAATTCAATAATAAAATCATTAAAATCAATATTTTCTGTAAAATCTTGTTAAACTTACTATCTCTGTCCCGGGTCATAACTTCCATTTTGACCGGCACGATAACTAATATTTGTAAGTGTAGTGGAATTAATATTTTATTGATGTGTGAGATTTTTTTTATTTTAGAAAATGAGACTAATCTAACGGGCCGGGATAGACGAAAATAAAAATTAGGACTAATCTAGCGGAACGGATATATTGAAGCAAGTCAATTCAATCTTTCGACGTAGTCCATCACAAATAAAATATCAATAAATTAAATTTCAAAAGGTTTTCTTAGCTAATGTAGCAGTAATTATTCAACCTCTTTAAGTAAGTAAACAAAATTACCTTGACACTT
>JAPKLW010000190.1:648732-659737 GCA_026898455.1 Plectranthus barbatus
TTGTGTGTCCCTTTCTATGGGACTAATAGGAAGGGACAGAGGTAGTAGTAAATAAACAAGGTGCAGTGTAGATAAGGTATGGCCCACATCGTATCAAATAACGAGAGGCTATTGGGAGGCTGGATTTCCAGCTTTTCAACAACCGCACATATTGGCAAGTGGGCACCACCACCGAAACACTCCCTCTCAAATTTAATAATTCATTCATCACGAATTTCTATTTAAATTAAATAACAATAACAAATATTAATATTGCAAGATGATAAGTACTCTTGTCTTAGCTGTCAATTTTTTTGTTCATCGACGAAAATGCAATGCCTGTTGATTGCGATTGAGACTTTATTCAGTGTTTATCTTTTCCAATCCCAAACCAATAAATGCATTCATCGACTTTTCCTTCATTACTCAATCATAACTTATTTTAAAAATATATATATATTATTAATAGTTTTTTTTTTTTTTTTTTAATTGAAGCGATTGCAGACACAAATAACTAATACTCCCTCCGTCCCATTGAAGTAGTCCCACTTTCCTTTTTTTGTTTGTCCCATATAATAGTTCAATTTTCCTAAAATGGCAACATTTTTCACACTCACCAATAAAATATTAATTTCACTACACTCACAACTCTTAATTCCCGTGCCGAAAAGAAAAGGGACTACTTCACCGGGACGGAGAGAGTATAAAATACAAAGTATGACAATTACAATTGGTGGTAAAGAAATACAAAGTATGACAATTACAATTCTAAGTCCACTCTTCAAGCCTCCTCGGTGATGATATTATTATGGTAAAGAAAATACAAAGTATGACAATTACAATTGGTGGGGAGCAGGGGTATAGAGAGGGATATATTCCTAAATACATAAGGAATATAAATCTAGATATGGTAAGATATATCTAAACCTAAATCTATCTAATAGATTTATTCCTATGGAAATCTAATACCAATAAGGATAAATCTTGTCCAACAAAGAAACAAGATATATAATATATCTTTTCCATATCTATCCATCTCGAACAACTTATCGAGTTCATCGACCTACACGGGCTCGACCCACTTTACCGAACTAGTCTCCTCGACCCACTCGAACTACTTCCTCGAGTTATATTGAGAGTCTCCAACAATTCTCCACCTTAGGCTCAATATCACCTCGGCTTGGCACCTCCTCTTCAGTTCGACTTCAACAGTTTGATTAGTTCCAAACAGTACTCATACTTAGTACTTGGAACTGGCTTCGTAATCATATCCACAGGATTATCGAGAGTATTGACCTTGTGCAGCTCGACCTCTCCGGCTGCCACCACATCTCTTATAAAATGGAACTTCACATCGATGTGCTTAGTTCTCTCATGATGAACATCATTCTTTGCCAGCTGCAAAGCACCTTGATTATCATAAGAAACCTTCATCTTTCCTTGATCAATCCCCAGTTCGTTCATGAATCTGAGCAACCACAGACCTTCCTTAATCGCTTCGGTCAAGGCAATGTACTCCGCCTCCGTCGAAGATAAGGCAACTACCCTCTGCAGACTTGCTCTCCAACTAATCGTCGTTCCATACGATGTGAACACAAAACCCATCAATGACTTACTCGTATCCATACATCCTGCATAATCTAAGTCCACAAACCCTTCGACTGGGAGCCTCAAGCTCGAACCATCATCCTCGAAGACTAGACTCTTCCCAACTGTTCCTCGAACATACCCGAGGACCCATTTTAGAGCTGCCAAATGCTCTTTCCTAGGTTTGGCCATGAACCTACTAACCATGCTGAGAGCATAAGCAAGATCCGGTCTCGTACAGACCATAGCATACATCAACGAACCGACAACGCTCGCATAAGGAACACCTCTCATAAACTCCCTTTCCTCCTCGTCGAGTTTCCCAGCAGCACTCAACTTGAAATGAGCTGCTAACGGAGTGAGTACAGACTTTACATTCTTCATTCCATGCTTCTCAAGAACTTTCATCAGGTATCCCTCTTGAGATAATGTGAGTCTTCTTCGAGCTCTGTCTCGAACTATTTCCATACTCAGGATCCTCCGAGCACAACCGAGATCCTTCATCTCGAACTCCTGACTCAGAGCTCCCTTTAGTTCGGTTATCCCTTGCTTATCTCAACTCGCTATCAGCATATCATCTACATACATCAGTAGATAAATTCGAGTCTCCATATTTTCACCTAAAAAATACACACATGGGTCATGTTTGCATCGAACAAAGTCCTGCTGAACCATAAACTTGTCAAACTGTCTATTCCACTGCCTTGGATACTGCTTCAATCCATACAATGACTTCTTGAGAAGACACACCTTCTCCCCACTACCAGCTTCCTCGAAGCCCTCGGGCTGTATCATAAGGATCCTTTCCTCCAGCTCTCCATACAGAAATGCGCGATCTTTACATCCAGTTGCTCCAACTCCATATTATACCGAGTAACCAACGATAATATCAGCCTTATAGACCTTTGTTTCACTACCGGCGCAAACACCTCTCCATAATCCACACCTTCCCATTGTGTGAAGCCTCGAGCAATTAGTCTAGCCTTGAATCTAACCCCAAAAACCTCTCGTTTCTTCTTGAAGATCCACTTACAGCTAACTATCATTTGCTTCTCCCCCGGCTTATTCACCAACTCCCAGGTGTTATTCTTTTTCAAGGAGTCCATCTCCTCCTTCATGGCATCGAGCCATTTGAGCAACCTCTCCTTACAAGTTATGGCCTCGGTATAGCTCTTCGGCTCAGTATCATCCAACTCTACCTCTTCCGCCATAACAAAGGCATATGCTACGACATCAGCATATCCGAATTGAGTGGGAGTTCTTATCTGCCTTCGTTCCCTATCTCTCGTGAGATTATAATCTTGAAGTGCACCTGACCCTCGAACCACTTTGATCTCCCCATCCACCTGAGATACACTCTTCGACCCACTGGTCGGCTCCACCTCAATCTCAGCACCTGATCTATCTCATTCGACCTTGTTAGACTGTTCCTCCGAAGCACCACCTTGTTTCTCAAGAATATTTTCTCGTTCCACGGCCCCTTATCCAGATCTCCAACCAGCTCCTCTTTGAACGTCACATCTCTGCTAATGATGCACTTTCTTACATCTAGCTCGAGACACCATAACTTGTACCCTTTCACACCTTCGGGGTACCCAATGAATATGCATTTCAATGCCCTCCTCCCAAACTTATCTCCTTGATGTTCGCATAAGACACGCAACCAAAAGCTCTGAGGTTGCTAAAATCCGGAGGATGACCAAACCATATTTCTTCTGGTGTCTTGAAACCTAGTGCAGTCGAGGGGCACCGGTTGATCAAATAAGCTGCAGTAGTCACTGCTTCTGCCCAGAACGACTTGGGTAACTTTGCACCGAACAACATGCACCTCGTTCTTTCCAGAAACGTCCGATTGTACCTCTCCGCCGTCCGTTCTGCTGAGGTGTTCCAGCCACTGTCTTGTACCTCGCAATACCGTGCTTCGAGCAGTACCTCTCGAACTCCTTCGAGCAATACTCAAGGCCATTGTCAGTTCGCAGCCTCTTCACCTTCCTTCCAATCTGATTTTCGATCAGCACTTTCCACTTCTTGAAGGTCTCCAAAGCATCACTCTTATTCTTCAAGATGTAGACCCACACCTTCATTGAGTGATCATCAATGAGGCTCATGAAGTACCTCGCTCCTCCATTCGAACAGACCCTTGAAGGTCCCCATAGATCTGAGTGGATGTAGTCTAGAGTTCCTCGAGCTCTCTGTCGACCTACTCCGAACTTTACCCGGTGAGATTTCCCATAGATGCAATTCTCACAGAAATCTAACTCTCTGATATTATCCCCGAGCAACAGATCTTGCTTCGATAACTCCTGCAGCCCCCTCTCACTAACGTGACCGAGTCGCCTGTGCCACAGTACTGACTTGTCCACTGCCACTATCAAAGCCTCCCCGATCACCGTGCTCCCCATCAGAGTGTATATTCCATTTCTTCGAGCTCCTTTCATCAAGACCAGGGATCCTTTGCAAACCTTCAAAGTCCCAGCTTCCATCTTGATCGTGTAACCCAGTTCGTCGAGCATCCCCAAAGAGATCAAGTTTCTCTTAAGCTCCGGAACGTACCTTACACCTCGAAGTACCCTTTCTATATTATCGTGCATCTTAATCCTCACCGAACCCATTCCAACCACCTTGCATGGTTTATTGTTGCCCAGAAGAACACTCGAGTTCTCCTGCTCCTCGAACCCTTCGAGCCATGACTTATTAGGTGTTATGTGGAATGTACAACCTGAATCCAATATCCATTCCCTCTCCGAGCGCTCATTCAAAATCACTAATGCCTCTCCAGAGTCATATTCCTGCTCAACAACAGCTACATCCGCTTGCTGCTTCTGTTCCTGCTTTGTCTGCCTCTCCGGGCAATCTCTTTTTATATGTCCCTTCTTTTGGCAGAGAAAGCACTTGACCTTTGGCTGTGATCTTGGCTTTGACCTCGACCTTGACCTCGAACTTCCCCTGTTGGAGTTCCTCATCTCCGGTCTTCCTCGAGCCGCCCTAGCCACCAAGCATTCTCTATGAGAGTTCTCTCGCTCCTCGTTCTTCTCATTTAACTCATTCGAACTTAGAGTTGACTGAACCTCATCCATGGTCAATGACTCTCTTCCATACATTAAGGCTTCCTTGCAGTTCGAATAACTCTTTGGCAGCGCACTCAACAACATCAATGCCTGATCTTCATCTCCTATCACCACATCGATATTTGCCAGATCGAGGATCAACTTATTGAACTCGTCGAGCTGCTCGTTGATCGGTCTTCCCTCTTGCATCTTAAATGAACACAACGATTGTTTAAGATAGAGCTGATTCGCAAGGGACTTCTTCATATATAAGGATTCTAATTTGGTCCATACTTCTGATGCCGTTTTCTCCTTCGACACCTTCCTCAACACCGTATGTCCGAGACTCAGAATCAGCGCACTGTGCGCCTTCGCCAGTGTATCTTTCTTCTGTTGCTCCGTCATCGTGTCAGGTAACCCAACCTCTCCCTTCAAGGCACCATCCAAGCCTTGTTGCACAAACAACGCTTGCATCTTAAACTTCCACAAACCGAAATCATTTGATCCCGTGAAGCGCTCCACCTCGAACTTGGTTGAACCCATCGCAATCCTTCCTCCTCCACGTTCACCGCACCAATTAGTTGTGATGCAGACACAAATAACTAACAGAAAATAAAGAACACAATAATTTATAGTGGTTCGAGCTATGCTCTATGTCCACTCTTCAAGCTTCCTCGGTAATTATATTATTATGGTGAAGAAAATACAAAGTATGACAATTGGTGGGGAGCAGGGGTATATATAGGGAGATATTCCTAAATACATAAGGAATGTAAACCTAGATATGGTAAGATATATCTAAACCTAAATTTATCTAATAGATTTATTCCTATCCAAATCTAATACCAATAAAGATAAATATTGTCCAACAAGGAAACAAGATATACAATATATCTTTTCCATATCTATCCATCTCGAACAACTTATCAAGTTCATCGACCTACACGGGCTCGACCCACTTTACCGAACTAGTCTCCTCGACCCACTCAAACTACTTCCTCGAGTTATATTGAGACTACTACAATGCCTTTAATAATAAAATGCTAACTAAAAATAAGATTAAATATTATAAAGCTGAATGGGATGATTCAATAAAGCAAAAAAGAATTGGGACTTGAGAAAGGAATTTAAAAGGGAATAAATTTAGAATAGAGGATTAGAAAGCATTTGATATTGAAAGAGCGTTAATAATATTTTCTTGAAGTTGCAGTATAGTTTGTTGTGCTATTTTCGACTTTAGTATAAATTATTCAACTTTTTTCATTTCTAATATTAATTATTCTCGTTTTTAATTTTATATTCAAATTATAAAAAATTATTTAAATTTAGGACAAAGAAATTTTCCGGTATCAGAATACTGATGGAGCATGCGGATACTCACGTCATATTAAAAAAATGACACATTGTAAATCAAAAGATGTGGATTTCCGACTTTCTCCGTCGGTTTTTTATGGCGTAAAATTTCTTTGTTCCAGATTTGAATAGTTATTGATAGTTCAGACATAAAATTGTGAAATGAAATAGTTGATACTAGAATTGAAAAAAGGCAGATAGTTCGAATTAAAATTAATGTTTTTGACTAAGATAAAATAGGGGTAGGGTGCCAACTAGAATTAAAACTTAATTAATACTTTTCAAAAGCTTAGAAGCACGCAATTCACATCAAAAATGACTTATAGAAATATATTTTTTCATTTTTTTAGAAAAAAAAATAAAGAAATTTATTTTAAATTTTTTTTAATGGTGATGATACTGCCTGCCACACTTAAAAATAAGATGTACATATATCAATGTCATCCTCGGCCGGGTCGGCCCCTACCAAAAAACTCTTAACATAGATTAATAATAATAATAATAATAATAATAATAATAATAATAATAATAATAAATATTGGTGAATTGCTATTAAAATTTGCCGGAATTTGGTAAGTTGAGTCGTATACAATAAAAATTGCATGGATATAAAGTCAGTGATGACCCGGTAATAATGTGGAAATTCGTAAAGTTTTCATACATATATACGTACCTTTGAACAGCTGAATTATTAATAGGAGGATTTTTCTGATTGATTTTGCTCTATAATTCTTTAAAATGCTTGATTGAACATATAAAAACTTAAGTAACATCACGATGTTTCCTGAATTTTCAACTGACTTTCTGAATTATAACACTTCTTTTTCCAATTAAGAGAATTTTAAACCTAAACCGAGTCCTAAAAAAACACCCAATTAAATAAAGTTATTTGCAATATGTTTAGAAATATGGATTGGAAATACAAAGCTGAGATAAAATTCATAGATTTAAATAAAAGATGTTAATTCTCATATATTTGTGTGGTCGAAACACCTACAGCTTATTATCATAAATGGCTTCAACTTATCTGTTCCAAATGTTTCTAATATAATTCAAACTTGTGAATTATTAAATAAGAATACGAGGTGTTGTCTGTCAAAAATATCACACCCAATAATGAAGATCCCGGTCCATATTATTAATGAAGCCAAAGAAAACTGGATTAATTTGATTAACATCAATATATATTTAAGAGGAGATACATAAGAAAAGATTATATATGAAGATAGGGTATATATAAAAATATATATGCAAATTATGTACAAATGGGACCCCTATAATCGATTCATTCCCATGTATTCAATTATCATCATGGATTGTTCTTAAACTTCTTTAAGCCTTTGTTCAACACAAAAATCACCTGCAACAACACGCTTTGATTAACCACTTACGTCCATCGCATATGTAAGTAATTAATTTATAATTAGAAAGGAACCAAATCATTTTCTATTAGATATTGAGATTCTCAGATATGAACACAGCATAAAAATATATGAGAGAGAGAGAGAGAGAGAGAGAAAATAATATACTAGTATATAAAAAATGACCCAGAACGACGTCGTACCAGCAACGAAATCTAGTTGGCCTTTCCAACAAACTCCACATCGAACAGAAGAACTGAATCTGGCGGAATAATGCACGATCCTGCGCCCAAAATTATGAGTGAGGCCCTAACCATAAACAACCTGCTTTCATACTCCTCAACACATAATAATAATATATAGATAAAAATCACAAAAGAAATTAAGAAGAGTTCCAAAACCAGAGCATCTTCAACAATAAATACAGCATACCTCCTCTGCAGCCTGCTCCTCTGACGCCATATCCGAGTGCCGGAGGGATTCTCAGCTTTCGTTTTCCTCCTACAAAACATATAACTCAATCCACAGCGCATATCCATACAATCATATTAACATAGCTGCTGCTCAAGGAAGGACTTTGTTTTTATGTAATACCGTGCAAACTATATAAGTATAATCCATAAATCTTGGGAGACATGTTCTATCTATGGAGACTTGTAGGATTCAACTTAGAAAGTTCACTTTCTATGTAATACACTTCTTCCATAACATTTATATTTTTTCAATGACTTGGATGGATTATTTGAATGCAGTATGAGTTAAATCTAGCTATAGCCTATAAACGAATACATGATCTCTTGTTAATATATGAATATAGACTAGCTCTGTTTCGCCCTATTTTATTATCATGGGTTGATATATATGAAAAATCTTTCATCATAGATTAATGTTTATTCAATCATGTTATTGAAGATATATAGAATAGAGTAAAACTAATCAGTTCAAGGAAATATCAATAGGTACGAGTATGATTGTATGAGTTAAAAATAAAATCAGCAGAGTTCTCGACTCGATAAAAGTTAATAGTTACCAAATGAGTCACATTAGAGTATTCCACTCGAGAACAAACTCTTAATATATTAGTTTGAAATAGTAAACAATTAACTTTTGAAACTTATATCTTAATATTTTAAATAGTAACAAGTATAATAAGTCATTGAGAATTCCCAACTCAATATTAATCTCAGTTTTGACATATATTTCATTACCTTGCATGTATTACAAATGCGGCTGAATATATTGGATTTAATGTAGAATGTATAGTAATTTCAAAAACAAAATATAGGAGAGGAAGCAATTAGCAAATATTACAAAACCTGCAAGCATGGGAGGAACTCCATCTCCACCTAGAATACCATCATCCCATCCTTTTATCACCTGCATAATGCAATATTACAATTCACCACCACGGTACCACCCCTAACTTCAATTAACGAAAGCCAAATTATATGAAATAAATTACTCAGTTATACTTATATATACTATGTATACAGTATACGTATAAATGAAATATTACAGTAGAGTTTCTTTATTTCCAAGAAAAAGAGAATTTAAACAAAAAAAATAAAGGCTATTTTAGTAAATGCGCATACCTCACCAACACCGACGCGAAACGTAAGGGGTTTTCCTCTGTTGTAGCTGCTGTCGAACACCTTCCCATCCTCCAGTCTCCCCACATAATGCGCCTGCCATTTTCTTTTCATTCGTATTTCATTATTCTACTAAATTACAGAAAATGCAACGATGAATTTGAATTTACCTTTATCAGCTGACCTTTAACAGCTTGAGGTCCGGTGCCGATAACCTTGTCGCAGTAGGCGAGCCCTGAAGGAGCTGCGGTGAACTCACATGGAGCGCTCTCCTCCGCCGCAGCGCCCCTCCGTGGTTGAAGAAATTGAAGTAGGGTGAAGCAGATGCCAATGCCGACCGATTCTCTTCTGGTTAAGAGAGGTGGATTTGTGTTTGAAATATATTTGTTTTCACCGGATTTGAGAGCACAGCATTCGGCTATCCGGATTTTTCCTCCGGTGAGAGATCCTAAACGGGGAATAGGATTACATGCGGGATTGTATGTCCGGATTGAGAATGGAAGTGAATTCATTTTCGAGGTTTGTAATTACAGCCACAGTTTTTCGAAACAGATAATTCAAATAGTTTATGCCACGAACTAAAAAATATATATAAAATAAGCAAATATCTGTATAATAATAAGAGCTAGGACAGGACTTATGTTTTTTCTTTTTTAGATGAATTTAGATTTATCTATATATTTCAATTGGGTTCACATTTTTTTAGGAAAAAATGGGTTCTACTAAATGTTAGATTTTTATATAATCAATAACATTTTTTTCCATAAATAATATACCTAGTATTTATTCAATAAATAATATATTTAATTTTTATTTATGATTTTAGAGACCATCATTTTACAAGAATAATTCTAAATACAACCTCACTTTTTCTCAATATAGTCATTTTATTTTTTAAAATTAAAATAATAATAATAATTTTCTAATTCACTCTCAAATTTAAACCACAATCCCCACTTTGTTTTAATTTGTTCCAAAGCTAAGCCCCTTCTATTTATTAAATCACCAGACCCGGCTATTTATGACGATGTTCAAAATTTCTGAGAGTGTCTAAGTTTTTACAAGTTCAACATTGGGATGTTTTAACATCACTATGTTAGACTTAAGCATCACTTTGACACTAAAATGTTTATCTTACCATTCATGCAATCGGTTACAACAAACTCCTAAGTTTTAGGGATTGGTTGTAACCCTAGATTTCCACGTCTTTTATGTTCCATTTAATTAGGGAACGTGTATATATTTATTACTAACCTTATTTTATTTTATATTATTGTTCTCTTTATTCCTAAATAACTGGAAATGTCTCCAACACTTAAAACCACTCAACACGTGAGTATGTGGCTGATTGACGTTTGCCTAGGTCAAGTGGAAAGTGGGAAATCTTCGTGCAACACGTCCAAGAAGTGGAGAAGTGGGTACGAAGCTGTGCATTCCAAGCAAGAATAAAAAGGGCACAACAAGCTTGAAGAAAGGTTGAGCAATTACACAGAGTATCGAGCATCCCAACTTCAAGATTGTAATCGTGCCTTGTCCGTCCTTATCAATCTCTCACAATCAGTTTCCTCTCGACATAATCCATCTCCGGAGAGTCTTCCAACGGTGGAGGAGTTGCGAGCATACATTGTGTTTAGTTTGATAGAACGGTTTGTCCATAGGTGCTTTTCAAGTGTCTATGTAGAGTGAGAATTATTCAAGGGAGTGAACCTAGAATAATTTGAGCTATTTTATTTTTTGTTTCACTGTGTAAAATTCTCTTTTATACAGTGAAAATGTTTTAAGGTCGAAAGGCTCCCTGGGGAATAGCAATATTACCCAGAAATTTATCCGTTGTGTTTTTCTCTAACACCGGCATTATAGTCTAACATTGCAATGTTTGACGTAAACTCGAGCACAAATTCTATCAATTGGCATCACGAGCCGCTGCTTGACACACTAAGTAGCAAGGTCTTGTTGTGCAGTTTACAATGTTGGATCCATCAAATCAAATGGGCCATCCACCAATTCTGGAGAGCAATGGGAACAATTATCCTATGTGGAAGTGTAGGGTTTGAGTCTACGACGGGCAATATTAATTGCCATTAAACTT
>JAPKLW010000190.1:668799-706629 GCA_026898455.1 Plectranthus barbatus
GGTGGGAAGTAGTTGGTAAGGAACTCTGCTCGAAGCTCCTCCCATGTCCCGATTTGACTCTTATCCAGTCCAGCAAACCAAGACCGTGCCTCGTCTCTGAGTGAGAACGAGAACAGTCTCATTCTGATCACATCTTGGGTTACTCCGTTCTACTTCACAGTGTTACACACCTCAATGAATTGGTTGAGGTGGGTATATGGGTCTTCTACAGCTCTCCCCCCAAACTGGTTTTGCTGCACCATCTGAATAAGGCTTGTGCGTAGCTCGAAGTTGTTGGCATCAATGCCAATTCTGAATCCGGCCTCTGCTTGCTGTGGAAGAAATCGATCCAAGATGGACCTTTGCGGAACCACAATCTGCCTATTGTTCAACTCTGCCAGTCTTGCAGCTTGCTCCGCCTGAGCAGCCTGGGCTGCTTGAAGTTGTACTCTCAGCTGCTGCACTTCATTCACAAATTGCCTCTGCTCCTCGAGAGTCATATTTTGCAGAGGTGCTTCAGGATTCTCAGCCATCTCTCGCTGTTTGTCTTTTTCTTTCTTCTTGATTTTCCTGCAGGTTGCTTCAATTTCAGGGACAAAAGCCTCGAGTGTTTTTCCTTTGGCTCGCGTGTTCATGCACCTGCACAGGAAACAGGTAAAATCAGTTCGGCGTCGATCGACGTGGATTCACGTCGATCGCCGCAAAAAAAGTGGTCACGTCGATCGACGAAAGGCTACCGTCGATCGACGCTGCAAAAAATGATCGACGTCGATCGACGCTAGATGGCGTCGATCGATGCGGGACGCAGACTCGAAAACTCACACACGCACACGTACAGAAATTAAAACTCAATCCAGCAAATCCTAGAACGAACTAGTAACAAGATAAAATCTAGCAATTCCCCGGCAACGGCGCCAATTTGATCACTGCTATTTCTACCAGATTAATTATAATAACAGTGGCAAATAAATTTGTAAACCCTAAGGTTATCGATCCAGGGGAATTGTATGGGGAAATTATCCTATATACTAGCTATGATCCTAAGATTCATTGTTTGAGGAATTCAAAATCAGGGTTTTGGTTTGGAAAATAAAGATAACAATACTTGAAAATTAAAGGAGTTTTGGAAAGCAAATTAAAGAACACAGATTCTAGGGAAGAACTCTTATTATGGATAACATGTAGGAATCAATTAATTTAACAGGTGGAATACTGCAATGATGTTATATCTCCTTGGTCTTCGTCGATCGATGCCAGTTGGCATCTGTCGACGCAGCTTTTTGCCCTCCTGCGCGGTCTCACGGTTTTGGCCATAATTTTCTCTCCCAAACTCCGATTGACCCGATTCTAGTTGCATTGGAGAGCTAACTCAAAGCATCATCCATTTCCATGTTCCAATAGCTCGAATTCCTCTTGTGGAAGAAATCGTCACTGCTACTCTTACACGTCACTGCTTCCGGAACGGATTCCTCGTGAATTTAGGCCTAAAACCCTACAAGAACACCAAAACGCGCATAATACCACCTAATATAGACTCATGCACATAATATATATATAAACTCAATAAAACTACATAAAATAGTAGAAAATAATATAGATAAGCGAGTAAGATAATGAGCTTATCAGGGGGGATGTGGACAAGAAGTTGAACCTTTATCCCTTATCTTTATTCGCTTTCCTATTTTATTTGTTTTTACTTGCTTTATTTGGTTTGTTTAAATTTTTGCCAAAAAAAAAATAATATAGATATTATGTGAGGAAAATCTTTAAGTAATTGAACCCTCTAGCATTATATGCAATGTTTGGAATCGATCTTTGATTAGTTGAGTTGATTTCGATTGTGGTTGATTTGCCCATGAATGTAGAATATCGCATGATAGGGTCTAATTGAAACTTACACTTGCATGATGTTTGAGTGGATTGAAATTGACTAAGGAAGAATTTTTGAACCCAAGTGAGTTTTTGAGCCTTTATTTGTTCATGAGAGATTCACATGTATGTTTTCGTTTCTCTAGAACTTGCTTTTGTTTGAGACTGCATAGTGTGCACAAGGATAGAAAATGATCTTAGGCCATCTTTGTTAGCCAAATTATCCTAAACATTGTCCCTTGTTATATTTTATCCCTAGATTAGCCCCTTTGAGTCTGTTACTTTTTCTTTCTTGGTCTATGAGTTAAGAAAAATGTTGTAGTTCTATTTTGTCTATGAGATAATGCTTTGAAAAAGGTGAATTGTATCATGTCTATAGGATTTGGGTGAAATAAGGATAATTGTTATAAGTGGATGGGAAAATTTTAGATTGGTGAGCAAAAGAAGGTTGGGCTCTAGAAAGAGAAAAAAAAAATTATGTCCTTATAAGCTCAAATCCTTAAATAAAATTTTTAAGAGCATAAAAGGACTAGAAAAAAAATGAGCCTTGGTTTGTGTTGAAATTTTTAGGAGAATGGTGGATGATGAGAAGATAGTGGTTGGATTTGTTGAGAGTAGCTAACTCAATTGGTTTAGTCACTTGGCCATATTTCCCTACCTTTCACAAAAAGCCTACATTACAACCTAATCAAAGTCCTTTTTTATTCTTGAATTGTGTGCACAAATGAGCAGTGGAGATTTTAGAACTCTTGGAAGCCTATGGTAGAAATTTCTTCATACATGTTGTGAGTGCTTTCCTTTGAAACCCAAACACTTGTGTGATGAGCGATACACTTTCCCGTGAGTCTTCTGAAGTTGATGAATATTTTCTAGTGAGTCTTCCGAAGTTGATGAATATCTTATCTCTTTCAGTTGCTTGTGTGATGTGGATTGATGAACCTTGATTGTGATGAATCTTGTGAGGCATTGCACTTTCAACTGCTTGAGATTTCTTTCTTCTTTTCTTCGATTGAGGACAATCTAATATTCAAGTTTGGGGGGTTTGATAAGCTCATAATTATACTCACTTATCTATATTTTTCTCCATTGTTTCAAGTACATTTTGTTTTGCTTTTACTTATTATTGTGCATGAGTCTGTTTTGGAGGGTGTTATGCATTTGATGGGTGATTTTTGCAGGTTTTAGGCCAAATTCATTGGAAACCCGTACCGAAAGCAGATGATGTTCAAAGGAACAGTCATGAATTCTTCCACACGTGGAATCCGAGCTAATGGAGTATGGAAATAGAAATATCTTTGAATTAGCTTTCCAACGCAACTGGAATCGGGTCAACCGGAGTTTGGGAGCAAAAGTTATGGCCAAAACCATGAGACTGCGCAGAAGGGGATCGACATGTGCATTCTTGTCGATCGAAAATTTTCCTTTCGATCGACAGGGAGAACAAACTTGAAGAATGTGTCAGCCCGGATTTCGACTGGATGGTTGTGTCGATCGACACAGAGGCTCGAGGAGGCTATTTTTGGCCTGTTTTGGCAGTTTTTGCTATACTAATCCAATACCTAATTAGGTCTTTCTTCCCCCCTCTATAAATTAGAACTTTGAGGCACGGATTTCAGACTTCCTTTATGCATTATTACACTTAGAATAATTGAGCTTTGGAGTTTTTACAAGACATTCAAGGTTCCTCTTTATTTGTAAGTTCTTTAATAATATGTTTGCTTTAATTCTAGTCATGTTTTGTGGCTAGAACCCTAAACAGGTTCTAGGGTTATGACTTATCTTTTCTGATGCATGTTTATTGAAATCGACTCATATGGCATGGTTTAATTCTCTGATTTAATTTTATAATATAGATTAAAAGAAGGACCGAGAGGTGAATTGAGATCTAGGTTTATAGTTAATAATTGATGGATCGAGAGATGAAAATTATTAACAGGAAGACAGAATTATTAGTGTTTGTTTTCTGTCTCAAAAGGAAGAAACCTACATAGGAATAATTAGATAATTATGAGATTGATTAATTTGGTGTTCTTGAGACCGAGAGGAGATAGTCACTAATTAATAATCTAGGATTTAAATTGTCGGACCAAGGAATTTAATCCATCAAAATCTATGTTTTCCCCATTGCTGAGTTGATTGAGGTTGCATGTTGATGATTAGATTATCTGCCCTAGGATCTGTGTTTCCCTTTATTGTTTTCAAAACCATTTATTTTCTTGCATTGTCATCTTTAATTTTCAAAACAAAACTCATTTTCCAATTTCCTCAAACTTCTATGTTCTAGGAATTATAACTAGTACTTTGGGTATTTCGCTGCACAGTCCCTGTGGGATCGACCACCTTAGGGTGTAGAAATTATTATTTGCTACTGTATTTTACAGTTATCAAACCACACCACACTTGGATTATGGAATATTTGCTTGAACTTGACTATATATATAGAATTTATGTTTTGTTGAAATCTGAGTTTGTTTATGATTCTGATTTGATTGATATCTTGAGCACGGAAGTGAATAGAGAAATCTCACCTATGGATACCGGAAGGAGAAATAGGTAAAGGGAATCATAGATAATTGCACTATTTGCATAGGTATATGAGATAGCGTAACTTAGAGAGGAACCTAAATCTGAAATCCCTTCACTCGAATATTGTGAAAAGCATAGGAAAATGATGCACAATAGGATGGTGTAAATCTTGTAGAGTGGAAACTTGCTAGGAAAATTCTTGAAGGTTCTAAGACTCAGAGGAAAGCGAGACATAAGCTTCAGTATATAGGATAGTGATAGTGATAATCTCCATAATCCAAGTGTATCTCTCACCATTGTGTTAATCTTCCGGATTTTATATGATTGTTTTGTGGCAGGAAGAAATATTGTTAGTGTTAGCTTTATTTGGAGTCATTGTTTATGCTTACTTGTGTTTTGAATAGGAATTAGTGAAAACACTCACTCTATTTGCAAGTAATTCTGTGTGCACAATTTAAATTACACTCTCTAGGTTCGATATCTGGTCTCTAGGATTGTATTACTTGTCGATTGTGTATACATGTGCATAGTTCTGTAGGTACACTACATCACACAACAATTATCCTCAACATTAATTGCACGATTATCTCTTCAGATTTTATCAAAATTAGAATACCAACTAATAAACAGTGAACAAGACTTTGCGAGCATAAAACAAATTTCCAAATCGACAATCGTTTATCAATCGGCAGCGTAAAAATCATTCAATAATTTCACGATTACGATTAACGGGAAACATTAACGGAGAATCACTAATTTCATAACACATTCTGTGATACCACATGTAAAACTATTGATATGGTTTTTTATAAAATCAATGAAACAGAAAACTTACAGGATCTTAAGATCAATGATTCTCACAATTAATTGCGTATCTTTCTCCATCGTAGAATTAAGAATTGCAGAAGACTAGTGTTTCTCTTCCTTGACTTCTTTTCCTTTCTATCACGTTTGTGATGGCGGTTAGGGTTTGAGAGAAAACTATTATGTCGGAAATTAAGGACCTAGTCCCTATTTATAGGGTTAATATATAGCCCACATAAAATTGATATCCCCATCAAATATCAATTAATAATCAAATCTGCTCAAGATATCTCATATATTATTTAGACTTATCTAATAAATAATATATTTATTAATTAATCCATAATAAATATATCACACACATGAAACATATTCTACACATCTTCCTCTCAAACTCCAGTTTAGATCTTCACCGTAAATGTTTGGGGTCCAAGAATAAAAGTAATAATACTATTCGATCCTCTCACATTTGTTAATGGAAATGGACAATAAAGATTCATTATGATTTTATTTTATTTTAAAAAATTGATTAAGATTTATTTTTATTTTTATTTAATTAAAGGTTATAAGGATTAAAAAAGTAAAATTGAACAATAATTTTTAATTTATTTAATATAGTGGTTAGAAAAGAGGAAAAATATAACCGTGTTTAGAATTACCATTTTACAAAATCATCTCATTAAAATATTATGTTCGAAATCTGAAAGTGGGCTTGTATTGGCCGGGCAGCCCAACAAACTTATTGTTCACTTTTTTTATTTATAATTTACTTTATATAATATAATTATGACTTTTTCTTTTATCAGTTTCATAAATAAGATTCTTGTAGTTTCCTGTAATCGTTACTTATTTTAATTTTTTAGAAATTTCATAATCTTATTAATTATATTTTAATTTCATAAAATAAAAACATATCTGCTTTTAATACTATACGATAAAAACATAAGCTCATATTTAATTTCATTGAAGTTTGCTTCACGTTAAAAAACAAAACATGTTTATAATTTTGAAAAAATGCTAAGAATAAAATATTTGCAAAATTAATTTATTTTTTAGCCATTTTATCCTTTCTATCAATAATTATACCCAGAATATTTATATTACTAAAATATAACGAGTATATATTTTGATTATATTTTAGACATACCGAATGGAATAAAACATAAGACTGACACAATTTATTATATTTATTAAAAAGGCAAAAGAATATTAATGTGCCAAATATTCACATTCCAATTGATCTAGACTGTTTTATAATGCCAGAAGAATAGAATATGCAAGTGCGAAATTACGAAGGCTTATCCAAAATTCATTTTCTAGAAATGAAACGATTTTTTAGAGTAAGATCTGTTATGACAAAAAAAAATGAGCAAGTCCATTTCCGAATCCATCAAAGAGAAAAGTCCAAAAGAAAAGCATCCAAGACAAGGAGAAAATGCCCAAGGCAAGCTGTTCGGCCAACTATGGTTCGTCCGAACCCAACATTGACCGAACCATGCTTTGTTCGAACCAACCATGAGCCGAAACAAGCCATTCGAACGAATCACCTAAACGAGTTGCCGAAGAATGCTGAAAAGTGATACAGCTCAACCGAATGAACGCGACCGTTCGAACCACCAGTTCAGTTAAAGAGTTGTGTTTTTTTGCTTTAAATCGTCTCTTTGTTTTGATCCCTATAAATAGGATCCCATTTATTGCAACAACACTCATAACTACCGCAATAAATACATCAAAAGCTCAAGTTCTACTTACATTCAATTGTCATTTATTACATTAACTTATTTTCGAAGTATAATTATCCTTATTATTTGATCAAGTATTCTCATAAAAAAGAACCTTAAAATTCGAGCATTAGCAAAATCAATTTTAAAGTATTATTTATTTATTTTTAATCTTAAAATTGAATAAAGTAATTTAAATATATAATATTATATGCTTTGGAGCTTATAAGCATGTAAAGTTTTTTTATTTTTGGATATATTCCAAAACACCTCATACTAATACTCCTTCCGTCCGTTGAAGTAGTCCCACTTCCCATTTTTGTTTGTCCCATAAATTAGTCCCACTTTCCTAAAATGGCAAACTTTTTCACACTCACCAATAAAATATTAATTTCACTCCGTGCCGAAAAAAAAAGGGACTACTTATAAGGGACGGAGGGAGTATAATTTATGTAGACTCCTATATTCTAAGAAATCATTCCTTATTTTCTCTTTTTCAATGTGGGACTTAGGTTCGACAATACCTGACATGAAAATTTTAATTTTGTTGGTGTATCGCAATTTGAGAACAACTATTAATGCAACAAAATATAACCTAATACAACATTTAACAATAGATAATGCGACTAAAACAGAAGAACTAAAAGTGACGAAAAAATAATAAAATGAAGCTGAGTCGGGAAGTCCTCTTCACGCAAGATGAAAATGCCAACGTAGTGCTCGTTTTGACAACGCTCGTCCCCAAAGGTAAAAAGACTTCATCTTATATGAGGCAGCACCACGATCGCAGAAGCTCCGGTAAACTGAACGGAGTACAAACTGAGCAAGCCAAAAGGATTTTGGAAGTGATGCAAGTTTTCTCGAAAGTTGTAGTAATGTGGCTTTTTCTGGTAACTTTGAACATGTAACTATGTATGGCTATATATAGGCAAGTTCGGCCGGAGGTTACGATCGTGCAATATATACGATCGACGGTTACAAACTGAACATTATGGTGTTTGACAGTTGCGTCTCGTCACTAATGTCGTAAATTTACATATCAACATTATTATCACGTTGGTTACAAACCAACATCAAGATCATGTACACCATAATATGCAACTTGTGGTTCAGTTTCTCACTCACCGAGATTTAAATTTGAGAAAATATATATACCACAAAAAATATTTAATTACGAAAAAATTATATATTCATCACGGGGAATTTACTCAAATAACTCCGAATTTCAAAAAATCCTCCAATGAGTGGAAATGCATAGCAAACTCAGTCATTGAGAAATGTTAATGCACAAGAAGATGTAGCTTATGGCTTTGAACCTTTCATCTTTAATGATATCAGGTACACTTGTGGCTTAGTGGTAAGAATGCCTTGAACTACTTAATAGTGTTCACCAAGTCAGCAAAATTTAAACATTAGTATTATGTCAAACTCCATTTGTTCTAACATTATTTTCCATTACGGGCCATGGAAAAATTCATTTGGACTAAGTGTTCATTTGAAGCGGCCCTCACTTCTCACAAATATAGGTGACATCCTATTTAGAGTATCATGTCGTACTCAACCACTTCGAAGTTTTCAGGAGTCATTAAAAATTATTTGACTTAGCCTATACTAAATGCAGATCCATAATACCTCACTTGCTCATTTAGGGTTCGATATATGATATCATCTTTAAGGCACCACCACTAAAGAATATATTATCTTGTAGGTGTTATCACTTAAATTCATATAACTTAGTTTTTCCATTGAACTTAGTTTTTGTGATCTTCAATCATCTAAGTTGGATATCCATCATACTCATTCTATATAGTGGATTTTAATCTCATTCCCTCTAGCAATTTGATCTCATTCTTTAAACCTCTCGTTAGTACTAACATCATTGTCTAGTACTCAACTGAATATCATAACTGCTGAAGTTATGAAGCGAAATGACTGGAGCAGCCAGTTCAATTAACACATCCGTCAAGTGGGCTCAGACCACTCAAGAAACTGATCAGAAGACTGAAGACAATTGGGGACTTGATATTTGAATGTCAAAATTGTACTAGATATTAATCACTCTTTGAAGACTGAAATGACGAATTAATGTAAAACTTGTGGGAGCGTACGCTTCGCACAACAACTTCAAACTCCAAAAAGATGAAGTCATTTTGGAGGATGAAGTCATTCATCTACAACGGGGAGTATTCAAATACTTAAGATATAAATACTTTTTGAAAAATCAAAAGGAAAGAAGTCGACAGACAAAAAATAAAAAAAATAAGGAAAATAAAAGAAGATAGGGAGAGGAGAGTTGTTGTTAGGAATATTGTACCTCCATGATCTTAATTGTATTTAAGTTTTGGTGCATCAAAGCTAGTCTATCTAGTTTTTAGAAACTTAGAATCGTGTTAAAATTGTAAAATCCTGTATAGGATAATCGTATTCGAGTTGTAATAAAACTAGAAGAAATCGTTGAAGTTTGCTGAAGAAGTCAGCAAAGCTCGAGAAGAATGCTAGAAGACTCAAGCATACGAGAAGAGATTGCTGAAGGAGTCAACAAATATAAAGATTGCTAAAACAACTAGCAAACAATGGAGTATCAAAAGGCTAGCAAACCTACGAAGATTGCTGGAAGCACTCAGCAAATATGTCAAGATTGCTGAAGGATTGAAGCAAGCAGATTGCGCAGACGAACAGTTACCCAACAAACACAGATAGCAATCGAACAGTCGAAGTAAAGCCACAAAAAGGAATGATCTTTATTTCAGGGTTTGAGGAATCTCAGGGAATCAGAAGAAATAATTATCAACAGACAAAAAGAAGGTTTCCAGATTTAAACTCAAAGATCCGTTCTGACAAAACCGACTAACTTAGGAAAGAGCCAATCAGACAAGTAGAGAGATCTGAAGAGTCTCTGCACTTCTCAGAAAAAGAAGAACGGGGATTGGCAAGCAGACATCCAGTGTCTAACGGACAAGATTCAAACGAGACGTTTGAATATTCGCCTATAAATAGAGGATTTCGCGAAGAGACACAGAGTTCGGCAAATTCAAATTTCATAAGCTTAGGCAAGATCTCTCGTACTCACTATCGAATTCAAAATTAGATCAAACATTGATCGAGGCTTTGTAAAGATTTCGAGTTTATCTCGAGGCCTTTTGAAGTTCTCTTTTAAGGTTATCTTTGGGATTCTTTCTATCCTAGAAAGAAATAGAAAGAATCTAGCAATCAACTTGATCTGCAAGGCTGATTATTACGGGCTACTGCTGCAAGTGAAGAAAGGTTCTGGGAAGAACTATAAAACTCCCAGTTCGACGTCCAAGGAGAAGGGAGGTGTGTCCTCACTCTAAGAAGTGTCAGGTAGAAGATTGACGATCGAGGTGCTTGAAGGTGCGCGGTGATCAGACGGAGGAGTTGTTCACAGTTAGAGATCAAGCCTGACCTTGTAATTAATCTTAGTAGATTTCCAGTCAAGTGGATTGAAGAGTGGACGTAGAACAGTTGTTCGAAGCACTATAAACTTGGTGTTCATTTATTGTTTTTACTTCATTGCTTATTGCTTAGTTTGAAACACAACACATCAAGTGTTGTCGTATAACTTGAAGTGAATCTAAGAGATATTTGAGCTTAAACATATTTTATAAACACTTGCTGAGTCGTGATCTCAGCAAGATAAGTGCAAGACCTACTTAAATATTCCACTGCAACTATAATCACTTTGATCGGGGACCAACAATTGTTCTGAAAAGTTCCTCAGGAAGATGAGCTTGTGTCCGATGATCGGTGTATCTTCACGACATAATATTAAGAAGTCCTTAGCTGTATGACAGAGCAGGTTTCAAGAGAAGCTCAATGAAGAAGAATAAGAATGTTGACTCTCAATAAGAGCTCAACAATCTAAGAGTTGTTGTTACCTGTAATTGAGAAATGTAACAAAATTCAATGACAAAAGAATGGAAGCTATCTCCCATATTAAATTACTGGGGATATTGAAAGTTATACAAGGAAGAGACTAGCGTGGTGGACGTGGTAAAACCTAATGAACTGTCGAATAATGGAATACAAAAGGAAGAGTCTAGCGTGGTGGACTTGGTAAAGTTCAACCAACTATGTGAGTACTCTTGCATAACTAAGTGGTCGATACTTAGTTTATGAAATTGTATTAATGTATATCTTTCATGTTGATTACAAATTGAAGAGTGGACTACGGATTTTGAGATCCCGAACCACTATAAATACTTGTGTTATTTTATTTCAAAAAAATATGAAAACAAAGATGTAACACTCTAAGCAAATAATATGAAAATAAAATACGCGATAGAAGAAGTAATATAATTTTTTTTAGTAAACAAAGTAACAAAGATGTTCAAGGCATATTCACGTGTAGATATGTTTTAATTTTGAGAGAAGATGATATCCTAAATCTTACGGAAATTTAATTTAAGAGACTTTACTTTATGGATTATATATTTGAATATTAGATTTTTAAATTAAAGGCATGAAGATACAATTGAAAAATCAATTTTTTTTAAGTGGTTATAAGGAGAAAAATGATTGTGTTTAGAATCACCCATAGTCAAAATATGTATTATGATTACAATACACTCGATGTAAAACTAATTCGAATCAAAATGGATATGATATCACAATTCGTTCAAAATACCTGACAATGTCACATAAAATTCATGTCACACAAGTTTTTGCAAATGAAGTATGTGGAAAATATTTGAAGCATACACATCATGAAAACACTCATTTTTACGAACACATTATAAAAATATTCAAAAGTATAATGTGAATTTGTTTAAGTATAAAATAAATGCAATTATTCTTGTGATGATGATGAGATCATTGCAAAGAATATATATTAAATATATTTTATTTAAGAAATATAATTAAATCTAAAAAAATATTTTAAAAATATGCTGAGGTCGGGATATGAATGATAAAAAAATAATTTAAGTAAATCTTTAGATCCAAATCTGGTCAGAAATGGATATAGTTCTTGAAATGTCAGAGATTGGCTGAAATCAGGTCAGAAACAGGTCAAATCGAATTATTTGTAAAACTGATTAAAATCATCTAGGAATTGGGTTAAGATCCTGGTAAAAACCGAATTGTATGTGTAACGGGTCAAGTGCTGGTAGGAATCCGGGCCATTCAATTTCCATAATTTATTTTATTTTTTACTAGAGTTGGAATCGATCAAAATTTGAGTTAAAACCATGCTATTTTTAATATTTTATTTCAAATTACAATCAAGTAGGAATCTGGTAGAAATCCCAGTCAACATCGAGATAGGAATCTTAATCAACAAAAAGATAGGAATAAGGTCAAGATGTTATTATTAATATTTCTTAAATTATATTTTAATGAAAATTTTAAATATATTGCATGAGTGGTGTTGTGAAATAAGCGATTGCACACACGAATAACAAACAGAAAAATAAACGACACAAAGAATTATAGGGGTTTGAGCGTAAGCTCTACATGATGATTTTATTATGATGGAGATAATACAAAAAAAAAAAAGCAATCATGAAATATGAGTAGTAGGGGTACTTATAGGTAGAGATTCCTCGATACATAAGGAAAATATACTTGATAGGATAAAGATATTCCATATCCTAATCTATACTTAAATAGATTAATAACTATCGAGATCCTATTTACATATGATTAAATCTCGTCAAACTAGGAAACTAGATACATCGTATCTTTTTCATATCCAGCACTTCTCGTAGTTCTCCAGTTATAGACTCACTCTAACTCAACCCACTTTCATTGACCCACTGTAATAGACCCACAGTCATGTCAACCCATTTCCGTCGACCTATTGTGATAGACACAGAATCCTGTCGACCTATAATCGACTTACGGTTATGTTAATCTCCAGTCTCATCAACCCATTAGCGAACTATTTTTCGAACTAATTACTTTAAAATTCCATTTTTTTTAAAATAAAAAGTGCCAATACCACTTGAACTTGACTGAAAAATATAATTTGGATATAATTGGAGAATTTTATTGTGTATTATAATTCAAATGACTATTCCAAAGTTTTTCCCATGAAATATTGTTATATCCATAAAAGTAAAGAATAATTCTTATGCCCAAGATTCACTATTATAAATCTCTTAAAAAATAGTGAGTTTCGAAATCGATATTTACTTCTCTTATTTAAAAAGAAGATTTCAATTTTCAATACTAGATTTATAGCAACGCAAGAAATTCAAATTAAATTATATAAATAACCCGCTAGTGAATAGGAAAAAAGAAAAATCTGATTTTGGCCCTTGGAATCAGCTGAAACAGCACCGAGAGAGGAGAGGATTACACGATGCAGATATTTGTCAAAACCCTAACTGGGAAGACGATTACTCTGGAGGTTGAGAGCAGCGACACCATCGATAATGTCAAGGCCAAGATTCAGGTACTTTATTTTATTTTTATTTTTTCTTTTTTGGGTTATGAATTATCATTGTGTTCGATTGATTTTCTGTTTGGATATTGTTGTGCGAGCTCTCGATTTCGATTTTACGTTTTTTACTTTTTTTTTGTTCCGTTTAAAGTTGTTACTTGATTTATGATGTGGATGGAGCTAGGGTTTTCTGGTGTAGTCGCAGAAATTTGGACATTTGAAGCGTCTTTAATGTTTACCAGCAAATCAATATGTAACACTCTTGTTACTGCATAAAAAGTTGATCTTTCTTGGCATTTATATGAAATTTGCTTCACTTGCATGTGTTCTGGTGGATTTTGGGGCATTCATGTGAAATTTGATCATTCATGTTTAGGACAACATAATTTGTGTTTCAACATTCCATTATCATCCATTCATCCCAGTTAACTTGCCGACTGTAAATAAATATGGGTGATTTCTGATTCCAGGATAAAGAGGGCATACCTCCTGACCAGCAGAGGCTAATATTTGCTGGTAAACAGTTGGAAGATGGTAGAACCTTGGCAGATTACAATATCCAGAAAGAATCAACACTTCACCTTGTTTTGAGGCTTAGGGGAGGTACTATGATCAAGGTTAAGACCCTTACTGGGAAAGAAATTGAAATTGATATTGAGCCAACTGATACTATAGACCGAATTAAGGAAAGGGTTGAGGAGAAAGAGGGAATTCCTCCGGTACAGCAAAGGTTTGTTATTTAATTTTACATGATGCCAGTTCCTTTATTTTTTGCTGCTTTAGTTCCATTTGTAATCCAATTCTTTATTTAATTAAGAATGACAGGTCTATGCAGAATATTTCTATGGTTTATGATTATTTGTTTGTGCTTCATTGCCTCACTATTCTTCATTTGTTTGATTGACCTGCATAGTGTCTTTGTCAACAAGAATGGTACAGTAGGTCAATTCATATACTGATACCTAGATACTCACAATACCAGTTCGCATAATCTCGTGTTGATTTGTTTCTTCTTATTTTCTTGTTATTGTGATAACCTAAGAGAGAAATTGGGTCCTTGCCCTGATAGGCTGCAATGGTTGAAACTCACTCTCCAATGCCAATGTAGTCATCTACTATACTGTGATTCATCTATTTGTAACTTGTATTCAAGATGAAACTGACATAGCTAGAAATACTTAATTGGTTGATATTTGGGATTCTGGTTAAAGTCCAAACTATGATCTCACTGACACGCTCTCAATGTAGGCTCATTTATGCTGGCAAGCAGCTTGGAGATGACAAAACTGCCAAAGACTACAATATCGAGGGTGGCTCCGTTCTCCATCTCGTCCTCGCTTTGAGGGGTGGCTATTTCTAAATGGCTTCATCTGCCTGGAAGATGTCTCCAGGAGAAATAGAAACAAAATTGGACTAAATGGCAATTTGTAACTAATTACATGTGCTTGCTTTGATGTTCTGTGCGATCATTATTCAGTGTGATTTTTCTCAAATGAACTCAATGTACTTGGCTGATTATTACTATGCTAATATAGAAGCCTTGAGATAATACTTTTTTTCTCTCATGCATCATAAATTTGCAAATCATTCAATTATGTTTATGTACATCCAACTGTTTCTGCAGTTTTTTTTTTTTTTTTGGATTAAAATAGGTTCTAGTATCCTACGCATTGGGTTTTGGGAGGAAATATAAATGCACAGCACCTATATCGACCTTCCAGATGTGCACTTGGCAGTGGAAAGGGACAGACATCATACCACATTGCATATAACGTTAATATGTAAGAAATATTCCATCACAGGCATTTTACTGTTTATGTAATCATCCAACATTTCATATAAGATATAACTACTTGGAAATCTGGATTTGATTACAGTTCCAGTGCAGGCACAACCTCTCCCTATTGCTGTTTTTATGTCCCATGCTGTTTTGGGCTGCGACATGTTGTATCCATTGAGTGAAGACTCATCCAGCGTCGGCGACATGTAGACTCCTCCAGTGCCGGTGAAGGCTGTGCTGCTTGAATCGCATCGCATTGGGTAAGCTTCGTGATGCGAAGCAGTCCCAAACCTTATTAGTAATTCTTCAGTGAATGTTGGCCAATCGACTTTTGGAAGCTGCCAAGTCAGAATGTGAAACCTGCATCGCCTTCCTCATGATTGTCATTCGTTGATTAGCTGGCGTTTGTTGAATCCAGAGATGTCCCGCACAATCCATCCCTGCACGTCTGATCCATTGAAACAAGGTAGCTCCCCTCTTGGATGCTGAGTATGCATCTTTGTCTGACATGCTGCTCCTTCAACAGTGTCTGTTTGATTCATCCCTGCGAGAATTCCTTCAATTCTGGCCAGCCACGCTTCCTGACCGCTACCATATCCACGTTCACTGCACCACATGTTTTTGTTGAATGAGTTACAGAAGAGATACCTTCTCTCCCCTTCTCACTATTATTTATCTAACTCTATTCTAACAAACTCCACTCCAGAACCTCTAACATCTCGATCAGGTCTGGTTCTTCAATGACAAATAGTTCATCTATGAAAAATCAGAAACTCATTACTAGCTATAATGCACAAATGATCTTTTAGTAAAAAAAAACAAGAGTGTTTCAGAGAACTAATTCAACCAAAGAATCCAAAACACTATCCACAGAAATAAAAGCAATATTAATGAGGCAAAAAATTACCCAAGGCCACGGCCGCTGACAAGAGCATCATCAACATGTAGATTGTGACAAAACAAAGTTCAGATAACCTGACCAATCTCCCTTCCAATTCAAAATTTTCATTTTTGCGTCAATATTTTTTACCTTTTCCTAAAGAACCTAATCGATAAAGGAATTCTCGGAGTCTCTTCATTATAATACTTTTCTATAACAAATCTCAAAAGGCTGAAATGAGAAAGCTGTTTATTTTTGAAAGAGTAATGAGAAAGAAAAAAAATCCAAAAACGACAAGATCGTACCATCACAGCACCTGAAAAGGCAGGGTGCAAAAATGGATCTAATTGATCATCATTTCACAATTAAAAGGAAAAAGAACTGTAGCCAATATGTCATGTTGAAGTCAATGTTACGTCAACAACTACCGAGACAAATAACCATACTTATCTTTCCGCAAGGCGTATATGGGCCGTGCATTTGCCCAAGCTAGGCTGAATGAAACATTTTTGTGCTGAGGTCCGCCGTGTTGGTTTCCGTTATTGATACCTGGGATCATGAAAACAACTTACATTTCTGCTTATGTTAAAGATGAAAACTTTCATGATACACAGCATTCCACTACCATAGACAAGTTCATTAAGAATCTAAAATGATAAACTGATCGTGGTTTTCGCAACTTATGTGTTATCAAGCCATTGTGTTGGGTACAGAACTGTCATTTGGGATTTTAAAATATGAAGAAAGAAGAGGCGAGAAATTATAGTGTCAACATCACGCATTAAGAAATTATGCAACTTAATATAGCAGCCATAAATGATAAGCAGAGTGATACAACTTGTTGCTACCTTATCTTTAACTTTCAGCATAGACCCACTAGGTCGTAGGATGAAATTCAAGGACCCTGGACAGGAAAATGTAGCTACCTCAGAGTTGTTTAACTTATTTTTGAAGTTTTTCCACTTAGGTTCGAATCTTGCCTCTCCGACTTCTGTAGACTTCAGGGAAGAGAATAAAACCATCAGGGCCTACCATACAATTTCCACCAGCAAGGTCCATGTCATCGAGATGAATATCTAAGATTAAGGCATCATCAGAACTTCTCATTTCATTCGTTAGATCTTCTAGTGCCTTGTATATTTCTATGGAATTAGGGTGTGAATGGTGGTCTGCATTAAAAGAATGAACGTTGTGGTGCAACTCTATCCAACTCCATCCAGGAATCTTCTTGACTCTTTTCTCTCTCATCAGCCTCTTCATGCTAGCCTTCTCATCCCACTTCTTAAGATGACCATACATATCAGATAGAAGGACGTAAGTGCAGTGGTCTCCAGGATCCAGTTCTAGCAAGTTGCCAGCTACCTGAGTCGCCAATTGCATGTCACCGCACGCCCTACAAGCACCTAATAATGTTTTCCAAACCATTACATCGGGTTCAAAAGGCATATCATTAATCAGTTCCTTTGCCTCTGTTAGACGACCGGCTCTCCCAAGCAAGTCAATAGCGCATGCATAATTTTCCATTTGGGGTGGAACTCCATATTCAGATTCCATAGAATTCAGTAACTTCAGACCTTCGTCAACCAAGCCAATGTGACTACATGCAGTCAGAGCAGCAACAAACGTGACATGATCCATCTTCACATGTCTCTGCGTCATGAGGTGAAAGAGGTCTAGAGCAACCTTTCCTTGCCCATGTTGTGCATACGCAAATATGACTGAATTCCATGTCACAGAACTCTCCTTATGAGAGGCCTCAAAGGATTGCCAAGCATCTTCAATGATACCACATTTTGAGTACATAAATATCAAAGCACTAGCTACAAACTCATTTTCCTCCAAGCCTGATTTTACCACCAAAACATGAACCTGCAGGCCCAAACTGAGTGTTGCTAAATCTGAGCACGATCTTAAGACTGCTGCAAAAGCATATTGGTCGATTATCAGGTAATCTAAATGCATCTGTTTAAAGATCCTTAAGGCATTTTCACTTAGCCCATTTTGTGACAAGCCGGTCAAAATTGTATTCCATGACACATGGTCCTTCGCGTCTAGATGTTCAAAAACTCTCAATGCATCCTCCACATTTTGGCTATCAGATTTTAGATACATAGAAATCAATGCATTGGATACCTGCGTTGCCTGTTCCAATCCCCTCCTTATAACTAGACAATGCAAGGCTTCTCCGAGGTTCTTTTTTGCATTTCCAGAGCAAGCACTAATAATGGAGGAGCACGTGTACACATCCACTTTCAACCTCAGTCTCACCATATCCAAGAAAATTTTAAAGCCACAATATTCTAGATTATGCTCCAAATAAGCTGCTAGCATTGAGTTCCATGTCACTAAATCCCGGTATTCAGCATTATCAAACACTTTTTTGGCATCTCCGATGCATCCACACTGTGCATATGCAGTGATTCTGGCATTAAGCACAGTGTTCTCATTCTCCAGACCACGTTTCATAATGTTCCCATGGATCTGCCTCGCCAACTCATAAAAGCCAACATCACAAAGCAATGTAAGAATAGGTGCGAAAGTTGCATCATTAACCCTCACACTTGCAATCCCCATGGACTGGAACAACTCAAGACAACGATCTAAGTTCCCCATCTCTGCAAATCCCCCAATCAAAGCATTCCAAGACACTGTATTCCTCTCCTTCATGTACATAAACACCTTATTCGCATCCTCCACTCTTCTGCACTTGGCGTACATATCCAGAAGAGCACTAGCAGCATAAACATTGTCATCAAACCCCATCTTCACAATATCCGAATGCACTTGACGACCATACATCAGTTCTCCACTTGCCGCAACGCCCTTGAGCATGCTTGAAAAAGTATAGCCGTCGAATAAAAACCCGTGTCTTTTCATGGATTTGAAGACTCCCCATGCACTGGAAAAGCTCCCGGAGTTCACATAGCCAGCAATAACGGTGTTCCAGGATGCAGTATCTCTGTGAGGCATTTCGTCGAACACCATCAGGGAAGCCCTCAATTCTTTGCATTTTGCGTATCTACTTATGAGTTTGTTGGAAATGTAAGTGTCCGTGATGAGTGATAATTTGATGGCTTCACAATGAGCTGCCCCAACATCTAATAAAGTGAGAGGAACAGTTTCAGAGAGGAGTTGCAGTGCCCTCATTCATGAGGAAGCTCTCGCTAGTTCACACAAAGACTCTAAAGATCCTTTTTCAAACCTGCTACAAAGAAATGAAAAAAGTTGCAACACTAAACCCCAAACCGTCCAACAAGAGCATTGGAATGAAAATAGTGGCAACCGTCCAACAACCCCTTTTCACCTACTCCAAAAGACCATTAAATCCCATTTCAATAAAATACAAGAAATTCGAGCAAATCTCCATATACGGTAGGGGACGCGGTCGTGGCGAGGAGAGTGGAGGCGCGAACGGCGCGGCGGAGGGTGGGTAGGTGCGGGCGGAGGGAGGGGAGCGCAGAGGTTGCAAGAGGAGTTTAGGTTTTAGTTAGGATTAATAATTGCAAATTTAATTAAAACTTTTTTTAAAAAAATATAACACAAAACAAATCTTTACAATTACAATAAAATATATTATATCTTTTGGTCCCGGTTTATCAGAATAATCGTAAATGCACAGCAAAAAAATAATTAATTTGTTTCGATAAACTTGTACTTATCCAAGGTGGCTGTGATGTATCAGCTTGGTTTGTCAAAATTTTAGTTCATAATCACTTCGCTCGGGTCTAGCGGTTAAAGCACCTTGCTTGTGACTGAGAGGTCACAGGTTCAAGCTTCCAGGGGGACATCTGAGTGTGTGTGTTTAAGATTAATGTACACTTATTCACAAAAAAAAAAAAAAGAAAAACACTTTAGTTCGTGTACTTTATGTTCAAGTATGTTTAGTGTCAGTTTTTAGAATATACTACAACACTTGAATGTTGAGTTTTAAAGATTAAGTTGACTAAGAATTTATAGTGGTTCGGACTCTAAAGGTCCTACATCCACTCTTCACACACAAGTCTGAAAATTCACTAAGTGCTGGAATTTACAAGGTACTCCTACGATCTATCGCTTGCTGAAGAATGCATCGTCTTCAGTCCACAAGCTCACTCACCTAGTCCTTTGTTCGTCATTCACTTCGCAACTCCTTGGAGTGTGGGCTCACAACGCAACCTCCTCGTCACCGGAATGGGGTGTTTAGAGTTTCCCCGAAACTTTCAGCACGACGGCAACAAGCCCGTAAGAGTCAGAGTACAAGGTTTACTTGACTATTGTAATCTTTCTTGGAGATAACTCAAGAACGCAGAGGTTCTGGGTCTCATGTTCACTAGAGTGACACACGTAAAAGCATTAACAACCTCGAACGGTTTTGAAAATATTTTGACAGCATTTTAGCTTGTTCGCGTATCGTAAGCTTGGTTATGTTCGATAATCGTGAGTTTCAGTAAATCATCAATCGTCACTCATAACTCGTAACCCAAAACCTTCTTCTGTTGAATATCCTCCGGTATTTATAGCTGTGAGGTTGAAGGTTTGAAATAAATATCCGTTAGAGACATATTAGATGTTCTCCAATCGAAAGTCTCTGTCGACTGCTCTATCGGCGGGTAGGTGGTGCTTTCCAAATATTCTACACCTGCTCTGCTTTTCTGACGATGACAGTGACTGTTCACCTTTGTGTCAGAACGATAATCTATCAGTCTGAGGAATCATGGACTGGTTGTCCTTGGTATAAGAACTTGTAGTCTCGTGCTTGCAGACTTTAAGGTATCTCCAATCCTTAAAGCCTGTACTTGTCAGTACGTTCATCAGATGATTCTTTTTGTTCTTTTGCACTGGGATTGGGACTTAAGAAATTCATGTTGGTGCCGTCATACTTGCAAGTCCATGCTGGTGATGTCATCCATCAGTATATGCTTGGTCCCTATGCTGGTAAGTTTGATGTACTGATAGGACCATACTTGTTGGTCCCAAACTCGGTGAATTCCAAACTTATCAATTCAGACTCATGTATCCCAGACATGTAAGTTTGGTTCGAACTATAGTCTATTAAGTCTTGCGCATTCCAGATTGATTCATCAGTCTGGTCTTTAGATTAGCTCCAGCTTACAACTCGATACAAAGCCTAGGACTTTACATTTTTAGATTATACTGAAACTAATCTACAGACTAACTAAGATGACTTTTACATATTTTGACTCACCAAAATAATATAAAATGAGGAAATTTCTAACAAGTTTCCTAACAATTTCCCCATTTTTTGGTGTGGTCAATGTTGGTCCCGATTTATAAGAATAGAAAATATATGCACAACATAAATTAAATATGTTTGTTCGGTATACTTGCACTTATCCAAGCTGATGGTGATGTGTCAACTTGGTTTGTCAAATCTTGTTCAGGTACTTATCGTTAAGTATGCTTAGTGTCAGTATTTGAGATATACTTCAACACTTGAGTGTTGAGTTTTAAAAAGAAATAAGCTGACATTATAAAAAAAGTAGTAAATGACAAACGATATATAGTGGTTCAGACCAAAATGTCCTACGTCTACTCTTCGGACCTAAGTCTTGAAATCCACTAAGCTTAGAAATTTACAGGTGCTCCTACGATTTAATGCTTGCTGAAGAATGCCTCGTCCTTCAGTCCACAAGCGCACTCGCTTGGTCCTTGCTTGGTTCTTCGCTTCGCAACTTCTCAAAGTGTGGGCGCACCACTCAGCCTCCTCGTAGCTGAAATAGGGTGTTTATAGTTCTCCCTTAAACTGTCTTCTTGGCGGCAGGTTGCCCGTAAGAGTCAAAGTACAAGACGTACTTGACTGTTGTAGTCTTTCATGGAGAGAAAGACTATCAAGAAATAACTTAAGAACACTAAGGTTTTGATTCTCATGTTCACTAAAGTGACACACGGAGAAGCTTAAGAGCCTCAAACGTGAGTAGTAAGCTTGAAAGTCATTTGCTTTCGCGTACTAGGTTTGGTGATTGTGTATTATAACTTGTATAGTTTGAGTTCACAGATTGTAACCTTCTTCTGTCAATTTCTCCGGTATTTATAACCGTGAGGTTGAAGGTTTGAATAAATGCCCGTTAGAGACAAATTGGAAGATGTCCAATCAGATGTCTCTGTTGGCTGCTGCGCTAGGCGGGTAGGTGGTGCTTTTACAGATGTTTTGGCGTATGCTCCACTTTTTGACTTTGACAACGACGGTTTGTCTTTGTGTCAGAACGACAATATTTGTCACTTTGAGGAATCTCGGGCTGGTTGTCCTAGGTAACAAAACTTGGAGTTTCGTGCTCGCAGACTTTAAGGCATCTCCAATCCTTAAAGTTTGTACTTCGTTAGTACGTTCCTCAACCGATTCTTCTTGTCTTTATGCGATGAGACCTGGACTAAGAAGTCCATGTTGGTGTCTTCATACTTGCAAATCCATGCTGATGGCATCATCCTTCTGATGGGTTTTGTATACTGAAAGCATTTATTACAATGTGTATACAACGATTTATTTCTCCTATCTGTTAACAATCGTACATGTATGAACAATGATATCCTCTTGTCTCACCGATAGGGACGATCATACGGCGTGTTGTAGATCGCAGAAGACAGTATGATCACTTGACCTAGTGAAACATAAACATAATCACAGCCGAGACAGCGTATGAGGATACGTCTGTCCGGATGGCTGCGACATTGTCGGAATAAGTAGTCTGTCTTGGTTACTTGACATGCTGGTACGCAGAGGTGGCGTATTGATGGACCGCAGTGAGATATATTCGTCTGTCTGACATCAGCGAATAAAAGATCTCGTTATATTGATTGAGTCCAAACCCTAACGAAGGTTCAGGGGTTTGCACGGGTTGACTGTTGCTTTGACTTGCCATGGTGGAGAGCCAACACAGCGCGCTTGTATATCCGCATCTTGGGTAACAGCTGTTCGTGTAGTACCGCCTGAGACTGAACTTAGGTAACCATATCCGAGTAATAGGATGGGGACATTCCCTGAGGAGCTCAATAACATTCATCGTGCCAAAGTCCTGCAGGCTGATTAAGTTCAGGCACGAGTGATAAGGTTTGAGTGGTACTACTCAGGAATTATAAGATATTAATTAATTGTAGTTAGAGCTTGTCAGAGGCTCCGATTAATTAATGGATGTCCGGTAACCTTAAATATGAGGATTCTCAATTAATGCAACATGTTCTCACAACGTGGTAATAAAGGGGTAGGTCATTATTAATTCTGTGGTGAAAAAGAATTAATATTAATTAATTAATTGTGTCCTGGGTTGTGGACATGGGAATTAATTAATTTATAGGCCCACTTTATTATTTGCATTAGGTCCCAGGTCTGGCCCAATAAGTGTGCTGAATTGAGCCCAGGAGCCCATTAGGGTTTTATAACCCTAGGTCTATAAATAGACCTCTCACTCTCTGAAACCCAAGCCACTTCATAACACAATTTGAAAAACCCTAGATCTAGAGAGTGAGAGAGGTGGCGCCGACTTCAAGGGAGAAGGAGGAGAATTTTCGAATTCTGGTCCTGCTCAAGCCACAGATCTACGGAGTCCTCACCAGTAGTAGATCCGTAGATCTGAACAGCACCGGGACACAGATCTGAAGACCTGATCTGGAGAACAACGGATTTCTTCTTTCCCCTTTCTTTGTTTTCGATTTTGTCTTGAAATTAGGGTTGCTAATTTCTGTTTCCGCAGACAAATTCAATTTGCGTGGTTGAATTGAAGTTTGGAATTCAAACGCAAAAGATCGGTACAGACCCTACGAAATTACGGTAATCTCTCAATCCATAATCTCGTATTAAATTCATAGGAGCATGCTAGGTTTTTGAGTAATTTAATTGTGAGCAATATCCATAGATCCGATCCGGTTCATTTGGTTTTGGTGATTCGGTTCACGGTAAAACCCTACACCTTCGGTGTATACTTGGTCTCTATGCTGGTAAGTATGGTGTATTCGCTGAGACCATACTTGTTGGATCCGTACTAGACAAAATCCAAACTTTTCAGCTAAACTCATAATCATCAGACTTGTAAGTTCGGCTAGAACCTTTGACTGTTGAGTCTTTTGCGCATTCTAGATTGATTAGACAGTCTAGTATTCAAATTAGCGCCAGCTTACAACTCAATGAAAGATCTTATATAGGACTTTACATTTTGTGACTATGCTGAAACTATATAAGATGGATTTTACATACTTTGACCCACCAAAATATAATAATAAAAGAAGGATATTTCTATCAAATTTCCTAAGAGTCAAAGCCATCTCTAAACTATACTGATGAGGAGTGAAAAACTTTTCGAGTTTTTACAAGTAAAAGAACTATCAGTCTTTAAACAATTTCCTGCTCAGGGTAAGGGAAGGTTTCGATCTTCTAGGGGTGATCTCAGACCTCCACAACCAAGTCAAGAATCTAGAGTTTGTCATTATTGCAAGAGGCAAGGTCACTTGATAAGAGATTTTTCAATATTGAAAAAAAAGGACAATCTTCTTATTATGGTACTAATACTGTGAAGTTGGCTGAGGCACGAGTGGATGAAGTGCTGAATGTGATATAGGATCAAAATGAAGAAGGTTGGATAATTGATTCAGGGTGTTCGTTTCACATGAACCCCAACCTTGACTGGTTGTTGAACATAAGCAAGGTAGAGAATGACTCTGTGGTCTTGGGGAATAACCGCACATGTAGTATTCAGGGAATTGGTTCCATTCGGATTCAAAATCATAAAGGTGAATATAAGTTACTGAAGATACATACCACAGATCAAAAGAAACTTGATTTCTCTTTGGGTTCTGGAATCAAGTGGATATAAGTTTGAAGGAGTTGATGGATATTTAAAAATTATTAAAGGCAGTAATGTGGTTCTGAAAGGCTGAAGACATAATAACACTTATTATCTTCATGCTACTACTGTTGTTGGTCAGTCAGATGCAATCAAACCAGAAGACATCGACCTGCGGCATCTAAGGATGGGTCACTTGAGCAGTAGTGGCATGAATATAATAAAGAAACAGGGTTTTATACCAATTGGAGAACCTGCAAATGTGAGTACATGTGAGGAATGTCTTCTTTCAAAAAGTAAGAAACAACCATTCAAAGCAAGTCACCACAGAAGCTCCAAATCACTTAAATGTGTATATGCAGACTTATGAGGGCCTGCCAGAACAGAGACACTTGTAGGATGCAAGTATTTTTTGTCAATTATGGATGACTTCTCTAGAAAAGTATGGACTAAGGTACTCAAAGGAAAGCATGAAACTGCAAAAAAGTTTAAAGATTGGTGCAACAAGTTGAAAATGAGAAAGGAGAAAGAATTAAATGAATAAGAACATACAAAGATCTAGAGTTCTTGTCTGGTGAATTTGGGGAGTTTTGTAGAAACAAGGCATAAAAAGGCACAAAACAGTCCCTTACAACCCTCAACAAAATGAAGTTGTTGAGAGGATGAACCGCACTTTACTAGAAAGAGTCAGGTGCTTACTTCATGGGTCAGGTCTCCCTAAGAAATTATGGGGTGAAGCCCTTGCCACAGCTACTCATCTAGTGAATAAAAGGTCATCTGTTGCAATTGGTTTCAACACTCTAGACAACTTATGGTATGGTAAGGTTTCAAGCTATTCATACTTGAAACCATTCGGATGTTTGACTTATATGCACATTAAACGAGACAAATTAGAGCTAAAAGCATTAAAATGCATAATGCTTAGCTACCCTAATGGTGTGAAAGGGTACAGACTGTGGAGTGCTGAACCTGGGGTGAAAAGTTTATTATTAGCAGGGATGTGGTGTTTGATGAAGAGTGTATGCCCTATAAGATTAATAAAGAATCTGAGGTATTAGAAAAACACTGTGAAAGATTTTAGCTATTAGCAAGAAGAAGCATCAGAAAGAAACAATGAGTCTGATGCTGAAAAGTCTCAAAACCAGAGAATGTGAATCCTCAGAATGATGGTTTAGCTGACTATTGGTTATCCAGAGATCGTGTTAGGAGGGAGACACACCCTCCTAAGAGATTCAGTGTTGCTGATGTTCTATATCTAAGTCTTAATGTTGTTGAAAAATCGGACAGGGATGAACCCTCTAGCTTCAATGAAGCTATATTTGGAAATGAAAAGAAGTTGTGGATGGCTGCTACGGAAGAAGAAATAACATCTTTGATGAAGAATAAAACCTGGACATTGGTGAACAAACCAGAGGGAAAGAACTTCATTGGTAGCTGTTGAGCCTCGAATAAGTATATTCGACGAATGTGCTCGACGACCTTCTTCGACGAGTAATGAAGCGACGAGCAATTCCCCCAAAGGAGCTGAAAGGGTGGGACCGTTGGAGTCTCCAATCATGAAGAGCTGGGGGACCGTTAGAAAGTTAATGTTATTCAATATTTTGTAACTTCACCTGGCTGTGATAGCAGTATAAATAGACTAGAAATCGAGAAGGATGATATGTAGTACCTTCCTGAGAACCCAAATATTGTAACCTACATACCCCTGCTTATGTATTTTTGAACCGATATATTTCGTGCATCAACAACTGGCCGTCTGTGGGAATGAAAGGAAAGGGAAACGAATGAGTACAGAAAGCCATCGGGAGTCTCTCCCATCTGATGACATAAGAATGGAGGAATTCGAGAGAAATATGAAGAGAATGCAAGAAGAAATGGACCAGCTAAGAGAGGAGAATCGCAGAACTACTTTGGAGGCCGAACGGTTGCGCGGTGAATTAGCGCAATTTTACAAACAGCCGAGCGATAATACAAATCAAACACACCGCGACGAGTCTCACGCAAGCCGCAACTGCCGTTCAACCGCTTCAAGAACACACAACACCCGCAGGTCACCACGTGAGGATGAATCAGACTCAGAGAGCAGTGCAGAGGCCGATAAAGTGGCCGTATTGGAAAAGAGGTTGGACAAAATGGCGAGGATGTGCGCAACCATCCCCGGGATGCCAATCCAACCCATCACGATTGAGCTGAAGGGTTATAGCGACACCCCATTCACTCGCAAGATAGCGGGTGTGGAACTACCTGCCCGGTTTGCGATGCCGTCTCTAAAATTGTACGACGGAACGACAGATCCGAAAGAATTCATAACCCTATATAGGTTCAAAATGCTCGCGACCTCCATACCCGAGGAAGCAAGGGAAGCTGGCATGTGTAAAAGCTTCGCCGCTTGCTTGGAGGGACCGGCCATGCAGTGGTTCATGCGTATCCCGAGCGGCAGCATCTCCTCATTCGCCGAGCTGCATCGTTTATTCATCGAACAATTTTCGTCCAGCCGATGGGCCCCGGCCCGTTCGGATGACCTGTATAGAGTGACACAACGGGTGGGTGAGTTGCTCCGCGATTACCTCAAGCGGTTCAACGAATTGAAGGTAACCATATCGGGCTACTCGGAAGAAACTGCTATCTCGGCATTTCGAAACAGACTTCATCCAGGATCCCGTTTGTTTTGGAAACTCGTCGAGTATCCATGCTCGTCGTTCTCAGAAGTACTCGCTAAAGCGGAAGTTCAACTTCGTAGGGAGGCGGAGGACATCAGCCTCGACCAGAGAGAAGGGGGAAAGGCGTCGGGTCGCAGCGAGAAGGGTGGGAGTTCCCGCGTAGCATCGCATTTTCAACCTTACCAACGCAATGCCGATAGGAGAGCTACGGGCGCCCCCAATGTACCAAGATCCGCCGCTTCCTACAGTTTGGGGGTCAATCCGGTTGTGGTGGTCAGGGAGATGGAAAAAATGGGGGGATTGGTCAAGTGGCCGAAGAAAATGATGAGCATCGGACAGAATTCTCAGGGTTTTTGCGCCTTCCATCATGGTTATGGATACACGACCATCCAATGTAGGGACTTCCTTCGTGAAATTCAGAGGCTCTTGGAGCAGGGACATCTTAAAGATTTTCGGGGCGCAGAGAATCATAAGAACGGCAGCTCCCGAACCCAGAATCCGGCGACAGGTGCCAATAAAGTCCCAGTGCCTAAACCACCGGAAGTCAAACGAACGATCAATGTAATACATGGAGGCTGCGATTTGGCCGGACACTCCAACAACACACGAAAGAGGCACTGTCGCGAAGCTAAAGCCCTGGAACTGGTAACCCCGAAACCCGTCTCACCCGATGCTCTTGAGTTTGGGCCGAAAGACGTTGTGGGCGTTCGACGGCCACATAACGACGTGCTTGTCATCGAGTTGCTGGTCGCGAATTGTCGAGTTCGGCGAATACTCGTCGATTCGGGTGCTTCGTCGAACATATTTTTTGCTGGGGCTCTGATCGGCATGGGAATGTCGGAGAAAAACCTAAAGCCAAGTCATACGCAGCTCGTTGGATTTAGTGGAGAGACGCTGAGTCCGGTAGGGGTGGTAATGCTACCAGTATATGCTTTAATTTGTCTGTAAAGTTTCAGGTAGTCGATATAGATTCGTCTTATAATGCAATTGTGGGACGGCCGTGGCTCCACGAGATGGAAGCCGTACCATCGTCTTTCCACCAGGTCGTGAAATTCCCTACGCCCTGGGGGGTTCGGTCCATTCATGGTGAACAACATGCCGCCAGAGACTATTATGCGGTTACTCTTCGAACCGTGGGAGTCATCGAGCAAGTGGAGGAATCCGAGGAGCTTGTGTTAGATCACCAAGATACGACGAAGATCACACTGATTGGAAGACACCTCCCCGAGGAGCGGAAAGAGGCCCTCACAAAGTTCTTGCGCTCGAGGGTTTCAACATTCGCATTCAGTCATAGGGATATGCCGGGGATCAGCCCTCATGTCATCACCCACCGTTTGCAAGTAGACCCGAACATGAAACCTGTGGTGCAGAGACATAGGAGGTTCGCCCGGGAGAGGAACCTGGCAGTGGCGGAAGAGGTTCGTAAGTTGTTAGATGTGGGCTTTGTGCGGGAGGTGAAGTACCCAGAATGGCTGGCCAACGTGGTAGTGGTCAAGAAAAAGAACGGAAAGAACCGCGTATGCGTCGACTACACGGACCTAAACAGGGCGTGCCCAAAAGACCCATTCCCCTTGCCACACATCGACAGATTGGTCGACGCCACTGCTGGCCACGAATTGATGTCTTTTATGGACGCTTTCTCCGGCTACAATCAAATCCCGATGTATGAGACAGACTAGGAGAAGACGACGTTCGTAACAGATCGATGGGTATACTGCTACAAGGTGATGCCCTTCGGTCTAAAGAACGCTGGTTTGACATACCAGAGGCTGATGAATAAAATGTTCGCCAAACAGATAGGCGGCACGATGGAAGTTTATGTCGACGATATGTTGGTAAAATCCGAGAGGGCCGACGACCATTTGGTCCACTTACGCGAGGCCTTTGATGTGCTCGATTCTTATCAGATGAAACTCAACCCGGCAAAATGTCTGTTTGGTGTGACAACGGGAAAATTTCTGGGCTACGTGGTCAGCAGGAGGGGAATCGAGGTAGACCCATTGCAAGTCCAAGCCATACAAGAGTTGTCTAGGCCGACGAACGTGAAGGAGGTTCAGAGAATGATTGGCAAACTGGCAGCGGTAAGCAGGTTTATCGCTCGTTACTCGGATTGTACTAACAAATTTTTTCAGATAATAAAAAAGGCCAAGAAATTTGAGTGGACCGACGAATGCGATCTGGCGTTGGAACAGCTCAAGTCGTATTTGACGAGCCCTCCTGTGATGTTGAAGCCGGCGGTAGGGGAGCAGTTGCAATTATACCTGGCTGTGTCTTAGCACGCCGTTAGCGGGGTGTTGGTGCGGGAGGAGCAGGGTGTACAGCATCCCGTCTATTATGTGAGTAAATCGTTGATCGATGCAGAGGACCGTTACCCAGCTCTAGAGAAATTGGTGTTCGCTTTGATAATATGTTCGAGGAAGCTCAGGCCATACTTTGAATGTCATGAAGTTATTGTTGTTACTAATTTTCCATTACGCAGTGTGTTGGCAAAACCAGATTTGGCAGGTCGGCTTATGAAATGGGCCATTGAGTTGAGTGGATTTGGCGTGGGGTATAAGCCCAGGGGGCAGTGAAGAGTCAGATTTTGGCCGATTTTGTCGTGGAGTTTACACCAGAGCTTCACATGCAGGCGGAGGTGGAGGCCACAGTCAAGGAAGCAAAGTCCGAGGAGCCCTGGGAGTTGTTCGTAGATGGTTCAAGCAATCCGAGAGGCGCAGGTGCGGGAGTGCTGCTCATTTCACCACAACAAGCGTTGTTCGAACGCGCCATACATTTCGAGTTCAAGGTAACAAATAACGAAGCAGAATATGAGGCTTTGGTAGCTGGGTTGAGGTTGGCGTCCGCATTGAGAGTTCGTCGTGTAAAGGTGAAGGCAGACTCTCAGCTCATCGTGGGACAATTTCAAGGAGAGTTCCAAACCAGAGACCCACGAATGACGGCGTACTATGAAGTGGTGAAAAAGGAGTTAGGGTTATTCGATGAGTTCACGGTCGAGCATGTTCCCAGGGAGAAGAATGCCCATGCCAACGCTTTGGCAGGATTCGCAGTTGTATCGTGTTGGGCGAACCCTAGACTTGTGCCAGTACTAACGGCGATGTGGCCGGCGGTGCGGGGTAAAGCCGATGCAAGGGAAGTAGGAGTGATTTTTCCCATTGAAGCAGGAGAAGTCTCGTGGTTTACTCCGATCATCGAGTATCTGAAGGACAGGATATTGCCAGAATCGCCTATAGAGTCAGTTCGAATTGTTCGGTCAGCCTCTTGATTCGTTCTACTTGAAGGAGAATTGTATAAACGGTCATTCGAGGGACCGCTGATGCGTTGTGTCGACAAGCGGGAGGCACAGGCAGTGTTGGCCGAGGTCCATTCTGGGAGTTGTGGCAATCATGCAGGCCCTCGAAGTCTAGCGCACCGTGTAATATCTGCTGGTTTTTACTGGCCGACCCTGCGAAGAGATGCGGCGGATGTAGTTAAGAGATGCGAGGCATGTCAAAAGTTCGCAGGGCCAATCCATTTAAAGGTAGAGGTCCTACACGCGAATATTCCAGTATGGCCATTCCACAGATGGGGGTTGGATATCGTCGGCGAGCTACCTAGGGGAGTGAATAATAAACGGTATATTCTGGTGGCGACCGATTCGTTCACAAAGTGGGTAGAAGCCAAGCCCCTAGCCCGGATTCGTGACAGCAAAGCAATATCTTTTGTATGGAGGCACATAATTTGTCGGTTTGGTATGCCACGCGAGATAATAACCGATAATGGCAGGCAGTTCGCGAGTAACAGATTTAAAGCTTATTGTATTAAAATGGGGATTCGTCTGCTGTTCTCAACACCTCGTTATCCCGAGGCGAACGGCTTGGCGGAGTCGACGAATAAGACGATCATCGACACTTTAAAAAAGAGACTGGGGACTGCAAAAGGAGCATGGGTACAGGAATTACCGGGGGTGCTCTGGGCCTACAGAACGACGGTCAAATCTGCAACCGGACAGACTCCATTTGCGCTTACCTATGGTGTGGATGCTGTGGCGCCAATCGAACTTATTCAAGGGAGTCCGCGGGTGGAGTTATTCGACGAGTTCCGTAACAGGAGTGGGATGTTCAATGCGTTAGAAGGGGCAAACGAGGTCAGAAGGGATGCGTCGATGAGAATGGAGATGAGACAGAGGGTGGTTGATCGGTATTGCAACAAGTCCATTCGTCTGCGAACCTTCCAAGTCGGGGATTGGGTTCTAAGGCTGGTGTTTCAGAATACAAAGGAGCTGGACACTGGGAAGCTAGCTCCGAGTTGGGAAGGGCCATACATCGTCTCAGAATTTGTCGCTAATAGTGCATATCGGTTGCAGACTCCGGAGGGCAAGACCGTGCCGAACGCCTGGAATGTCAAGTATCTTAAAAAGTTTTATGTCTAAATTCTGTTTTTATTCCTAGTTTGTCGTGTTCATTTCGTACACTCGTATCCAAAGTATGTTTCTAATATGGTTGTAATATCCTCATATGCAAGCGTTAATTAAAATAACGAAAGTTTCTTCCTCTTATCAATAGCGGTTCAATTAAAATAAAGTGCATAGAGACGTATAAAAGGGTAACGACAAGCATCGCGTAAGGGCAAAAGTAAGTACGAAATAACAATGGTCAAAGTTTTAGATAAAACATCATTCCTCGTTATCGTCGGCATTCTTCTCAGCGGTCTTCTCCTTGTCCTCATCATCTTTCTCCTCCTCCTCGTCGTTCTTCTTCTCCTCTTCGTTGTCTTCTCCCATTGACTCTTCGTCGTCATCGGCATCAAGGAGAGATAAATCCAAATTCGGGTATTTGCCAAGCACGAGCGCCTTCACTTGGGAGCAGACGAAGCTGTGGAAGGCCTCGGAGACCTCTTTGCCGGAAGGCTTGTCTAGAAGGGCGAGTAGGTCCAGCCCTTCGCCATCTTCAGCAGCTCGGCGAAGGGCCTCTTCCGCTTCCTTTCTTTTGCTCGTCTCCGATTCCTTTGCCATTTCTAGCATCTTGAGGGAATCGGCTAGCTCTACGTTCCTTTGTTCGGCGAGGTTCTTGGAGGCCTCGAGCTCGACGATCCGGTTGTAAGCTCAGCTTTCTCTCGGAGAATTTTGCCGACTTGCAGTTGGAAGGTCGAAGAGTCCGCTACAGCCTTGGAGTGAAGCGCAGATAACTCAGCCAATTCTCCCTTCACCTTGGCGTAGGCGGAGTTCGTGGCGAACACCTTTTGCCTCCATGCATGCTCGGCAGATACGGACCTGAAGTAATCCTCCTTCAGATCCCCGACACCCTGGCAACGAGCGAACAGGTTAGAAGGTTGCGGTAGAATGCTCTGGAAAGGAATGTGAGAAGGATCGGAAGGAATGTTCTTACCTGGAAAATCTGCTGGAAGTGGGAGAATGCACGGCCCATGGCGGGATCAGGAGCGTTCCATGGGGGACCGGCGAGCACGACTCGAATGAACTCAATGAGTTCATTGGTTGCAGCAGGGTCCCGGGATGTCGCCTCTATTGGGGTCTCGCCCCGGGCAAGGACGAGGTTTGTTGCCTCAGTATCTCGCAGGTGGGCGTCCTCGGTATTGGTATCGTTGGTCGGGTCGACGACTGCCTTGTCTCGAGGGCTGAGGGCGTCGACGTCGGTGAGTCTCTTCAGCCTCTTGTTTTGATGTTCCACGGGGTTGGCAGATGGTGTCACAAAAGACATGGAATCTTCGGGGTACTCCGGAGCTGTAGGTTTTGAGGGACTTGGAGTGGGGGGCTTCCTCCATCGGTCGGATGGACCTTCGTCGCCCGCTTGATGTCCAGGACCGGTGGTCTTCGGTTTGCTTGTTCCTTTGTTATCATGTTTTTTCTTTTTCTTCTTCTCCAAGATCTGGCGAAGAGCGCTTGTCGTCGGCCTCTCCATTTCCTCGTGGATGCCTTCGGCGTCTATGTACCTACCTTGGCGTAATGACTCGAATTCCCGATCGACGACCGCGTAAGCCTGGTCAATCCTCCACAACTCTTTGTCGGTTAGTGTCAACTTCTCCACGGCTGCAAGAATAAAAGCATAAGATAAATCAGAGAAATAGAGCTTCGACGAATGAAAGCGTTCAACTTACGTGGGGGATCGTGGAGGTGGCCTCGAATCCTCGGGCGTTCGTCGGGTATCTCGAGATATATGAAATGTTCGACCCAGTTTTTCATATTGGTAGGGGTTTTTTGAATTAAGGGTTCGTGGTGGTGATGTCGTTTGGAGAAATACCAATAACTCTCCTTCGACCTGTGCACTAACTTAAAAAGGTCGAAAAATTCCCTAACTGTCGGGTCCCCTAACCCAGCTTTTCTAAACACAAGGATGGTCCCAAACATGTTGGGCCAGGCTACCGGTGCAAGTTGTATGGGGGCCAATCCATAGAAATTCAGGACTTCTACGAAGAAAGGGTGTAGGGGCAATTGGACGCCTCTTTCAAAAACCCTAGTACAGAAGGCAGTGTATCCTAGGGGGGTCGATGGGGACAATCTTGGGGTCGAGGCGCGATCGCCTTAACCTCGTCAGGGATTCCATAGCTAGTAAATAGTTGGTTCAAGGAGGTCTCAGAAATGATAGAATGGGCAGTGGTGAGCGCACCCTCGAAACGCTTATCGTAGCACTTCGGGAATCTCCCGGGTGGCGGAAATCCAGAGGATTCAGGCATTTCGGAAGAACCAGAGGGGGTATGCAGATTCTCCGCCATGAAGCGAGAAAACTTATAAAACTAAGGAACCAAATAGCGAGCTAGAAGAAGAAGGATGGTTACCGTGGTTGCGACAAGCCACCGAGCGTGGGAGGATCGTAGTTGGGAGCTTCAGATCGCCGGGAAATGAGAAGGTCGAATGTTTGGAATTCTGGAAGCGGTCCGGGCTATTTGTGGATGACTATCAGCAGTTATCAAGGTGAATGGAGCGGCGATTGGGGGGAATTCAAATTGGCGCGCCTCAATTTGCGAAACTTACTTTATTATGCTGCAATAGCGAGGTGACACGTGTTAGACGCAGTTAATAAAAGCGCGTTGATGGCAGTTCCTTGCAATCAAATCAGCAATAGGGCGCGTGGTTCGAGGCCTGAGGGTGGGCCGAAAACGCTACTTGGCGTAAATTCATGAAAACCGACAAGACAAAATAATGTCGACGATACCCTGAAGGGATGGGGTTTTGAAAAACCTTCCTGCACCGACATGGTCGTGGGGAAGGTCCGTTGGCGTCATAGAACGGTTTAATGGGGCCAGTTATGGGTCGGCAAAAATCGCTCGAACCCTGTCTGCGCAATGGGATGGACCAAGGGAAAACGTAAACTTTCCTTGGAAAATCCCGAGGAAGACAAACATAGCGTTCGTCGAGCTACTGTTCGTCTGCCTCACTGGTAAATGTTATTTGGAATCACGAGAAGGAGTAGGTTGAGAACTCTCGGGGCCACTCTACTAGAAAGGCCTCCTGTCCATACGATATGAAAACTCCTCGGGGAACACTCGTCGTGTCCCCGAAGAGTTTGGGGGCTGTTGTTGAGCCTCGAATATGTATATTCAACGAATGTGCTCGACGACCTTCTTCGACGAGTAATGAAGCGACGAGCAATTCCCCCAAAGGAGCTGAAAGGGTGGGACCGTTGGAGTCTCCAATCATGAAGAGCTGGGGGACCGTTAGAAAGTTAATGTTATTCAATATTTTGTAACTATTTTCCCACCCCCTCACCTGACCGTGATAGTAGTATAAATAGACTAGAAATCGAGAAGGATGATATGTAGTACCTTCCTGAGAACCCAAATATTGTAACCTACATACCCCTGCTTATGTATTTTTGAACCGATATATTTCGTGCATCAACAGTAGCAAATGGATCTTCAAGAGAAAGATTGAAAACATGGTAAAATGAGGGATAAGATACAAGGCAAGGTTAGTGTTAGTTGCCAAAGGTTATACCCAAAGAGAGGGTATTGATTTCATTGAAGTCTTTTCCCCAGTGGTGAAATGTTGTTCTATAAGAATTATCCTGGCTATTTTGGTGCAAACTTATTTAGAATTCCACCAACTAGATGTCAAGACAACATTCTTGCATGGAGAGTTGGATGAAGTTTTATGCATGGACCAACCCCCAAGATTTGTGCATCCTGGAGATGAGATAAAGGTATGTAAGTTGCAGAGATCAATCTATGGACTTATAAAGTTCAAGACAGTGGATTAAGAAATTTGATACTCACATGTTGAAGATTGGGTTTAGGAGGTCAAATTTTGACGATTGTGTTTACTTGAAGAGGGCAACTGATCATAGTTTGATATACCTTCTAGTATATGTTGATGATATGCTTCTAGCAAGGAAAAGCTTAATTGACATCGAGCTAGTAAAGAAGGATTTGCAATCTGAGTTTGAAATGAAAGATTTGGGATGTGCTTCCAAGGAATTGATATAGAGAGAACGAAGAGTGACAACAAGATAAGGCTATATCAAACTGGATATATGGTAAAAGTGTTGAAGAAGTTTGTTATGTTGGAAAGCAGACCCATAGTCATTCCATTGGGAATGAATGTTAAACTCTTAGAAAGTCAAAGGCCAGTCACTGTAGCTGAAAGTAAGTTTATGAATCAGAACCATATGCAAGCCTAGTAGGGAGTCTAATGTACTTAATGATATGCTCTAGGCCTCATCTTGCATTCTCAATCAGTATGACAAGCAGGTTTATGTCTTTGCCAGGAAACCTGCATTGGAATGCATTAATAGGTATTCTCAAATATCTGAAGGGGTCTTCAAAGCTTGGCTTAATGTTTGAAAGCGATGGAAATCTAAAATCTGATGCTTTGGTAGGGTATGTCGATTCTGATTTTGCTTCCAATATAGATCCAAGAAAGTCCCAAACCAGATACACTTTCAAGCTGCTTGGAATTGCAATTGTATGGAAATATAAACTACAAACTGTGGTAGCTTTGTCAACTATTAAGGCTAAATTCATGGCCGTCACTAAGGCCATACAGAAGGGATTATGGTTGAAATGTCTGATAAATGAACTTGGGATTTCTCAGAAGGTTGTTCATATATATTGTGACAGCCGAAACGCACTACGCCTTACTAAGCATCAAACATTCCATGAGAAGTCTAAACACATAGACATCAAATTCTATTTTGTAAGAGATGTGGTCGACAAATGTGTGATTAAGATGGTGACGATCTTAACTGACCACAACCCAACTGATGCTTTAACCATAACTCTGCCATCTAACAAATTTCAATATTATCTAACAAATTTCAATATTATGCTAAGTTGATGGGGCTGTGCTGATTGTTTAAATCAGCCTGCCAATTCTGTAGTGGAACTGTCTTGAAGGGGAATGCATATTTGTATTGGTGTTGTAGAAAACAAGAAGTCAGGAGGGAGATTTTGTTGAAGGTGACTCCTTGTTCTGTGGTAGAGTGTGTTGTGCAGCAACTTGTGTGGAAGAATCAGAGCTCAAGTCTGGGAGCTCGAGTTACTCTCTTTCATTTTGTATAAGTCGCATTCTAGGAGTATTATGTTTCTTTAAGTAAGCTGGTGAGAGTGCGACACGAGGATTCTTTTGATTGGCTCTTGACTATTAGGAATATAGTCTTTGGAAGGTTATTGAGAGTTGGTTAACTCATCTTCTTTGTTCAGAATTGAGAGAAGTTGCAGAGAGAGAGAGAAAGATTTTGAGAGTGACGTTGTGTGATTTCGTTCTTCTCCTCTTGTAAACATACGAACATCAACAAAAAAAAATTGTGTAAATTTAGTCAAATTTGGTGAACCATGTTAAATTCTTGTGTTCTTGAATTTTATATTTTCTGTGTTGTCAACGTTCAGCTCCGACGAGTTAACAAATATATCCGATGTAACACCCGTGTTAATTTTCAACCTTGTAATAGTGTTCGAATTTAGTGAAAGGGGAATTTCCTAATTATTGAGAAACATTTAATTTATTTGAGTGGAATTGTATGAATAAGGTTGGAGAAATTATATTGATGTTACGGTGAATTGTGGAATTTGAGATTTTGAAAGAAGGAAATTATTGAGTTGATTATATTGAAAATTTGAGGAGTTCCAAAATTTGAGAAATTATGAAAGTAATATGATTTATCATATTATTAAGGAGGGATTATGATTTGAAATTATAAGAGTTAGGGGATTAATACAATGTGGAGAAATTATATTTATACAAGGGTATAAATAGTGGAAACCTTACCTTATATCATTTTTACCTTATGTTATATTTTAGAGTGAGAAAATAAAAGAAAACCCCTCCCCACCCTCTCAACCCGTCAGCCACCTTCCCAGGCGATTTTCGGCCGACTCCGGTCACCGATCGGCAAACCACCACCACCGTTCGATAGCTCTCGCCTCAAGCTTCGATTGGAGTACTCATGGGTCCTGAGAGGATGAGTATCGACTGAATTATCGAAGAGAGAAGTGAGGTGGGTTTTGTGT
>JAPKLW010000190.1:706639-760573 GCA_026898455.1 Plectranthus barbatus
ACAAAACCTGAAACATCAATGTAACGTGGCCCCAAATTGGGAAGGTCAGTTGGGGGCGTTACATCCGAGCTCCCAGGGGAACATCTGGGTGTGTGACAGTGTGAGTAGGGTGTGTGTGTTTAAGATTAATGTACACTTATTCAAAAAAAAAATACTATTTATTAAAAATTATGTATAACTTCACAATTTCATTGAAAAATGATGAATCTGCAATATAAAAAATGAATTTTAATTTTAATATTAAAACTGCAGCGAAAGTACTAATCTATATCTATATACTTATAAAAGCAAACCCCGCATAGCGAAATTTTTTCCCGCCAATATAAACATTCCTAAGATAGTTTTAGGATAAAATGGAAATTATACCAACCATCACATAAAAATTAATACTTAAAAAATAAATATTGTATAAATAATAAGTTCAAAATTATAAAAGGTAACATCAATGTAAAAAGGTAATTTCAAAAAACTAAGAACAAAATGTTAATGTCTATAAATATTGTATAGTAACGGCCTAACACATTCACTTTCATTTGTAAAATTAATTTTTGATTTTTTCATTAAGTATTATATTTGTTTATAAGGAAAATTTATATTTATTCTCTATATATATGCATATTTGTATCTATATGTTGGTCCCAAATCAGAGTCGTGATAAGTACCCGAAGGATACTTAGCAAATGCAGCGGAATATTAAGTTTTTCTTGCACTTAGATCTTTTCAAAATGTTTAAGCTCGAGGTTGAAGATACGTTTGTTTCAGAGGTATACACTAGCAACTTGAGGTTGCTAGGTTTCAAATCACAACAGTCAAACAGTAAGTAATAAAACAGTAATGAACACACAAGATTTATAGTGGTTCGATCTTAAAGATCTACATCCACTCCTCAGTCGTATCACTGAGAATTTTACTAAAAGATATTTGAAGTACAAGGAATCGCCGAACACTTGTAGCAGGCGGTGAGCTTTTGAGCCGGCCACTACAAAGCTATCCTCCGTTACTTCGATCTCTTCTGTCAGCAGCTATGACCAAGTCAAGGGCACACCTTCGTAAAACTTGTCCTTCGCTGTAATGGAGGTTTTATAGTTCTCTCCTGAACTTTGTCTGGTTTTGGCAACAACCCGTGATATTCAATCTCTTTTCAGAGATGTGACTGCTGGATGCTTCCTAGGATGGAAGGTATCCCAATGATTAGATTCTTGAACAAAGTCAAGGAATCTCTTCAAGATAGTGTCAGATATTCAATGGGGGACACTATGGTTGTTGAGAGCTTTGAATACTTCTCTTTAAGAGGGCTATCAACTAACTAATCTCTCTTTTGCTTTGTTCGCTTTTGTCAAAGGAATCTCTGTTCGCTTTTCAGTTGTTCAAGTGTTTGAATGCGAGAGTATGAGCAGTAGTAGTGTCTCTCTCTGTTGGACTTCTCTTTTATATCTGGAGATTCAAACTTTGAATCTCTGGACCCGTTAGACACAACAGTCTTCTCCGTCCAAAATAGTTACTTGCTTTTTCTTCCTTTCCGGCGTGGTACGGTGCCTTTTTACCTACTTCGGGTAAGGCTTATCGTCCTTGGTTGTACCTTCTGTCAGAACAGGCGTCTTTAGCAAGTCGTTGCTAGGTTTCTTTGGTTAGCATTCTATCGGAGAATGCTAGAAACCTTCTGCTAATTCATTTGACTCTTTTGATTGCTAATGCTAAGTGCTTCTAGCAATCTGTCTTTGTAGCCAATCTGCTGATTCATCAGCAGTTGCTTACTCAGCACTTGAGTCTTGGTCCTTGATTGCTATATCTTCTAGCAATCTATTCCGTAGCAGCGAATGCTGACACCTTCAACATTCTGCTATCTTCTTATTGTAGTAGCGAATGTTGAATCCTTCAGCATTCCGCTATCTTCATTCTGCTGACTGCTAAGCAAGTGCTCCTAGCAGTTTCTTCTTTTCAGCATATGATTGCTAGCACCTTAGCAATCACTCTTCTTAGCACATGACTACTTTCTTCCTTAGCAGTCATCCTTGTATACCATCTGCTGAGAATACTTCTAGCAATCTAATCTATTACAACTCGATATTTTTCCTAAACATGACATTACACGTGAGTTGCTAGACTATGCTAGACTTCAGCAATGATCGACCAAACTACTAAGGCTTTCATTCAACAAAACCTTTTACAATTTTGATCTAAGGGAGATTTACAACACAAATTAAAGAATAATTTCCCAACACTATATATACATATATCTAGAATAAGTTTTATTGGAATATGGAAAATCCTTAATTTAATACGGAAATTAACTAATGAGGATTGTCTAATTGTATGGCAAATAAATGAGATTATGGGAATAAATTAATGAGATCACTACTACAAAAGATCAATTATGTATTATAATTAAATACTAGAATAAGACCCGCACGTTGCACGAAAGTATTGTAAATAAATAAATAAACAAATATATATTAAGTATTGTATTTTAGAAGTCGCTTAAAAGTTGTTGGATTTACAAATTAAAATTGTAAGACCACTATAGCACGTTGTTTATAAAACAACAATATAAATCAATTGTCTATGATTGAAAATATGATTTTTAAAAAATAGACTAATTTGTTTAAATGATTAACCACAACTTTTATCCGCAAAAAATAGTAACCATTGAATTTTAAACGACAACCTTGCAAGTTTAATTGTGAATATTAACATATGAGAAAGTTATAAGTATACATATATTCCGATGTATCTACTTTTAATTAGACATGTTATATAATCTATCCATTTTTTATAAAAAAATATCATAAAATGAAATAATTCTTCAATAAATTTTATATCTTGCATTTGTTAAATAATGGGTGCAATTGTGAATTTTATGTCTCACATGCACACACACATATCATTAATATCATTATTATGAAAAGATATCATTAATAAATATTTATTATTTACAAAAATAAAAAAATAGTACGGGTACATTGTGAAGTAGTTGAATTTAATTATTTAAATACTACTCTTAGCTAATGAAATAAGTGTCTAATGAATTTATTTGTACTACATAAAAAATATAAAAAATAAATTACTTGTACAATTGTTTTATAAAAAGAGAATAAAAAGATAAATATCAAATATCATCTAAAATATAAAAAAATTGCTTATAATATTGTTTTAATAGTTTTACATATAACTATTTATATGAATCCAATTTTACCATATTGTTGTTATTTTTAAATTTATCTTAATGTTGTTTTTTCAGTATTATTTATTAATTGAATAACAATTAATTGTATTTTTTATATTTTGAATTAATTACCTTCCACTTCGGTAGATGCTAATAAATATATACGCATAATTTGTTAATTATAATTTAAGTTATGTTATTAATTGCTGATAAACATGCATGCTTCATTATTTTGTGACGGTTTAATATTTTTAATACTAAGAAGAAGAAAAAAGCATAAATAAAAAATTAAATTAACACAAAAAATAAAGCAAACTAAATTAATGTTTTAAAATCAAAGTATGGAATTGTGGGCATTTTTATAATACAAAATACTAATATGCCTCTATTAACTATTTAAAGTAACAAAAAAAATGAAAAATATTGAATTAATATTTATATATTTTGAGCGGGAACAATTATTAGATGACTTATTTGCTTTAGTATATATATAGATATGAAAGGTTTATATTTAATTAGGTAGGCTTAAAATCTTTTTTTAGCTAATTAATGATTTTAATATTCAAATATGTAGTAATATAATAAATATCAATTGCTAATCTACTTTTCATTACTTCAATGTACGAAAAAGTTCATTAACAAGACCCTAGAGAGCTATTTTCTCGCTCAAAAAAATCATTCAAAAACAAATACAAAGGTTAAAGAAATAATCTAATCATACTATTTATATAATAAGGAAATATTGTTTATAAATTATATAAGATAAATATGTAAATTGCGTTATCATGGAATCAGAAACTCAATTAATGGTATATGCTTATTAAATAAAATATACAATTAACATATTTGATTATTTACATAAATTTTTGTGATATCAATATCCTATAAATTATTAGAAATCCATATTGCAACTCTGTGTGAAGAATAGTAATATTTTTATAAGAATCACCCAACATAGTCCAATCGTTCATGCAATTATTTAATGATCTTTTTTGTCGCTAATACTTTTGTTGTGTTGAAAAAGTATTTTGACGTTGGTGTTTTGCATCTCAATCACAGTATTTTTATTATTTTTTGTTATATGACTTCATATTAATTGGATAATATACTTATGAACGTGTTTATATGATTGAGTTTTTCTTTTGTTGTTTTTCAGAGTATCATATTATTGATGGAGGTAAATTGTCAATAATATGGAAGATTGAAAGAAGTTCGAATAACAAGATCTTTTTACTATGGTTCCGCGGAGATTAGTTGTATATTTTAGTTATGAAAAATTCAATAGTTTATTACAAAATTAACATTATTATTTATTATTTTCAATAAGTGTTTTAGTTTATAATAAGAAATATAGTATTTTCACTGTTTTTTTAAAAAATTATATGATAATTTTTACTATCTTTACAAATTTATCTAAGAACACTTTGATATTCTTATTATGAACCAAATTTTAAATGCAAGTGAGAAGACAAAAGAAGGTATATATGCACGAAAATAAGATGGTCGAGATGGAATGATGAGAATCGAAAATAAAGCAATGAGAATATAGAGGTTAAAGGGATGAGATGGAAAGTACGGGAGAAGGGTTTAGAAAAAGGAAGTGAATAAAAATGATTGTTCTTTTGAAAAATTCATAAGCTAATGAAAACGAAAAAAAAACTATGTTATTGAAATTATTTTTAATATTAATTATACATATTATTTTAAGGTATTAAAAATCAATTTCATTTTAATTATGTTTATTAATTAATTAAATTCAATATATTACTTATTTTATAAAGATTTGAGATTTAGTTGGAATCAACACCAGGGCATGGATTTTGTTATGCAAGTAGTATTTTTTGAATATCTAAATTATATAATTGTATAATCATATAATTTCTTATTTTTAAATATTTTACTATATTTGTACGTAAAAGATTCATAATATTATTAGATAAAAGTAACAGGTCATGCCATGATATCATTTGTGTATTCATAATAAAATAATTTAATGATTCAATAACATATGTTTATAGAAAATTGATAAAAGAACATTGTGTTAACAAATATAACAAATATGAGTTTATAAACAGGTACTACCTTAAATTCACAAAATCTCTCTAAGGTTAATATGATTTATTATTAAAAGATGTCCTATATTTCATATAAGTGAGGAGATGAAGGAGCTAAGTTGTGGGCACAAGAATGAGAGTTAATAAATATGAAAATTAAAAAAAAAATTCTGTTAGCACGCCTAAACGGTTTAGGCGGATATATCCATTTTCAAATTGAGTTGATTCATTTCGTTGGCCCAAATCATTTCACCCGCTACCCATTTCTCTGGCCTGTTTCGTTGGCCCAATTCATCCCCCCCTCAAAGCCCTAATCTCATCTGCCCAATTCTCCCCCCTCAAACCGTAATCTCACCCCCTCCAGGCAATTCCTCCACCGGCAACGAATCCGATGTCATTTCTTACGCTTGGCCATCCGGTGATCTCGCGTGCTCCGTCTTTCATCAGAGCTCGATTTGCATCTCTCTCACCCGCTCACTCATCTCTAAATTGGTAATTCTTCTTTTTTTTTTTTTTTGGATTTCTATTTTTATTTTTGTTTTGGTTACGTGTTTCAAATTCCTTACATCATGATTGCTGAATTTTTATATATTTAATTTTATCACTTGAGGAGATATTTTTTTCTGATTTATTGATTTCTCCTGTCGTCGAGTTTTACTTGCATTTCCTGTAGAAATCCGTTTGTTATTGCTTCTGGATTGCGTTTGTTCTGACCAATTCGATTATTTGCAGCTTGTAACCTAATAGTTGTCGATCAGGAATCGAGATTATTGATTCTTGTTTCCTATTTAGATTTTGTTAATACTTGCTAAGTGTAGATTTATGATATTATGGCTTGTTTGACTGCTTTGGTACCAAATACCAGGAGACGAAATACTGTTTGGAATATAAACACCATCTAACTCCCAACTTTTCCTATCTCTCATTTTGAATATTTGTTTGCAGGTGAGTTTGATGGAGACGTGAAGAAAGATTGATGCATTAATATCGTTAGTTTCTGTGGGTATAAATGTTGTGTTTCTTATGTGAATGGTACTGGCAAGTTGGCATTCATCCTCTGGTAAAGCATCATCCAGAAAATGATCAATGTTTCTGAATCATAATTTGCTTAAATAGTATTGGCAATTCTGTTGCTCAATTCTATTTGTTTGGTTGTTGACTGGTTTAGCTATTTGTATGTTAAGAAATCTCGTGTTTCTGAGTTCTCTTTAGATGCATTCGTTTGTGTAATTTAGTGAGGCGCGAAGGAGATTTTTAAGTATAGGTCAGGATATTTACAGAGAAGTTCTGTTAGTTTTCATTTTCTTTTCCATTTTTTTCTATTTTTTTTTTGGGGGGGGGGGGTTGAGTTGGGGATTTGGGGTAGTGGTAGTATGAACCTATTAGAGCATCTCCAACGTAGATTATGCATAATTGGAGGAAAATGTAGATTAAAATTGTAGTGGAAAATGAGCATGCACGAGCAATATGCCATTAAGTATGAGATTTGGCGTGTTGTTGCAAAGATTTGGCGACGCTACTCTAATTTATAGTTAGAAATGCTCTAATATAACAACTCTACTCTAATTTATAGTTAGATTTATAATAAAACGTATAATTTTGAATTTATGTTTTCAACCCCAGAAGCAAGTATAATTTGAATATGATTGAAGTATACTCTACTCATGGAGTATAGTTTAGAATGTCTATTAATATTTTCTTCTTTTCTTTTATAAAATTATGTACCATGTTTGGCCCCATTGATGATATCCAGTGGGATGTTTGTTGTATGCTATCATTCTCTATACACACCAATGGAAGATGTTGTCCTAATTATTTCTATTTTATTGTTTGTTGTCATAGATTATATAAATGGGTAAAAAACGTGCTGCTATTCAAGAACATATTGAAGAGAAAGAAAATCCAGTGAAGAAGAGAATGATTAGAAATACCCAATCTAATGAAAAAGTGAATGAAACGAAAGTTGATCTCAAATTGAAGCTGAAGAAATCTAAAGAGAAAGATAAAACAGAATGGTAATAATAATTTTTCTCACCCATTGGCATCCTTACCTTGATCAACTTAGTTGTCTTCTTTACTAAAGAAAGAGACAAAGATTATGTATCAACTTCCCATGTTTAATATAGTTTTGGTCAGGTGCATATATAATCATTTTCACCTGTTTAAGATTATATCTTTAATTGTTTATAGGCAATAACATTCTCACAGTTGTTGTTAGCGGTCCGGACCAGATGCGACCCAGCGAATGCGCCAGGCCGAAGCCCAACAGCGAACCAGTAATGTTTTAGGCCCAATAGGGACGGAAGACCTAGTCCGAACTAGGATCTGGCGTAGCATAAAGCAGTTCGATTATTAGAGCAGTTCGATTAAGGTCGTTGGCACCTCAACTAGCTGAAAAGGAGCTCGATATGGAGATTACGAGCTATAACCTCAACCACTCAACGGTCGAAGGCCAACGGGCGCATCAACGGCTACTTCGCGAGGATATCGGAACCGCTGAAGCCACCACATTGATGAATTGCCCCGAGATTCACGGGCTCAACTCCGGACAGTTGAGAGCGGCGCGGAAACCCTAGAGTCGGCCACTCCCTATAAATACTTCTTCAAACGTCGAAAAAGGGGACAACAACAGAGAAAGCAAAAAATTCAGATCCCTGTTTACTAGAGATTAGACTGAAAAATTCCAAAACTCAAACGTCTTCATAGTTCAGACCAGTTCGATTTATCTGTATCTTCTACTATTAACTTGTTTATTTTCGTTATATACTTTTGTTATGTTGTTTCCTGTCTTTTTTCGTTCATAGTTCTCGGGGCTCCGTATTCTGAATAAATTCACCCTCAACAATTTGGTGCCCACCGTGGGGCCTCGAGAACAAATTTTGTCTTTTCTCTGCAGGAAATGGCAGACGATCCAGGAAAACCTCACGCTGTAGAGGTAGATGGCAAGAAGACCACTCCAATAGAAAGTCGAAGCAAAGGTTCTAACCCCGAGGTCGGTCGAGGGGCTCCGGCAGGCACAGGATGAGGACGAGCCGTCGTAACCAGCAGTGGGACCCCACGTCCGCCTAATACAGGAGGGACGGTGAACGATCTGATGAGAACATTCAACGCTACTCCCTTAGGAGAGCTAACTTACTTGCCGCCGCTGCCAGACATTTTAAGAGATCCCCATGTTTCGATGCTGGTGACACAAGTGCAAATCGCGAAGGGTATGATAGAAATGATGGGAGCCAGAATGGAGGACATGGCAAGGAAATATGAACTCCTCTAGAGGGAAAACCGGAGGCTGCAATTACAGGGCAGCAGCAGGCAACCAATTGTCGAGGAACCTCAAAGTACAGAAAGGAATACCACGAGAAATTTGGAATCCAAATTCAATCGTGCCGAGGGAATGACCGCCGAGAGGACCTCGGGAGATCCGCTAACCCCTGGAAACCAGATCGGCCAGTTAAGTCGATCAGAACTGCAAGCCATCCAGCAGATTGAGCGGCGGTTCGAACAGAGGCTCGGCTATTTTGAGTCATTGCTCTCCAGAATCCCAGGAATTCCTGCGCCAGAGAAGACGATTCCTCGCGAAAGCTACGCGAACTCTCCCTTTTCACCAGATATCGCTGGGGCCGAGTTACCACCCAGGTTCGCCCTGCCCAATTTCGTCCTCTATGACGGGACTTCAGATCCAGAGAACCACATAGCCGTATACCGGCAGAAGATGTTGGCGCTAGCGATTCCAGGGGCTTTGATGGAAGCTTGTATGTGCAGGAGTTTCGGGTCGATCTTAACGGGGCCTGCCCTCCAATGGTTTATCAACCTGCCCCGTAGCTCGATCTCTACTTTTGCGGAGTTGCACCAGCTGTTCTTGCGGCAGTATTCAAGCAGCAGGCGCCTAGATAAGCACCCAGATGATCTTTATGCGGTGATCCAGAGACCAGGCGAACCTCTGAGGGCATACCTATCATGATTTAACAAAGATTTGATTGCGGTGCCCAATTGCCCTAACAGCACCGCCGTGCGAGCCTTCACGAAGGGTCTCGACGTGGACTCTGACCTGTACCGCGAGCTCTCCATCTACCCCTGTCAGACGATGGATGACGCTCTGAACCGCGCATGGGTGCTCATCAAGTGGGAGGAGGATGAGCCCTACCGGCGAGCACGCCGTAATAGCGGGAGGCCTAGCGTACGTGAGGAAAGCCGCCGGGAGCAGAGTGATAGACGTCCTCCCAGGTCGCACCCCTATAGTAAACCACCGCAGGTTAATCACCTCGGCCCATATATCCCGGAGTACACACTTTCAATCGCACCCGCCGATCTCGTTCAGAACGTGCTCCGAAGAATGCTGGAGAAAGTGAAGTGGCCCCAGAAGATGAAGGCCGACCCAGCCTCGCGCGACGTGCAGAAATTCTACGAATTCCACAATGATCACGACCACACCACCGCAGATTGCCGAGCCCTACGGCTCGAAGTGGTTGAACTCCTGAAGAAAGGATACCTGGCCGAATATCTATCGGACCGAGGAAAGAAGACATGGACTAGAGAGAAGCAAGTCAACGAACCAGGACCCACGAAAGTAGATGCACCAAAATCCCCGATGCCGGTTCGAACCATTAACTGCATCACTAGGGGATCCCAGATCAGTGGTATCACGAAGTCCGCCGCCAAGAGATCCAGGCGGCTGACCCAAGAAGAGGTTGTAGCCCCGCGTAAAAACCCGGGGCACCAACCAATTGAATTTACCAGCAAAGAAGTATCGGGGTAGAGCCATCCTCACAATGATGCCCTGGTAATATTGTTATTAATATCGAACTGCCTCGTGAAGAGGATCCTGGTTGATAATGGGAGTTCAGCGAACATCCTATTTATGCATGCACTAAGGGAGATGAAGATCCCCGAGGAGAAGATCATTCGATCGCAGACCCCGCTGATTGGGTTCAATGGGGGTGTCCAAATGACCGTCGGGACCGTGGTACTACCAACATACTGCGGGGGGACGCATTACGATGTGTCATTTATGGTCATCGACGCTCCTAGCGCCTATAACGCCTTGCTAGGACGACCATGGTTGCATCAGTTAAAGGCAGTACCTTCGACATTTCATCAAGTGGTCAAGTTCCCGACCGCAGGGGGAGTTTGTACAATTCGAGGCGAACAAAATGCCGCTAAGGAGTGCTATTATGTGAGTTTCAAGGCAGTATGCGCCCAGCAGCACTTCTCTAGGAGCAAACCGCTACCCCCAGCAGGAGAGTCGGAAGAAACGGAGGAAGTCAAACTCGATCCAACCGATCCAGAAAAAAAACAAACATTGACGCCGAACTGGAACCAGAAGTTCAGACGCAACTGGTTAAGTTCCTCAGTTCTGAGCGAGCTGTGTTCGCATGGTCACACAGAGATATGGTGGGTATCGACCTAGAGGTGATGACGCATAAATTACAGGTCCACCCAAACCATAGGCCTGTACAACAGAGAAGAAGGAAATTCCCGACCGAGAAGAATGAGGCAATTAATGAAGATGTACAGAAGCTATTAGACGTTGGGTCCGTGAGAGAAGTCAAATATCCGACGTGGCTCATCAACATCGTGGTGGTCAAGAAAAAGAACGGAAAGAATCGTGTCTGTGTGGACTACACGGACCTAAACAAAGCATATCCCAATGATCCGTACCCACTGCCTCACATTGACTGCATCGTCGATGCAACTGCGGGACATGAACTGCTAAGCTTCATGGACACGTTTTCAGGATACAACCAAATCCTGATGCACCCCGAAGACCAAGAAAAGACCGCCTTCATGACAAGAAAGGGAATATACTGCTACAAAGTCATGCCATTCGGGCTAAAGAACACAGGATCAACATATCAAAGGCTCGTGAACAAGATGTTCAAGCCACTCATTGGAAGAACGATAGAGGTATACATCGACGACATGCTCGTAAAGTTGAAGGATGCAAAGGACCATGTACACCATCTGCGACAGGCCTTCGAGATCCTCAACAAATACAAAATGAAGCTGAACCCCGCAAAGTGTACCTTTGGGGTAGCGTCCGGAAAATTTTTGGGACACGTAGTAACCATGCAAGGAATCGAGGCGGATCCTACGCTGATAAGGGCAGTGAGAGGGATCGCACACCCACAAAATCCGAAGGAGGTCCAGAAACTCACGGGTGGGTTGGCGGCGCTTAGCCGCTTCATATCCAGATACTCTGATCGCACACACGAATTCTTCCAAGTACTACGAAAAGGAAAGAAGTTCGAATGGACGAACGAGTGCGCGAGAGCGCTCGAACAATTAAAAGACTACCTTGCGAGCCCGCCACTCTTGTCCAAACCTAAAAAGGCAGAGACTTTGTTACTTTATCTATCTGTATCCGAGCACGCGCTCGGAGCAGTCCTCGTCAAGGAAATAACCGGGAAGCAAAACCCCGTGCACTACACAAGCAAGCCACTGCTTGACGCTGAGACAAGGTACACCGCGCTAGAAAAATTGGCACTAGCCTTGGTAACTGCATCACGAAAGTTGAGGCCCTATTTCGAGTCTCACCCCATTAAGGTGGTGACATCCTACCCACTACGGACCGTATTCTCGAAGCCAAGTCTGTCAGGACGACTACTAAAGTGGGCAGTAGAGATTAGAGGGTACGCCTCGAGTTCGAGCCACGCACCACGATCAAATCGCAAGTGCTGGCAGACTTTATCGCCGAGTTTACAACCAAACTCCAGGTCGACGAAGAGAAAGAAATAGCAAGCTTGGAGACCGAGAGAACGACTAGCGAACCTTAGGTTCTACAGGTGGATGGGTCAAGTAACGTACATGGCAATGGGGCTGGCATCAGACTTCGAAGCCCATGGGGGGAGACATTTGAGAGAGCCATCCGCCTGAACTTTGAAGCAACAAATAATGAAGCAGAATATGAGGCACTGATTCGAGGGATGCAGCTCGCCAGAGAATTGGGGGCTCGCCGACTGCAAGTGCAAGGGGATTCACAACTGGTAGTAATGCAAATGGAAGACCAATTCCAAGTCAAAGAGCCCCGGCTGCAAAAATATCGCGATCTAGCACAAAGAATAAGGAAAGAATTCGAGGACTGCGAGGTAAAACACATACCACGTGAAGAGAATGCCGAGGCTGATGCATTGGCAAACCTGGCATCCACCAAGCAACTGAGACAAGACAGACCCATCGTAATATCATGGGTCGAAGAACCAGCCGCCCCGAGACTTGAGATCATGGACCTAACAATCGGAGACTCATGGATCGAACCAATACGGAGATATATCAAGGTGGCATTCTACCTGAAGATCGAATTGAAGTCGTACGATTAACCAGGGCTGCGGCAAAATACACGCTCTACAACGAGAACTTATACAGGAGATCTGTCGAAGGACCGCTACTCAAATGTCTTGACCCCGCCGCAGGACAAGCCATCCTCATGGAGATACACGAAGGAGACTGCGGAAGTCACCAAGGAGCTAGGCCATTGGCCCACAGAGTGATATCGGCAGGTTTCTACTGGCCAACGCTCCGAAAGGATGCCAAGAACTACGTGCGAAGCTACGAGGCATGCCAAAGGTTCGAGATCACAAATCAAAGCCATGCAGAACCACTCCACGCTACGATCGCGGCGTGGCCCTTCATGACTTGGGAGATGGGTATAGTTGGGAAGCTTCCAAAAGGAGTCGGACAGAAGGAATACATTTTGGTGGCCACCGACTACTTCACAAAGTGGGTCGAAGCAGAGGCCTTCGCCAACGTAAGAGAGCAGGAAGTGATCAAATTTCTGTGGACCCACATCCTTTGCAGATTCGGAGTGCCAAAGGAGATCAGGACAGACAACAGCACCCAGTTCACAGGGCGCAGAGTGCAGGAATTCTGCGACCAGTACAACATCGAATTAGTGTTCTCTACACCGAGATACCCCGAGGCTAACGGACAGGCCGAATCAACAAACAAGACAATAATGGCCACGATGAAGAAGAGACTCGAAACTCACAAGTCAAAGTGGGTGGAGGAGCTCCCAGGAGTCCTATGGGCTTATCAAACCACTCCGAGGACCTCAACAGGAAGCACGCGTTCGCCCTAGCCTACGGCGAAGAAGCCGTCGTTCCAGCAGAAGTTCGAGGCGATAGCCTATGTGTGGAAACTTGCCAAGAGACGGAGAACTACGAGAAATTAACAAAGAACCTGGAACTGATCGACAAAAAAGGGGACCAAGCACTCCTGAGCATGGCCCAAAGAAGAAAGCAGATCGAGAGGTTCTTCAACAAGAAAGTCCGTATGCAAACTTTCAAGGAGGGAGACTGGGTACTGAGGAGAGTCTTTCAGAACACTAAAGACAAAAGCCAAGGAAAGCTCGCACCAACGTGGGAGGGACCTTACAAAGTAACCAGGGTCGTAGGTCGAGGCGCCTACCACCTAGAGGACCATGACAGAAGGGAGATCGGGAATAGTTGGAACATCAAACACCTAAAGAAGTATTACTTCTAAGAGAGACGAGATCGACAAACTCGATCTCCCAGATACGCCCTCCTAAACCCCTACTTTCCTCAGTACTTCAATTTTCATTAACTTTCTAAATAACTACTGACTTGAGCGTCGGAGGGGCGCTCAGCATCGCCCAACCCCTCACGACTCTATTTGCAGGGATACGCGACCCACTACTGAGGTCTCCAAACACAAAGAACGACCCGGATACAGCCCATATAACATCCTCTAACTCACTTTATTTATTTTGTTTTCAATTTTTTCGTAAGCTAGTTACTGACTTAAGCATCGGAGGGGCGACCCCGACTGTTATTATTTTGCAGAATAGATATTTGAACAAGGCATAATTTGAGCATCCAAAAGACAAAAGAAGAAATATCCAAACAGAATCCAAAAACCAAGCAGGAAAAGGAGACGATGCATCTATTGACAGAAACCAAAAAGCAAACAGAAAAATAAAGTTGTCTGTGCGAAAAAATAAAGTTGTTCGTGCAGAAATTAAAAGTGTTCTTAAAACAGAAATGTGGCTAGGCGGCAGTGGACTCATCCGTGGTCGGGCCAGAGCCTTCGGTTGGAGTCGGGGTCGGACCAGACGTTGGGCCATCTTGCCTTTGTCCGCCATCAACCTCCCGAGAGGAGTCTTCGAGCTGCTTCTGATCTTGATCTGCATTCTACTGCTCGGACTCCTGCTCCTGCTCCCGATCCCATTCCAGCTCCTTCTCCGGCTCGTCCAAGACGCTGAGGTCGAGGTTCAGGAACTTCCTGGCAATCTTTTCTCGGACCTCACTCTCGACCTGCTCGGAGAGAGTCTACTAGGAGGTCAGATAGAAGCAAACGGAGACAAAGCAAGAAGATAAAGATCGAGGTATACCTCATACGTCTCAGCGAAGTGCGGCAAGGTGATGAGTGCGCTGAAGTCGAGTCCCTCGCCCGTCTGCATCAGGGCAATTCGCTCCTCGTACTTCGCCACCTCAGCCACGTAGCTCTCGCGCTGCGTCTTGAGCCAAGAGTCGAGGGAGAGGAGCTGATCGTTCCTCACCGCCAGATCCGCAACCAGCCTCGCCACGTCCGTTTTGGCCTTAGAGGCCACCCTTCGGGCATCATCAAGCTCTGCCTGAGTAGCAGCGGCCTCTTTCAGCGCAGTCGCTACCATCGCCTCCGCCGCGGCGACTCTCTCCTCCACCAGATCAAGCTTTTTATTTTGCGAGTCTACATACTTCTTCAAGGAGTCCTGCTCCTTGCGAAGTTGGTAGATCTCCCCGACGCATTTGTCACCAAACACTCGAGCTCGCGGCGAGTGGCGTCTAGCTCCACTTGAGCCTGCACCCACAGTAAAAGTCAGCATAATGTGAGACTAGAAGACAATATTAAGGATCGTACCTGGAGCTGGCAAAGCTGATAGCGCGCCAGACACGCCTGAGCAGTCCCCGCCTGGTCCACAGCGGAGGGGTTCAGAAGTAGTTGGCGCGCGCGGACCAGGAAAGAGTCCACCACAGGGTCCAGGGGCGTGGCGACAGGCACCACGGTCCTGTCAAGGTTCTCCCGGTGCGTCCCACGATCCTCGGAGTGGTGGCGCCTGCGGCGGTCGGATCCGTCGGTCACCTTCTCCTTCCATCTTTCCCGCTCCTTAACCCCCTGTGTGGACTCCGGGCGAGTCTGAGGGCGGGCGGACTCAATTAGCACCCCCTCCGAAGGCCGAATGGGAGGCGGAGGAGGCGGGACCTGTCCGACCTCGAGTTCCTGGCGCTTCGGAGGGTTCGGAGGTCGACGACGAGCTTTCTCCTCATCCCTCGCCTTCCTTTTCTCCCGAAAGGCGGTGGCGACCCGGTCCGGCAGAACGTGAGGGCGGCGGAGAGTCATTTCTGAGAGCAGTTCGTAGAGCACTCCCTTGCTGTCTAGGATCGTGGTCGACGTAACGTATCTCCCGTTCTGAACGACGTCCCACTCCCTGTCACCGATCGTGACGTCGTAAGCCCTGTCCACGCGAGCTTGCTCTTTGGGCGAGAGCTCCGTGCGAGGATGATCTGCAAAAGAACAGAGAAAATTAGTGGAGCCAAGAGTAGAAAATATCACAAGTACATAGAGGAATCAGCGACCCACGGATCGAAACCCCTCCGTGCCGAAGAAACTCAGGTCGCTCCTCATTCAGCCGTAGATAGAAGAAGCTGGTCCACCACCCGGGCGAGTTCGACGGGGGCTTCTTAATGAGAGTCGACCTCCCCGTAGACCTCCGGGTAAAATAATAATAGTGTTTATCAGCGCACTGGTTGAAACAATACATATAGTGCCACTCTCAAACTTTCGGGAGCCCCAGACCGAGGTCTTTCCACACTAGTAAAACTCCGACCAGGTGGCACCAGCAGTTCGGGGCGAGCTGGAAGGGAGATATAGTTTAATATAGTTTTGGTCAGGTGCATATATAATCATTTTCACCAGTTTAAGATTATATCTTTAATTGTTTATAGGCAATAACATTCTCACAGCTGTTGTTGGCGGTCCGGACCAGATCCGACCCAGCGAATGCGCCAGGCCGAAGCCCAACAGCGGCCCCGTAACATTTTAGGCCCAATAGGGACGGAAGACCCAGTCCGAACTACGATCTGGCATAGCAGAAAGCAGTTCGATTAAGGTCGTTGGCGCCTCAACTAGCTGAAAAGGAGCTCGATATGGAGATTATGAGCTATAACCTCAACCACTCAACGGTCAAAGGCCAACGGGCGCATCAACGGCTACTTTGCGAGGATATCAAAACCGTCGAAGCCACCACATTGACGAACTGCCCCGAGATTCATGGGCTCAACTCCGAACAGTTGAGAGCGGCACAGAAACCCTAGAGCCGGCCACTCCCTATAAATACTTCTTCAAACGTCAAAAAAGGGGACAACAACAGAGAAAGCAAAAAATTCAGATCCCTGTTTACTAGAGATTAGACTGAGAAATTCCAAAACTCAAACGTCTTCATAGTTCAGACCAGTTCGATTTATCTGTATCTTCTACTATTAATTTGTTTATTTTCGTTATATACTTTTGTTATGTTGTTTCCTGTCTTTTTCCGTTCATAGTTCTCGGGGCTCCGTATTCTGAATAAATTCACCCTCAACAGCTGTGATGTATAAATTGCCTCATGTTCTGTTAATATGGATATATTTTGATTAGAAATGTTTATATCTAGTGAAAATTAAACATACATTAATTGGTTTAGGCTCTTCTAAGTGCTATATTTGTTAAGCAGAAATCAACATTAATTTATGAAAAGTTGTATATCTAGTGAGAATGTGCAGATCTCTAAAGCCAAACATCCTCATTAGTGTAGTTATTAAAATGTTATGTTTCTGGTTATGGCTCATTCAATCCTGATGGATTTATATACTGAAAGCATTATGATTGGTATATTATATACAAGGTTGATTGGTTAATATACTGGGAATCATAAATGTTGTATGTTCATCTCCTGTCTGAATTAACAAACATGTGTCGCAAACGCAATTATCCTCTTATGTCGTCGATAGGGAGATCATACGGTGTGTAGTAGATCACGGAAGATCGTATGGATCGTTTGATCTAGCGAGATATAAATGGTTATCACAACTGAGACAGTTCCAGGATAAACTGTCGGTGTAGGCTGCAACATACGCGGTAATAATCAATAGGAGCATGCTAGGAATAATCATAGGCATAGCAATTTAATTTTGATATTCCAATTAACGATCCGGGCAAACGGACTTTGTGATTCAGTTCACGAATCCCTTCAAATCCATGGATGCATTGTAGCTTATTCAATCTGGTTAAAGGTTTACACATCCCAAGTAGGGTTTATCAATCCCAAATTAGGTTATATTACTACCAATAAGGGTTTATCAATCTCAAGTAGGGTTTATCTATCCCATACTAATGTTTATTATTTGATAGTAGAGTATACTTGCTTTATAGTAATCAATAGTTCCTTTCAATGCAAAGTATACTTCCTTTGAGAGTAGAGTATACTTCCTTTGTATGTAAACTATATTTCCTTGGACAATAGAGTATACTTCATTTGAGAGCAGAGTATACTTCCTTTGAGACTAGAGTATACTTCATTGTAGTGATTTCTTTGAGTATTCTGTTTACTTTGAGTGATTTTTTTTATATTATAATTTTCTATGTTTTATTCTGATTTTTTACAGCAAATTAATATTTTTCATTGTAGTGATTTTCAAACAGCTTGTCGACCTGAACTATTGTGTTCTTTAGTTGAACAATTAAACAAAGAACAAAAAGCTGATATTCTTTGAGGGGAATGAATTGGGCCGGTGAGATTAGGTCTTGGGGGGGGAATGAATTGGGCCAGTGAAACAGACTAGAGAAACGGGTTAAATGATTTAGGCTGGGTAAATGGGCCAGTAAACGAGTTAAGATTTGGATATGGATAGGCAAGCCTATACCGTTTAGGCGTGCCTAACCGGAGACCTCCTCGAAAAATAAAGAAATTAGAGAGAGGATAAAAGGACGTGACATGAGAAGAAATTTTAAAAAAAGTGGAAAAAAGTATAAAAAGGAAAAAGAGAAAAGAATGGGAGATAAAAAAAAAAAATAAAATAAAATAAAAAAACTTTTTTTATGTGTAGTTAAGTCCAAGATCAAGTTAATAGGTCTTGAAGATCTAACTGTATTTTCTTAATGTTCTATAATTAATGTAACATCAAATCTAAATTAGTTAGACCTATGAACTACCTTTTGTTTATATTAAAAAATTATAAAACTAATTTAATACGAGAATCAAAATGTAACCAAAATAAAATGATCTTGGAATTATGTATTTACATCTGGCGCTATCCTTCACCGTTTAAATGCATATTTTACTATTGATATACAAAATTATATTATATTATTGTACTCACTTATTGTTGTTTTATAGATTATATATGAATGCTTGTGTTTTGGTGCATAATATGTTTTTGGTGGTAAGATTTTGTATGTTTTTGTGAAAATAAATGAGTGAGAAAAGTAAATGAAGATTTATGTAGGAACTTCGCGACGATTGACACACTTTTCATGATGGTCGATATAACTGAGTCTGTGACAGAGAGCTAGGACGGTCAATACATAACTATGACAAACGAGAAATAAAGCAACACTCTTTGTGATGGTCAATACATAATACACATTGATAAACACAAAATGCTTAAATTGTTGGGCAGTGAGTTTTTTGGGCTTTTAAACCCAGTTTCACTTATCTAACCCCTTCATAGTATATATAGACAATACAACGCTATTTATAATGCAATTGCTTGTGTGTATATACAAAAGATGAGAAGTGCTGGTGAAGTTGTGGCGAATCCTAAAACAATTGTTAAGGGTTTCATAGAATTTTTACGTACCAAAATACACACATAATTAAATAAAGATATCAACTCATAGAAAAATAAAAATTATAAAGAAAAAACTCATACACTAATAATTTCAATACTATGTATAAATTTTACAATCCAACACTAAATCAAAAGATGTCTCGGCCTCTCTTAATTTTGAGTGCCCTAACACGCTTTTCTTCATTCTCAACCCCCTTTCTTAACAATTCGTGATAAAATAAAATTATTATAAATGCCATATCATTCTATTAACAAAACCAAAAACAAATCTCATTCTTAGGGAGCTGAAATTCACCCAGACTTTTGAGTAGGTCCATCAATAAGGTGAAGTGCGTATAGAAAGGGATAAGTGAATACAATTGCAAATCAATTGTAATTAATTAAGTAATTTAAAGCTCAAGATTTATCTTATTGACAAATTTAATGTTTTAGTTTTTATATTTCACTATATGTAATATAAAAATTAATATAATATATTATAAATTACTAATAAAAATATATACATTCTGCACATCACACAAACAACAAACTAGTACAAACATTAATTCGACAAGCAATCCATATTTCTCACTAGAGTCCAGTGATTAAATATTGTATCTATGACCGATTAATTATAAATGATCAATCTATCTACTATAATACTAAATCAAACTAGCGAAAATACTGTAGCGCCCCACCTAATCCCGCTCAAATCAAAGAAAAACATGCATGCAGAGGTACCAGAGCATTAAAAGCATTAAAATTGGGCCATTTATATTCAGCCCCAAATAGATTTAGTACATATACAAATATTTAATACAGTTTATTATTATTATTATTATTATTATTATTATTATCATTATATATATTGTATTTTGAAAATTGTAAAGAAGGAAAAACTTTGAGAATTAATAAGTAATTTTGTAAATGTTATGATTTAAATTGTAAAAATAGACAAATATTACGGATTATAATTTTGTGAACTTTAAGTCTTTCTTAAAAAAAAGACCAAACATTACGATTTAAATCCTATTTTGAAAGCAAAATTTCTCAAATCTGTTTAAATAAAAATATTTAATTAGGCCATTCGGATTTTAATATTAATTATGTCATAATTAAAAAAGTATGTTTTATTTCTAAGTTTACATTTAGTATTTTATGGTAATTTATATTGTTTATTTAGTCATGTTAAAGTTGTTAAAAACGTAAACAAGCAATTATCGGGATTTTCTCTAAATGCATACTATAGCTGTATTTGTTTTTTTTTTTTTAATTCTCGATTGTTTATGATGTTGAGTTTATTTTAAATTTTTTATTAAATATTTTTATCTATACAAATTAAAAAATAAGTGCAAACTATCAGGATTGGATCCCCATTTTGATATTCAAATCAACCTGCATATTGAAATCATTGAATATTTTTTTTTATATAAAAACAAAATCAAAATTAAGTTGAGATTCATTTCCCCAAGAATCAATTAAGCAAAAGTGTAGCAAAATCTTTCCTTTTTTTTTTTTAACTCTGATGTGCGAAGAAAATCAACTATGCCAATGAACATCATCCAAAAGTAACCCCTTCATCTTCATGGTTACTCGGTGTCATCTTCCAACCTTCTCAATACAACTCCTCCGTCATGGTTACTCGGTGTCATCTTGCATGCATTAAAAAGACCACCGAGGAGCTCAGCGAGTTGATGTGTCCTCAAAGGCTTAGAAATATCTTTATAATTGGTACTGTAGTTTTGTGCAAAGGCAGGACACAATTTGAGGTATGTATTCTGGAAAAATATTAATTGAAAAAATAAATAAAATATATGAATATGTTTAAATCCTTCTCATAAAAAAATAAGTACGAGATTATTTTTTGCCAAATTATTATTATCTACAACTCAATTTACATCGAATAGAATTGATTAAATAGATCAAATCAAGTGTTATGTATTTTTTAACTAAAATATATAAATATGACATGTTTGGAAAATTAAAAGACATGCATAATATTATATTCAATAACACAAACCTCAAAAAACTTACGCATGCCTATATTTCTTTTAAATAAAACAATTTAAAATATCAAATCAAATATTTATATATTTCTTGAATTTTATGCATAAAAAATATGATCGTACGACGCACGGGTGTAATTCTAGTTAGTTATAAATTCAAGTAATGTAAGAGGCCCTTTCTCCGTATTTAAATAGTACTAATATTTCTCCCATGTGTTGCACAAAATTATTAAATTTATTTATTGTTAATAAATTATAAATGTATGAAGCATCCGATTTTAGTAAATCAATGTATCTCACATATATTTGTAAATATTATATACATAATAATTATGTGTTTGATAAATATGATAAATGATATATCTTTTCACCGTGACATACCCACAGTTTATATTTTTAAAATAAATTAAAAAGTTATAATTTTAATTAAATAAAAATTCAAATTGGTGCCATGTTTTATATTTTTTTTAACATATACTAATTTAAGTAACATAAAAGATTAAATTAATATACTCACATTTTATATATTGTAGCATAAAATAAAAAAATATTAAATTGAACAAAATATAAAAAATTGAACTAATGTACCGACATTTTAAAGTTAATCATTTGAGATTACTAATTTAAATTAAGTTATATAAAATAATATAAATTATCTATATAAATAATAAATCGAATAATGTTATATTAATCTATATTATCAAATATTACTATTTTATGATGTTTGAGAATTTTAATTTTACAATTATTTTGTTGGTAATCATCATTTAATTTTGTACGTTGTTATATAAATATAGTTATAGCCTTAAAATTATACTCCCTCCGTCCCATTGAAGTAGTCCCACTTTCCTTTTTTGTTTGTCCCATAAAATAGTCCCATTTTCCTAAAATGGCAACCTTTTCACACTCACCAATAAAATATTAATTCCACTACACTCACAACCCTTAATTCCCGTGCCGAAAAGAAAAGGGACTACTTCACCGGGACGGAGGGAGTATAAATTATCAAATTATAAACTGTTGAGAAAAATACAATATTTTGCTGATAATTAGAGGAGATAGTTGTATATTACTCCCTCCGTCCCACCTCAATTGTCCCACTTTCCTTTTTCGTCCGTCCCACCTCAATTGTCACATTACTTAAAAAAGTAATTTTTTCACACTCAACAATAAAATATTAATTCCACTCAACTTACTTTACACTCACACTCCTTGGTTATTGTGCCCAAAGACACCGGGACAATTCAGCCGGGACGGAGGGAGTATTATAGAATATATAAATTGAAAATATGATTGTCTATCTTTATAGGACAAAATAGATTATTATGATTAATATTAATTGATAATTATTTAATTAATTGTGATGTATTTAAATAAAAGAAAATAATCATTTTTTTTGATAAAATAATCATTCCCACCTTTTTATCTTGTAACTACTTATTTGCTATAGTATATTTATAGATGTGATACGATACTTTTTTATAATATTAAGATCTAATTAATAAATTTATATATTTTAATATTTTTAGCAATTTTTTTAAATTATTTAGTTTTTATTCATCAATATTATATTTTATATATTATTTTTATAATAAAAAATATATATATATATATATATATATATATATATATATATATATATATATATAAATTTAATAAAATTAAAAAGAAGTATATTAAACACAAGCCTATAAAGTTTGATTTAAAAATTATTCTATGAACTTATATTCGTTATAAAATAATAAATATAATAAATTGGTGAGATGAAAATTTTTAAGGAAAAAAGAAAAAATATAATTTTATTATATTTTATTAATATTTATTGTATATATTGATGTTATATTAGAAAATAATTAATAAAATAATATAAAAAATGTTTTGGCGGGAGTAGTTATTTACACTACTCTACTTTAGTATATATAGATTCCCTCCGTCCCGTCAGATTAGTCCCCTTTTCTAAAATGGAAAAAGGTCTCCTCACATCAATAAAATATTAATTACATTGCACTCACAAACATTGGTTTCTATGCCGAAACAAAAATAGACTAATCTAATGGGACGGTGGGAGCATATCCTAATTAAAAAAAAAAAAAAATTGAGCAAAGTTAACAACAAACTTTTCATTGGATACATAATATAGGCAATGAATACTAGAAATGTTCTACTAAATAACTAACAAAATAAAACAATATTTCTCAGTGAAAATAACAGAAAAACTTTTCCCCTTAACAAAAAAGTGAAATGCTCCAACATATTGATATATTCTGATTTTCACAAGCCAAGCACCAATTGGTGGAATGTAGAGGTAGGACATGAATTTATACCAAAATTGATGTGATCAAACCCGATAGCTAGTTACAGACACAAACAAGTTCATTCCACAGTTTTACCTAGAATTAGTCGGATGAAGCCTGGAGATAGGGAAAACCAGGGATACTTCTTCGCCAGAACATCCTAACCACATACAATGTGTCTTGGATGCCAACCAACATCTCTCATGCTTGTTGGTTTTTGACTGTCAACTTTTTACAAGCATGCCAAGTGCCAACCAAGATACTTCACTTGTTTGCAAAACTGTTGAGCAACTGTTCTCGTCTTCTAATCACCATAGGTTTCGATTCAAGTCCATAATCAGACCAAACGCACTTTTCCTAGAGAAACTCAGGTGGAAGAGTTTCTAGATAAGCAATTATGATAGCCTTCGAGGTTCTATCTTTTCCTACAAATCGTCATGCCATCACCAATTGGAACCTAAATTTGACATTTGCAGATAAAAATGGATGAATTTGTCCGATACTTGTATTTGGTAAGAGAAATGCTCTAGGACGTACCATGCTGATGCTTACACGATCATCCTCCATTAAATTTCTGTTGAAGTTTCTGACACTGACAGTCTTCAAGTCATTTACCTGTTAAAAAAACACTAGTTACAGAGTGTTTTTCATATCAACGTATTGCACGACTCTTGGAGTAGTTCAAGGGTAATTGACCTGTGGATCAGCAACTCTTCCATGCCAGAGGACATTGTCCATCACTATGACACCTCCAACTCTCACCTAAATAATGGAACAATATGCAACTCTTACAAAATACCAATACTTCTGTCAAAAAATCTTTTGAATGGCCTAGATCCGGATAGGCTACTAGTGATGTTAAGTTACTAACCAGTTGCAGCAGCAATTCAAAATAATTCTGGTACATTTTCTTCTCAGCATCTACGAAAGCAAAATCATAGCTACAAAGTTGGAAACCATATTGTTAGTCCAATTCAAAGTGGGCATAAATTTTGGCAGATGAGAAGAGGAAAGAAGAAGAAGAAGAAGAAGAGTATACATGAATTTTAGGAAAAGATGCAATATAAACCCAAATGCGGAGAAAGTATCAATCATACTCATTGCACATTAACAACATTAGAAAGCATAAATTCACTGAATTTTTATGACAATAAACCAACCAGATTATATATCAAGAAATGGACAAACCTGCTACCTTCGCCATTCTGAATCATGGACTTAAGAGTATCAGCTGCTAATCCATGCTTGACAATCACCTAAATAACAATAAAATATAGAATTATAAGTCCTTGCCTATCAAGGAAGATTATAAAGATCATAAAGGAGATATAATAATCTTTATAACAGAAAACAGTGGAAAAGGGATCAGCAATTGGAAAATGCTAGCTGGTTAATCAATCTTTTTGATGAATCATGATGCAAATTTGTATCAGATCGGTCCTGTAACCATTTTAGATTCCTTACACATTCACAAGTTCAATGTAAACCAAATAATTTTGTAAAAGTTGAATAATATTTTCTTGAATAGCCACTAGAAGGTTGCAAGAAACGATACAAATAATCACAAACTTAATAATCTCAATTCCTCGTATGAGCCTGCTATTTTGGACACTCAGAGTAAAGCCAATACCTATGCCTTATGAGCAGTCTATGCATGTACACACACACACACACACACATATATATATATATACATACATACATACATATATATATATAGGGAGAGAGAGAGAGAGATAGAGTTGTGATCCATGTTAAAATTAAGGTTTGTGTTAAATAGGAATGAATCTCAACCATTTGATTAATAACATCAATGGTTGAGATTTAAGCATCAAAGATTGAAAGATTAAGCATAATTTTCTTGAAAAAAAGTTTTAATCTCAACCTATTTAACATATAATCTCTCTCTCTCTCTCTCTTTATATATATATATATATATATATAGGCGAGCAGCAGCAATGACAGCAACAAACAATTAGGTACCACAACATACCTTCTCTGAAACACCTGCACGGTCATAATATCTTTGCGCAACTTCGAGTGCCTTTGCGTCTCTCTCGCATGCAACCAGTTGACCTCCTTCCGGTAGTACCAAAGCAACTGCAAGAGATGAGTATCCCTGACCGAAAATTGTTATAGTTTGAAATATCAGCTGAATGGCTTCTTAACTATTCACTACCAGTTTACAGAGAAGACACTTGACTTGATAAGTGGCAAAAGAAAATAACAATCTTTTAGCCTTAAAGAGCAACATAAATTATAAGAACCATATTAGGCAGAGCCAAATCCACGAGTAGGCAGAGCCAAATCCACGAGTGTTGGGGCTCATATGTAAAAGACTGCATACGTTGGAAATCAAAATACAACAGCCTTCCTTTTTCTGGGGGAGTTAGATTTTGATAGGTTGGGGAAGTTTTTATATCACCCAAAAGTCATTGAGCTTTTTTGGAGTTCCCTGTTTGGTCACTTTGAGAGAACTGATGAGGGAACCATGTACCAAGAGGATACAGCGAAGCTAAAAATTTAAATGTTCAAGCGACAAGAACTATCATTCCATACGTAGGAGCAATGCTTTTCTGAGCTGTCAGTCTATAAAAGTCAGCAATAACAATACTCAAGAAGCAATCTTAAGGGTCACAGCAATCAGCATCACTAATTAAAAAAAAAAAAATCAAGTATGCTTACAGTGAAGACACCAACTTCGATACACTTTTCAGCTCCAAGAATCTGGACTAGCATCGCTAGTAACTGTGCTTGATCAGGAGATACCTGTAACCAAAATAGCACAAATTACTGCCAAATCCAATAGAAGACAAAATTGGATCTAGCTAACAGAGAAAATTGCAACAAGGAAATGTTAAGTAGTTCCCATTACCCCGCAGCAGCCCCACTGCATAAACTTAGAAGCTAGTTGTGAAGTATCAAAACCAAAATGGGGCACTAAATCCAGTTAATCCCATGAGTACCTGCATCTGGCTGCCTTGCAAAGTAGCAGTTTCCTCCCGGAGCTCACGTAGAATCTGAAATGCAGAATAAGATTCTCGCGAGTCATAACATGAAAACAAACAGCTTTGACCACAAAATAGTGATAAAAGCATCAAGATAAGAAATGAGAAGACAAAACTAGTACCTTCGGCTCCCTAACATTAGCCAATAAATAGTCATAGAGCCGAGGATTAACACTGATAACTTCCTTGCACCCATAACTTTTGTCAGCTGCGACGATCGTGTCTGGGTCTGGAGCTGAGTTCAACACCTTCAAGTTATAACAAAGGGGTCGGCTTACAATCCAACTCCTTCCAAACTGCAAGATAGGAAGGGAGTGCACAGATGCTCGAAATGCTATCCATTGATTCCCAAACCCCAAACTACTGGACATTGAATCTGTTAACAAAACCAATCAAATACCGAAGATTTGTACTCAGATTGAAGGAGCTTACACCTAAAGCCTACTCCTTTGCATTAATCCTCTGTATGTCAAAATGCAGCAATGTTTACCATCGACGGTTCCAGCAAACCAATGATATTGAATACCAAACTCAGGAGACAATATGTAAAGAGAGAGGTACTAGCAAATTTTGAAAATGACAACTTTTGGTATATTGGTACACAAAGCTCCAAATAGTGTGAACAAAAATCTCAAAAGAAAGCCAGGACAATAATATACAATAAGTGCTTAGAGCTTAAAACCCACAAAATGGCTCAAAGAATGCATAATTTAATTTCAATCTCGGTTGCTCTTTTGGCCGGAAAATGAAAGAACTATGGCAAGAATCCATACAGACTCAGGCAATTAACTATGATTCTTCACTGTCCAATAAATTTCAGATTTTTTTTAAGGTTCTTGCAAAATTATCCACATCCTAAACTTAGAGAACAAAGAAAATGTGAAAGAAGAAGTAATTCGGAACATCTTACCTGGAGCCTTGGTTAGATGGGTGCTACAGAGAAAAAGAGGATGGTGTGGGTGACGGACGAGGGATGAGTAAAAGAGGCGAGAGATTGGATAATTTACCTTAGTTGTTCTTTTTTTAGATATACGATATTTTATTTTATAATATTAAAATATAATTAATTAATATATATATTTTAGTATTTTTCAACTATTCTTTTTAAATACATTTAATTTGTATTCATAATTTTTTTATATAGGATAAAATAAATTATTTTTTATGTTATTCATCAAATTATAACTATTAATTAAAAATAAATTCAATCACAAAGTCCTTGTGTTTTGATTTATATTGATATTATTATTTATTGTATATTTATATTATAATAAAATGAATAATGTATAAAATAAAAATCGATTCATAAGTTTTTGCTGGAACTGTTAATTGTCCAATATTTTTTTTAATATACTTCCTCCGTCCCATTAGATTAGTCCAGTTTGGTTTCGGCACAGAAACCAATGTTTGTGAGTGTAGTGAAATTAATATTTAATTAATGTGAGGAGATTTTTTTCCATTTTAGGAAAGTGAACTAATCTGGTGGGACAGACGAAAATGGAAATATGGACTAATCTGGCGGGACAGAGGGAGTAGTATATAGATTTATTTATTTCATTATTCATTTATCTTTTTTCTATTCATTTTCTAAATAAAATATTCTTCTGAATTTATTTAAACAAATTTTTTTTTAAACAAAAAAATATAAATCTTCCGGGGAAAAAAAAAGCAGATACAATTTAAATCTTAGCAATGAAAATATCTTTGAAAAATATAAAGTTTGGGTCATAAAGTTATTGAAAAAATAAATATTAACCAGGTTTGAATTAAAAATGGCGAAAACTGAGCGCGTTAAATTGGATTGACCTCTTTTGTTTCCTCTTCGCCATTCTTACAGTTGTCAATATCTGCATTCCTCAAGTTTAACCCATTTATCCACAATATGGTGGCTGTTTCGATTTTAATTTCATCTTTTGGGGAGCTTATTTATGTTTACTGGATTTACAAGATGACAACTGTTAGAACATCCCAGAAAACGTAGGAGCTCTGGACAGGAAATTGGTGAGGGTGGCGATTTGTTGTTAATTTTCTGAATATTGCTCGACTAGCGAGGCACAATTTATGAATTGTCTGTTAAAATTTTTTATTTGGAAAGGAAAAAAACAGTTTCTGCAAAATGACTTGGATTTCAGATTCCAGTTGTGCATTTCAACTAGTACATTGTTTTTTATTCTGCAGTGAAGGTAGGAACAGGCTGAGGTACAAGCTGATATGTTGCTTCGTTCAGTCATTATTACAAACAGCTTGTGGGCTCGGTCTCAGCGGCCTATACTCTCCTCTCTCTTTCGGCGTTTTAGCGTATCAGCTGATGTTTTCACTTCTTGCAAGGGGTTACGCATAGATGATGATTGCAGTGATTTTCTGCCATGGCTTGAAAACAAGGCTGGAGTGGAAATTTCTTCTCTACTTTCAATTGGGAGATCGGCCTACGGAAGGGGATTGTATGCTACTGTGGGTATACAAGCCGGGGATTGTTTGTTGAAGGTTCCTTACAGCGTGCAGCTCGCCCCGGATAATCTTCCCCCGGAGATAAGCTGTTTGCTGGGAGATGGAGTTGGAGATGTTGCCAAAGTTGCTCTCCTCATTCTGCATGAGAAAAAGCTGGGAAAGAAGTCAGAGTGGGCGCCTTACGTGAGTTGCCTTCCCTTGGCCGAGGATATGCATTGCTCCGTGCTGTGGAGTGATGAACAACTGGAGATGATCCGTGTGAGTGCTCTGTATGAAGAGACTCTCAAACAGAAGAAACATATTGAAAAGGAGTTTTTGGGTGTTAAGTTGGTTTTTGATGAATTCCCTGAAAGATTTCAGAGTGTCACTCTTGAGGATTTCACACATGCATATGGTTTAGTTACATCTCGAGCTTGGGAAAGCTCGAGGGGTGTTTCCATGATTCCTTTTGCAGATTTCTTGAACCATGATGGCACCTCCGAGTCATATGCTTTGAGTAATGAAAGCAAGCAGCATTCGGAGGTAATAGCTGATCGCGAATATGCTCCGGGTGATGAGGTTCTAATAAGATACGGAAAGTTCTCAAATGCCACTCTGCTTCTGGATTTTGGCTTCACTGTTTCTTGCAACCGTTATGACCAGGTTCGGATCAGGCTCGACGTCTCTGGACACGACACCCTTTACACGCAGAAGCTGAAGCTTCTTGAAAGGGATGTCACACCAACCATAAAGGATGACAATGAGTTCACCACCGCCTCTCCAAATTGTTTCACGATCAGGAAAGTAGGACCTGGTAGTGAATGGGGGAAGGGAATCCCCCAATCGCTCCGCGCATTTGCTCGCATCCTGAGTTGTAATTCCCAGCAAGAACTAGATGGGTTGATGAAGGAAGCTGCACAAAATGATGGAAGGCTGGCCCGGAAGCCATTCAAGAACAGGAAGAGAGAGATTGCAGCCCATCAGCTGTTGCTTTCTGAAATGTCTCGTTTGATTCAAGAACACGATGATCATATCAAGTTGCTGGTTCCAACTCCATGTGAAAAGACTGCTCGAAGACGGCGGTTTGCTGTAGAACTCCTGAATGGTGAACTTCGAGTCCTCAAGTCTGCTTATGCATGGCTGGAGAAATACTGTGCTACGCTTTTATGAAAATCGCAGGTGAAATTATCACCAAAAAGTGCCCAGTTTTATAGCGTCTATTAATTTTTATTATATTGTTAGGGTTTTTTATACCCCTCCGTCCCAGATTAATAGTCTCATTTGCTTTTGGCACAATAACCAAGGCATGTGAGTATAGAATGAGTTGAGTGAAATTAATATTTTATTGTTGAGTGTGAAAAAATTACCTTTTTTAGAAACGGGACTATTAAAGTGGGACGCACGAAAATGGGAAATGAGACTATTAAAGTGGGACGGAGTGAGTATTATGGATTATTTTTTTCCTATATGTAAATGAACTAATGCATTTTTATAATTTTTTATATATAAATATGGGAAAAAAATACATTTCACATATTTTTATTAAGAGATTAATTTGTTACATAAGATTATTGAACAGGCTTCCATTGCAAATAAAACGCTTAAATCTTCGCGTAAATTTTACGCACAACTACGAGAAGAAAAATGGCGAAAACTGAGTTAGCGACGAATCGGATCGATGTACTGCCTTTCGTCGTCGTCATTCTCATCGCTGCCCACTTAATTGCAATTGTGAGTATCTGTATTCATCAGATTCTACTCATTCATCCGTAATTTGGTCGCTAGTTCATTTCAATTTCATATAATTTTTGTTGTATTATTTAGGTTTTCTGGTTTTACAAATTAGCCACTGATAAAACTTCCCAGAAGACGAAGAAGCAATAGAGAGACAAGCTGGTGATGGAAATGGAATGAATCGTTGTTTATTATTGATTTTCGGGATATTGTTCGATTAGTTAGGCTCATTTATAAATTGATTGTTCGGATCCATTTTTTTTGTTATTGCGGATCAAAGTTGTTTATTTAGGGAAAATAAATGGTATATCTGTGAAATGATTCGGATCTCAGTCTCAGTTGTGCATTTTGATAGTACATTGTTTCTGATGATGCAATGAAGCAGAAATTAGTTTGTGCTACATTCTGATATGCTTTTTCACTAAGTCATTGAAACAATCAGCCTTTGGACTCGCTGTCTGAGGCATGTACTCTCCTCCCTCTTTTGGCTTTTATGTGTTTTTAGCTGTTTCTGTGTATTAGCTGAAGTTTTCTCTTCGCGTAAGGGTTTAAGTATCGATGGGGATTTGCAATGTTTTTTCTTCCATGGCTTGAAAACGAGGCTGTTGTGGAATTTGTTTTGTACTTGCAATCGGGATGTCGGCCTATGGAAGGGCATTGTAAGCTCCTGAAAACAGGGGATGAAGTTGGAGATGCTGTGAAACTTGTTTTACTCATCTTGCATGAGAAACGCTGGCAAAGAAGTCTGAGTGGCAGCAGGAGCCTTATGCCAATTGCTTATCTGTGCTCATGGATGTGCATTGCTCGGTATTCTTGAGTGACAAGGAATTGGAGATGATTCGACTGCATACTCTGTATGAAGAAACTCTCAAAGAGAGGAGACATATGGAAAATGATTTTTTGGCTGTTAAGTTTGTTTTTGATAAATTCACTGAGTGATTTCATAAAATTATGCTTCAGGGTTTCGCAGGTACGGTGGTCTAGTTGCATCTTGAGCGTCGAAAAGCTCAAGGGGTCTTTCCTTGACTCACTTTGCAGATTTTTTTGGATCATGATGACATTTTGGAGTAATATACATTGAGCAATGAAGGCAAGAAACATGAGGATGTTATTGCTGATCGTGAGTTTGCTCAGGTGAAGAGGTCTAATGAGTGATGGAATGTTTTTGAATGCTACACTCTTGCTTTTAGGTTTTACTCGTTATGATTAGGTTCAGTGTAAGATTAGCGTATTTTAACATGGATACCCTTTCTACACAGAAGTTGGAGCTTCTCGGCAGAGATCTCATAGTATTGCATATAGGGTGACAATGAATCACCTCTTCTGTAACTTGTTTCACAATCAGAGTACAAACCTGGTAGTAAGTAGGTCAGTTTTGCTATTTCCAGCAAGAACAAGAAGAGAGAGAGAGAGAGAGATTGCAGCCCATCAGCTGTTACTTTCTGAATTGTGTTATTTGATTAAAGAACATTATAAACATATCAAGTTGCTGGTTCCAGCTGCTCCATCTCTACATGAAAAGATAGCTGAAGTCTACTTCTGCTTGGTTGGAGGAGTACTGTCGTGTGATTGTATGAAAATTGCAGATGAAGTACAGGTAAAACTATCACCTACATTACCCAGTTTATATGTAGTCTCCAAATGTTAACATTTTTTATGAAAATGATCTTTCATATTTGAAGTGGAAAATTGCCATCTCATTGAGTTCAGATATATTTACTTACCACATGTCATCTCGGTTTTGAACATTGCTCATGATTGTAAATTCATTTCATGCGTTTTCTCCAGGCAAAGGTAAAGAGAAATTGAGTCCATTATTTATTAATGATTAATGATACTATAAACTTGTGTAAGATCATTTTGCTGATTGATATTCATAAGATATCGTTTTGTAAATCTTCTTTTCTTTTTTCCTTGGATTTTAAATCTTTCATTTAAAACTAAACTTCTACAAATAAAAATAAGCCTACATTTTTTTTTAGAAAACTTAGTATTTGAAAACTTGTAATTGAAACTAAACTTCAAACTTATTTTTTTGTTGTTTTTACGCTTTAACGGCTCAAATATTTGATTTTGCAACGAAGGAATGGATGTAGTAGCGTAGAAATTAACCCTAGAAACTAAAGTTGTGAAAGGAGGGTTAGCTCTAAATAGATGGTTGAATTTCAAGACAAGTAAAATTTCTACTTCTATGATGATTACTTCGTCCATCCACAACAAATATTATTTTATTTAGTATTCATTTTGGTATTCCCTCTTCCTCGTTAGCTTATTTTCTCCACTTGATACATACAAGACTCCACGATCCTTTTTTCAAAAAAAACTAATTAGCGGAGTATTTTACTACTCCCTCCGTCCCGGTGAAGTAGTCCCTTTTCTTTTCGGCACGGGAATTAAGGGTTGTGAGTGTAGTGGAATTAATATTTTATTGGTGAGTGTGAAAAAGGTTGCCATTTTAGGAAAATGGGACTATTCTATGGGACAAACAAAAAAGGAAAGTGGGACTACTTCAATGGGACGGAGGGAGTATTTTTTTATGTCGTAGTCATAAATGAGTGTAGTTTTTAACTTGTTATTTTCTCTCTAGAAGTTTGGTAGGTAACTGAGTGTAGTTCCCTTTCCAAGATCTTATAAAGATAAGTGAAATTGTATTTCCAATCAAAACAAAATTATAAAAATAATGGGAATTTGACTTGGTGCACAAATTTTAATATATTTTTTTTGCTTGGGGCAGCCCCCAATAAATGACTTTTTATTTTAAATTTTCTTTTTCTGTGAGAAATTGGGTGTTCCAACTTCCATACCACCCCACTATCTAACTTAATTAAAGAAACAATTAAATATCACATGGCATAGTTGTACAAAGGGTGTGACACATTTATTTGATTCCTTCGTTGCGCCTTTAATTTTAAACCAACATAATCATCCAAAACCACATTATTTTTTTTGCCTTTTTGTCTTCTTTAAACATATACTCCCTCCGTTCTGATTATATAGTCCGGATTACTATTTTAGGATGTTTCAATTATATAGTCTAGTTTCTATATTTGGTATTGTTTTTATATTGTCATTTACCATTACATCCCTGAATAATTTTGGAAAATGAGAATATTAAATGTAATATTATGAAAATGATAGGTTAATTAATGCTTTAAATAAGGGTAATGTTGAAAATTTATTTAAATATTAAATAATTTTTGGCAAACGTGCAAAATCAAAGTGGACTATATAATTGGAACGAAGGGAGTATTTCTAGCATGCCGCATTGACGGTCTCATCAAAGCATGTAAAGTTAGAATTTGTGCGTGTGCCGTTTTCTTTTAATTGCGCGAATTATTGAAATGCAAATATAACAAATATGCTAAAGACAAATTGACGAAATTCCAACCCATATCAATTTGGGAAGGTCTTTGGTTAGACAGGCCTAAATAATTTAGGTGGGTTTTATCCATTAACCCAAGCCCAAACCCATATAATATACCCTAATTGAGATTAATAAACTCTATTTGGGATAGGTCAACCCATTTGGGTAGGATAAAACTCGCTTAAACCATTTAGGTCTGCTTAACGCAAATTTTTGCCTATCAATTTATATTATATTTGTTTTATGTGTATTAGAGGTGAAAGAATCTTTCGCAATGTACTTAAACTCGAAGAATTTGTAATTGCTCTTAAAATGTATGACTAAACTCATCCAATCTCACTCAAACTAACTGAATTCTTATTTTCATTACTAAAAAAATCCTCCTGGAGAAATACCCAGAATCATCCGAAAATAAACATTAAATTTTTAGCAATTGGGCTATATTAATTGATTGAAAAATGGGTTAATTGGGAAGTAAAGTAAAGTGCAACGGTGGCATTTCCTAGAAAAGGGGTAGAGAGAGGCTGTGCCAATCAGAAGTCAAATAGTGTTAACGTCACCGATTCGCTCACTATTTTTTTTTAGCTTACCACTAGTAATTCCCGAAAATACCCTCAGCTGATACTAATAAATCTTGATAATTATTACAACATATATATATTTTTTGGGTCTAAATTATGATTTGCCGGACCTACTTGATAAACTATTTATTTAATTTGACTTTTTGCGGCATGCTAAATTGACTAATGATGTAGTAATAACGTTTATGATGTTATATTTTTTGAACTCCACATTTAAAAGAACGAACACTTCTCAACTAATTTGGTATACTTTTTTTCTTGAGATTATTGTGTAAATTAGATAGGATTTGTGGTTATATGAACCGTATATTCTTACTTTATGAATATTTTGCTGGTAATTATGGAATCATTAGTCAAGTTACACGTAGATAATAATTATTTGCACTTGTATTATCTAATGATGTGACACGAACATAGATGCATAATATTTAGTAAATAAATTTGGAGATATTTTTAATTCCAAACAGCGCAGGTGCTAGCTGGCAGAAAATCCCCATACAAGAAGGGCTTTTATCGTAATTTCGTGGGAACAGAAGGGCATAAGTTTTGCCCCTCCCCTAATTAAAGCCCCAAAAATTCCACACTCTAAAACTCTCATCTCTGTCTGTTAGTGTGTGTGGTATTCTAACGGCGGAGCTTCCAACGCCGACTGAAAATCCTTGCCGGATAAACTGGAAATGTGCCCTACCAAGCACAAGCAGAAGCACCACCACAGCCACAGCCACAGCCACAATCACAACCACAACCACCACCGCATGTCCACCTCTTCCACGGCCGCCGGCACCGGAGAAGACTGGAGAGATGAAGCAATAGCCACCGGGTCGTTGAAGCACGTTGACCTTCACACTGGATCCAACGGTTGGGCGTCACCGCCCGGCGACTTGTTCAACGTGCGCGGCCCTAATTACTTCACCAAAAAGGCAAAAAGCCCTGCCGGCGAGTGGCTGATGAATCCAGCCGGCGTCGATTGGCTCAGATCGAACGCCAAACTCGATCACGTCCTCGCGCGGCCGGACAACCGCGTGATGAACGCGCTGCGCGCCTCCAACTGCGAGAAATCGGCGAAGACTTTCATCATCGCGATCAATCTACAAGTCCCCGGGCGCGAGCATCACTCGGCGGTTTTCTACTTCTCCAGCAGAGTGGACGAGCCGATTAACTCGAATTCGCTGCTGTATCAGTTCATCAACGGCTCGGATGCTTTCCGCAGCAGCCGATTTAAGATTGTGAATAAAATCGTGAAAGGTCCGTGGATTGTAAAGACCGCTGTTGGGAATTACTCGGCGTGTTTATTAGGGAAGGCTTTGAATTGCTACTATCATCGCGGACCTAATTATTTGGAGATTGATGTTGATATCGGTAGCTCAGCTATCGCCACCGCGATTTTGAAGCTGGCGCTGGGTTGCGTGACGGCGGTGACTGTGGACATGGGGTTCTTGGTTGAATCACTGAAGGAGGAAGAGTTGCCGGAACGGTTGTTTGGTGCCGTGAGGATTTGTCAAATGGAGACGAGTTCAGCCACGTTCATTGATAGCGCAACCTCGACGAGCAAGGTTTTGCCGATGAGCAGTGGCGGTGAAAGCGAAAATGAAGTTGATTAGCCCGGTGGATTTATCAAGATAAGTTTTATTAATTTTAGCCGTGGCAACATTATGAAAACAAAACTTAGCAAGATGATGGTGAAAAATATGATGAAATCCTCAATTCGGGGTTATGGTGTAGATAATAACTCTTGGTGGCAATGTTGAATTTATTTTATTTTCTTGATTTTTTTGTTGTTGCCTTTGGACTTTCATTGGTCTTACTATGTAATTCGCAGTTGCATGATCCACGATTCAATTGCAAGCTTAATAAACACTTCAACTAATATTAAAATTAACTTATGAACTTCAATAAAGTGTTCTCAATGTGCTTGTAATGTATTTGGTAGCCGACAACATTTTTATAGATATAAAATTCATGGGCTGTTGCTTGGAATGCTCAATTTACACAGTGCTTGCTATTGATTATATTTTGCTTTTATCTGGCCTTGAAGTCTGTGCATTTAATGTTATCAAGTGCAACTTGTATTTGTTTATTAATAAGTTGGCATTTTTGTTCCAACATTTGGTAGTAAAATAAGTAATGGAAATTTGGTGTTCTTGATATATCTTGGATCCTTAAAAAGTTTTTGTTTTCTTGAACTCCTAGCAAGCTAAGCTTGGCCCCATATGTTGTAACAAAAACTGGATCTTGATTGCTTCAGAAAAAGAAAGGGGACTTGTACGGCAACCTTTAATTTTCTTTCATACTGTATGCTAAATTGTGACTATTGTGCTTCCAAGAATCTCCCCAACATTTCTTGGGTTTGTGCCATTGATATTGAAGCACACCTAGTCTGCAGAACAATGATGAAAGCGAATACGGCAGCATCTTTCTCTAGTCATATTCTGTGGTATGGCTGTGCAAAAGGTAGGATGGAGTGCCAAAATTTTGCATCTTTTTTATGTGATGAGTTGGCTGGAAAGATATGTTTGTTGGATTCTGAATTTCTTGAGCTGTGAGCACTTTTGTTTTCTTCTGGCTGTTTGTTTGTGACCTGTGGAATGAGAAAGAAGATAGTGATTAGTGGTGAGGGGTGGGTTTTTCTATGCTGGAGGGGGCTCCCACATATGAGAGTATTGCAGTTATTTCTCACTATATCAATTCATGGTAGAATCTTCCTAAGAAGGATCCCTCATTGATTGCTTTAATCTTTATGGGTGTCCATTATTGCACTGGATATTTTAATTTTATTATGGTGGGATGAGTAGGATTCCTCTTTTTTCACAGAAGCAAAAACGCCTTTAATAATACTCCCTCCGTCCCATTGAAGTAGTCCTACTTTTCTTTTTTGTTTGTCCCATAAAATAGTCCCATTTTCCTAAAATGGCAATCTTTTTCACACTCACCAATAAAATATTAATTCCACTACACTCACAACCCTTAATTCCCGTGCCGAAAAGAAAAGGGACTACTTCACCGGGACGGAGGGAGTACAAAAGTGTACTTCAATTTCTTCCTTGGAAGAGCATCTTGTTTTCTTTTTAGACATGATTGTTGCCTTGGTTGAACGCCATATATTTTCGTTGGTCAGGTTCTCGACGAAGTACATGCATCGACATCAAATTAAAATCTTGCATTTCTGTCAATTTCAAAAATTTTGGATTGATGTAGTTTGGAACTATTCTTTGATTGGGTGGTGGCTGGCTCTTAGATTTTTTTTTTGTAATCAAGTTGATGATTTATTGGCTGTTGAGAAGTTGGGAATAGTGATACCGGACCCTCATCGGTCGAGCAAGTAGGTGTTGTCATCAAGTGGTGAGATCATCTGACTTTTCTTTCTCAATTGATTATTACTCCCTCCGTCCCACTTGAATTGTCCACCTTTCCTTTTTCGTCCGTCCCATTTAATTGTCCACTTACCTAAAAAGGAAAGTTAATATACACTCATTAATAAAATACCAATTTCCTCTATCTCTTACCACATTGGTTATTGTGCCCACCTCCAAGTGGACTAATGAAAAGGGACGGAGGGAGTATAATTTAAGTGTAAATGTGATGATTTTGAGATTGGTTTATCATCTAATTGCTGCCAACCCCACTGATTCAAGAATGGGGTTTTAAATGTAGTTATCTTGAATTCTTGATTCTTAAATTATTAAGAAATGAAATAGGAATTGTGCAATAGCGCATCGCCCGTCCATGACCGCGACTTCAAATTATGTCTGAATCTCAGACTCACAATCTTTCTTATTTTTCTCTTTTTAGACATGGTTCATGGATAAGTTTGCCGATGAAATCTTTTGGCCACGTGGTTGCCTGATTGAACAGAATCTTGAATTATTTTGTTTCTTTCTAACTATATTTACATATAAATTTTTGAAAAAGTAATTAATTTAACAAATTAAATTTAAATTATGTATAATGTTATGTATAAAGTGCACAATTACATACTTTATATTACTCCATCTGTTCCGATTATATAGTCCAGTTTGATATTACACGTTTGTCAAAAATTATTTAATATTTAAACAAACTTTCAACATTACCCTTATTTATAACATTAATTAACCTCTCATTTTCATAATATTACATTTAATATTCTCATTTTTCAAAGTTATTCAGGGATATAATTGTAAATTACCAAACAAAAACAATACCAAATATAGAAACTGGACTATATAATTGAAACATCCTAAAATAGTAACCTGGACTATATAATTAGTACAGAGGGAGTATAAATTTTTGAAAAAGTAATTAAGTTAACAAATTAAATTTATAAAGTTTAAAGTTAAAATATTTCTCATATTTCAATAAATAGTGTTTTCTTTTTTAATACTGAGAATATTACAACAATAACTATTGTAAGGTTTGAAGACTTATTATTATGATTATTATTATTATAAAAGTGCGTTTATACAAACTCGAAATTTCTTCTTTTTATTTATTAAACATGTGAGTGAAAGTTTACATGAGCTATATATGTCATAGAATCATAAGATAAAGATCATCAAACTTCTTAACTTCTTTCATTGTAAAAATTAAAAATGAAATAAGTTGCAGATAACACAATCTATAATTATTAACATATATTAATGAAGTGTGATTCTAAATGTAGTCATATTTTTTCTCTCTATAACCTATTTTAAAAATATAATACGTATTATATTTCAATTATACCCTTATAACTTAAATTTAAAATTTGTATTAAAAAATTTAGTATTCAAATATATAACTCCTAAAATAAAGCCACATCAATTATAAAGTCCATTAAATAAAATTCCTTTAAAATGTAAGTTATCGTCTTCTTTATCAGAATTAAAACCAAATTCAAAATCAATATCTTTTTTACTTGTGTTTTCAATTGGAACACTTGAATTTAAAAGCTCTCTAGCCTCTGCTGAATCATAAAACTATAAGCATTATATTCAAATCGGTCAGCAATCAAGACCATCTGCTAACCGCCAATGACCGATATTAGAGATTGCGGCATAAATTCCATGATCATTGCTCATTACTCATTAGGTTCATTTATTTTTTAGGACTTTATTTCTTCTATTTCCTAAAACCGTCTGCACAACTCACAACACAACAAAAAATGTAAAAATCCATAATTTAATTCTTCAGTTAAGTGGATCAAAGCTTTAATTCTCATTTTTGCAAATCGAATATTAAATCCCAATAAAAGAAAATTAATGAAATGATAGAGTTATCGAATTAATGAAAAATTGAGTGAACACCACAATTGAGGAATGCCAGAATTTTCAAGGCTACAACCCCATCAATCTTAAGGAGCTTTATTTTATGGAGGTTTTTAGTTTTATTTGAATTTTACTAAGGCTTTTTATTTGCTAGGACTTTATTTTATGGATAATATATTTTAGTATCAGTTTTTTAAATTAAAATCTTGAACTAAAGCTATAAGGATAAAATTATAATATTATATTTTATTCTTTTCTAAAGGGCTGTAGGGAGAGATTTTGTGGCTATGTTTAGAATTAGCCATTAACAAATGACAAATTTTAAAAAATCATAATAAATTAGAGTTTTTTTTGCAACATTGTTATTTCTTATAAGAATTATATTCACATAAACAAATCAATTATTTTGACTTATTTCTCTTAATCAAGTAATCTTGACTTTTAAAATTATTTCAATTAAACAACATATTTATAAAATTATTTATATTGGTCCCAGATCAGAGTATAAATATTTACAGCGGAAGTTTTAATAAAGTCTTGCACTTATCTTGCTAAGGTCACGACTTAGCAAGTGTTTTTCAAACGTGTTGAAGCTCGAGTGTTCGTTAAGTTTAATGCAGATTATACCTCAACACTTGATGTGTTGGGTTTTAAAATAATCAGCACGTAACGAAATAAAAACAGTAAATGAACACAAGATTTATAGTGGTTCAAACAACTGTTCTACGTCCACTCTTCAGTCCTCCTGACTGAAAATTCACTATTGATTGATTACAAGGTCAGACTTGATCTCTAACGTTGAGCAGCTCCTCCGTCTGGTCAGCGTGCACCTTCAAGCACCTCGGTCTTCAATCTTCACTTTGTCGCTCCTTAGAGTGAGGACAAACCTCCCTTCTCCTTAGACGTTGACTTTGGGATTTTTATAGTTCTTCCCGGAACCTTTTCTTGTTTGGCAGTTGCCCGTGATAATCATGCTTGCAGAGCAAGGTGACTGCTAGATTCTTTCTAGGATAGAAAGAATCCCAAGATTAACCTTAGAAGTAATACTTCAGAGGTCTCGAGCTTGAATATGTAAGCTTATGAAAAAGCATCAATAAGGTATAAGCTCGGATGAGTTCGCGTGGGATTGAGAGTATTTGGATGTTCTCTTGTTTTCTCAGTGAATGAAATTTCGCAAACCACTCAATCTCTTCTTGATGACACCTATTTATAGGTGAAGATTCAAACGACTGTTTGGATCTTATTAGTTAGACATAGAGTGTCTGCTCGCCAATCTCTATTCTTCTTTTTCTGCAAGGCACAATGACTCTTCAAGTCTTCTTTGTTTCTGATTGACGTTTCTCCAATTTGTAGTCGTCTTTGTCAGAACGGATTTTTTAGTTTGAATCTGGAAACCTTCTTTGTGGCTGTTCATTGTTCTTCATTCTGATTCGTCTGGTTTCCTTGTGATCTGGATCCTTCTGTTTTACGACTTTGTATTGTCTTGATTGTTGTTGTGTGTTTGTTGGTCGTTGATACTTGATCGGTGCAAAATCTGCACACAGATTATAGCACATGGCAAATAAATTTATAGAGAACCCGAAGGTATTTCGAACCCACAGGGATAGTGCAACGAAAGCAATTCATGTTCTGAGTGTAGTTTTTCAATCATTTGTTTGGGAAAATCCAAATTTGAGGGGGTTTTGTTTTTTATGAAAATACTTGTAAAAGAAATTAAAATATAAAGAAGCACCTATCCTAGGGAAATCTACAAATCTGATCAACATGCAAGAAACAAATAATTCAAACCCATAAAATACTTTTGGTGGAAAATCTGGTAAAGTGGAGCTAATTTCTTTGTTGGGCAACCAAAACCTAGATTATTAACTAGTGATTATCTCCTCTCGGTCTAAAAAACACAAGTTAATCAATCTCAACAAAAATCAAATTAATCCTACAAATGAATTCTTCTTTGTTGGACAGAAAAAAAAAAGATGTATTAAACTCTCACTTCCTATTATCAAGTTTCACCTCTCGGTCCATCAATTAATAACTAAAACCAATTCCAATTTTCATCTCTAGATCCTTCAATTGAAAATAGATTTTAAATAAAATCAAAGAATTTATACCAATAAAGGGGTTTGAAGAATTCAAATCAAAACATGAATCACAGATGGAGAATCCCTAGAATTTGTAAAGGTTTTTAGCCTAACATATTAAAGATAAACATTAAAACAGAAATTAAAGATTGCATTGATAAATAAAGATGGAGAAAATTAAATGTACAAGGAAAAATAAAGCTGTGGTTCCAGCCTTTGAAAACTTGAAAACTAACATAAAATAAACTCAAAAACTGAAAACACGAAAAACCGAGAACTCCAAAACTGGGACCTTTAACAATGAGCCAAACTAGAGTTTATATAGAGGTACGATTGTGCTCTTGAAAGGTAGGAATTGATGGAATGTGGTATTTTTCTTCTCAAAACTCGACCATAGCAGTTGAGGATACACCACCCTTGTTTGGCCAGGAGTGCTTTGTTAAAAGATTCAAGATGGTGGAAGCCAATGCCACCAACATCCTTATGATCACAAGACTTATTCCAAGAGCACCAGTGAATCTTCTTCCCTTCAGAATTCTAACTCCACCAAAAGCTCGCACAAATTTGGTCGAGTCTATTCAGTAACGAGGTTGGCAACAAAAAATAACTCATAAAATAAGATGGGATAGCCTGAGCCACTGTTTTGATCAGAATCATTCTACCAGCTTGTGAAAGAGATTTTGATTTCCAGTTTTTCACTTTTTTCAGAACACGATCTTCAATATTTTAGAACACCTCTTTTTTCGACCTCCCAATAGATGCTGGCAATCCAAGATACTTGGTATGCTTTGAAACAACTTTGCCTCCACAAAGAGCCCCCAAATAATTTGCCAATGTCTCGGGAACACAGGTGCTAAAAGCAACTTCAGATTTATCAAAATTGATTTTCTGACCAGAGGCAGATGAGTAGAGATCGATGATATTCTTCACTGTTGTGATTTACTCCTCTGAGGCGCGACCCAAAATTAAGCTATCATCAGCAAAAAACAAGTGGGATATGGAGGGTGCACTGTTGCAGATTCTGGCTCCATGAAGAAGATTGTTGTGTTCGGCTTGATGTATAAGACACGAAAAAGCTTCAGCATAAAATAAGAAAAGGTAAGGGGAGAGAGGGTCTCCCTAATGAAGCCCCCAGGATGGAGTAAAAGGGCTTGAAGGAATTCCATTAATGAGGATTGAGTAGGTAACAGTGGAGATGCATCTCATGATGGTGCTGAAAAAACGAGTACCAAACCCAAATCGGAGAAGAACATTTTCAAGAAAAGCCCACTCAACTCTATCATATGCTTTTGACATGTCAAGTTTGAGAGCAAAACTAGAGAGCTTTTTAGAGGGGCATGTTTTCATAGTATGAAAAATCTCGAATGCAATGAGAGCATTATCAGTGATAAGTCGTCCTGGGACAATGGCGGACTGAGCTTGGCTGATAAGGAGAGGGAGGAAAGGTTTGAGGCGATTTGCAAGACATTTGGTGACAATTTTAAGGACGACATTACAAAGACTAATTGAGCGGAAGTCGAGAGGGAGGGACGAGGATTTGGTTTTTGGTATAAGGGTGAGGTTTGTATGGTTAAGGGGTTCTAGATTTGCTTCCTTATTGAGGATATTAAGAACAGTGCAAAGGACATCAGCTTTAATAATATCCCAGAACTTCACATAAAACAACACTGGAAGGCCATCAGGTCCTGGAGCCTTGAGGGGGTGCATTTGCTTGATCGCAGTAACAACTTCCTCTTCAGTGAAGTCCGCCTCAAGCGAATCATTCACAGAAGTAGTCACTTTAGGATGAATCGTATCAAGAACTTCCTCCATTCTTCCACATTCTTCCCTGCGAAAAATATCTTTGAAGTAATGACATAATTGAGTTGTAACTACCTTTTCCTCTGTGAGCCACTGACCAGAAGAATCTGTGATGCCAGTAATGCGGTTGCACCGTTGCCTGCCCGTGGCTGTGCGATGAAAGAATCCAGTTTTTTGATCACCCTCAGCGAGCTAACAAACTCTAGATCTTTGTTTCCACATGGTCTCCTCTTTTTGCATGAGGCTCTTGAGCTCTTTTTTCAGCAGTTCGGATTAGAGTAAGATTCTCTGGTGAGGCTTCTCTGTTTTGAAGTGTCTCAAGTGAGAGGTGCAGCTCTTGAATTTGCTTGCCCACATGACCAAACTCATGGTGTTCCGAGGCCTTAAGAGAATTTGCAACATGTTTAGTGGTTGAGGCAAAAAAGGTAGGGCTTGAGGATCGTTGGCACCGTGTCCAGGCGTCTTCAAGAACTTCTCTGCAATTTGGGTTCTGAAGCCACATTGCTTCAAATCAGAAAGTTTTTTTCCTTTTACCTTTCATTGGTGTGATCGGAAGCTTGTTGCATGTTAATACAATTGGGCAGTGATCAGATTGAAACTGGACAAGGTGTTAGATCGCGGTAAACGGAAAGAGCAACATCCAGGCTTGATTTCCCACTCCTCTGTCGAGCCTCTCCTGGATATTCATATTCCCACTTTGGCCATTTGTCCAAGTAAATTGATTACCGGTGAATCCCAGATCATCCAATCCACAAGCATCTAGTGCCTTTCGAAACTCCGCCATTACGTAAAACACCTCCAACTTTCTCAAAAGAAAAAAGGATTTCATTCCAGTCACCAATGCACATCCAGGGTATTTCATTAATTTGCCGAAGGCTGCAGAGAAGTTCCCATGTCTGAAATTTCTCTGCCTCTTCTGCCCACGGATAAATACAGGAGAGCCTCCATTCAGATTCCCCAGGCTTTGGGTTTGACACCACATCAATATGGTGTAAGGAATCTGAACAGATAAAGAGACCAAGTGATTTCATCCAAAGCAGACAAATCCCTCCCTTGGGCCCACCGAAAGATAAATCACAATCCACAGCATGCCAACAATCAAATCCAAGTTTATTCGGAATCAGTTCCAACTCTATACTCAAAAGTTTTGTTTCCATGATGAAAACAAAATCGGGTTTCTTTAGCATAACAATCCTAGTAAGCTCTTGAACAGTCGATGGGTTCCCAAGGCATTGGGATTGGCGGGGCTGCTCCGAGGCAGCCTCCGCCGTTGAGTTAGACTGTGGGTTCACATATTCAGATTTTAGTCGTTTTGCTTCACAAGTGGGAGGGTTCGGTGAAAATGGTAAGGGAGAAGATGGGGAGTGTGGAGGAGGGATGGGGCGCTTGCGAGAAGATTTATTTTCTGGGGAGAGAGGTCTGGGGATGAGAATTTTGCGAGCTAGTCTTTTCCAATTCTTTTTGTTTTTGGCGTGGTTTTTGGAGCAGGTGACAGGCTTTGAATAGGTGGATCTGGTTCAACAATTAAAGGTGTCAAGGTGAGTGTGGAGACTTGTAGAGATAGTGATAAAGGAGAGACCAACTCTAGAGGTGTGGCAGAAGTTGTGGTTGGGGATAGGCAGGGAGTGGCGGGAGGGGTTAATGATTTGGTACTGAGTTGAGGAGAGAGTTTGTGGGAGATTGTTAGTGAGGAGATCTCAGGTGGTGGGGTGGATTAGGCTTTGGGTTTAATTATGGCTGCTGAGCAAGGTTGAGGGGATAATTATTTTGAGGGTCCTATGAATGAATTTTTTGGTGGGTTTAGGAGGTGTATGAGAGTTGGGGTAGGAGGTGTAGGAGAGTTGGAGGGGAATTTAGAGTTCCCTGTTTTGGTATTTGGAGGACAACTATGTTTGAGAGGTGAGACTTTAATCTCATGACCAAAAGGAAGGTCAAGAGGGTCCAGATCCACAGTATGAATTGAGCTGTCATAGTATTTAAAGGTATGGGGGTAGCCATAACTTCTCTCCACCTACCTTCACTTTTATCTACTTCGTAAGAGGTTCCGTCACATTAACACCAACTTTTGCCCTTATATACTCTCTCCGTCCCAAGTAAATTGTCCACATTTCCTTTTTCGTCTGTCCCACAATATTAGTCCACTTTCCTAAAATTGCAAATTCTCTACACTCATCAATAAAATATTCATCCTACTAACTCCCACTACCACTTACATGCATTGGTTATCGTGCCCGGTCAAATGTGGACAATTTGACCGGGACGGAGGGAGTATTTCCTAAAGAGGTCAAGGAGGGGGTCTATACATATCAGATTACCAATTTTGCTGGCAATTGCTCGGGCAGAGGATGGATTCATACAGCTAATGGGAGCGTCATAGATTCGGACCCAGAGATGCGCCTCTATTATTTGAATCTTGGATGGTTGCTCTTTATCTTCAAGGGGGCGAATCAGAAATAGAGAGCCTTCGAAGTGCCAAAGCTGATTCTTGATAACCCATTGGAGCTCAGTTTCATCTTCAAATCTGAAGAGGTAGAGGTTGTTCGACCATTCGCGGGATTCAAGCCCCTTCTTGGCTCTCCAAGCCTTTTTCATTATGTCCATAAGAGCAAATGGGTTAGCTGCCTTTTCTGAATACAATTGTCCAACAATACAATTTTCATGCGAGTATTTGGGTTTTGATTCTGGAGAGTATGCTTTTGGGTGAGATCAAGGTCAAGGATATCATGTTCAGATTCTTTGTCTGACTCCATAGGAGAGGCAGCGGTGCAAGGTCAGGGTGAGGGAGAAGACAGGGATGGAGAAGAAGAAGGAAAGCTGAGAAGAGCAGGGAAGCGGGAAAAGGCAGCAGCCGACTCCAAACGGCGGAAGAACAAAGGGGAAGAAAAACAAACCCTACACACAGAGGGGACGAAAATCTCTCACACTAGAGAGATTAATAAAACTTTTTACTTTTTGATTTTTTTGAGATATTTTTTATTTTTAATTATAATTATTATTTTCTAAAGAAAATTATTTCGAATTGTGTTAAACGCTTATGTTGATTAAATAAATAAAATAAATTGAATTGAGAATTTCAATATATGAACAATACACATTTTCTATGTATCTACATTTGATTAACACGCTTTATATATATATATGAAGATAAGAGCGATTTTATTTTTTGAATAAATAAATATAAACGGTTATGAGCATTTTAAATAAATAAATTTATAGGAGAATTATCGATCCAGGACCCAAAAGATGGCTTAATTGTCGATCCAGGACCCAAAAGATTAATTGTCGATCTAGGATCCAAAAGATCCCCACATTCTCGATCCAGGGCCTCCATATTTAACGGTGTTAAAATTCCATCCAACGAAAGTTTTTTTGTGGCAAGTTGGAATCCATATCATCTTACACATCATTTAATTCACAATTTAATTTAAAAAATACCAAATTATAAAAAATTTCATAAGATTGGAATTAAAATATTTGTTCACGTCGCTGCTTCTGCTCCATTCTCAATATTTAAATCTTTCTGAGAAAAAAACATTTGGGTATTATAGGAGGAATGATGCTGAATCATAGAGAAATTCCACAGCGACTTTCTTGCGTTAGAGAGAAGAATTTAAAGTGAAGAAAGTTGAACTCAGATTGCATTATCTATGGTGTTCGACGAAATGCTGCACAGAATTTGGGATCGAAAATTATGAATAATGCCACAGAATTTGACTTGTGAAACATCAGTGCGAAGGTTGTTGTCTCCATATGATGAGGAGTGCGAGCACAAGGAGAGGGATTAGGAGATGAAGGTGGAAGAGTGTGAAATAAGTCGTGGTAATTTTTGAGAGGAAATACTCTTGATAATACAAAAATATGTATGCATTTGCTTTTGTGATTTATGCTTTGTTTGATTTTATATTGCAGACTTCTGAAATATATTTTGGGTTTGTGTTTAGAACTTAGGAATGATAATATACGATGAAGTGTTAAAATAAGTTTGAGTATAAGTGTTGTTTTGATTCTTTTCTAGAAGAAAGCTTTTTATGATGGATCTTTCTGATTCTTTGCTCAATGTATCACATATCTGGGGGGGGGGGGGGGGTTCTTTGTGCTGAAGCTGCATAAATTAGTTACTTGTGAAGTGTGTTGCTGTGACACTATATGAGCTTAGAGGGCTAGAGACTTCTGTGACACAAGACATAAGGAAGAATGCTAGAATGAAATGAAATGAGAATGATACTAAGCAGGTGCTTGTAATTACACCATTACATAGTTTATGCTCTATAAAGTTTGTAACCTTATGATGATAGTTTCAGATCCTTTTGATTATTTGCTGAGTTAGAAGATTAATTTATGGGCCAATAAATGATAAAGCTCTATAGTTCATCTATGTTTATTATCCAAAATCTTAGACTTCCATGTATTATTTTCAGAGATAGGAACACTGCATATGGGATGAGGTGTCTCTTTCTGTTACCGGGGTGAACTATCCATTTAAATTCATTTACTTAATATCACTTCTTCCATCTCATAATTGATGTGAAAAAAATTATTTACTAAGCCTTTGAAGTTGAATATTATATTTTTTTGAATAAATTCTAACGAGGAATCAATATCTTAAACCTGTTGTTGCTGTTCAAACTCATGCAGCCAGTGAAGATAGTAGATCCTCACTTAGTGTCAACATTCTTTGACAATTATACGAGGGCCTACCTTCGTACAACGATTGAGTTGGTGAATAAGAGCAACTGGGATGCTGATTGCTTTGTGAAAATTCAAGTTGGAGCTGAACTTGAAGGGGATATATTTCTGGTAGAGCATCTTCAAACTCAGAATCTGACCATTCCTGCTGGATCCAACATCCTATACTTTATGCTTGTGGCAACCAACTTTGCCTTGAATAATCCCCATTCTTATTTTTTAGATTTTCTGTCTAGTTTTGCTTTCCTTTTTGTTTCCTTTGGTTATCATGATTTTTGAAAATTTAGTAATTGGGGTTGGTCTGTAAAGATCTGTAGAGGCCTGATAACCACAATAATCTGGAATGAAGATATTGAAATGAATAATGCTAATAATAGAAGTGGATTTAAGCTTGCGGTTTTTATATTATATTGGAACCTTAAATTTTATGAAACTCAAGAAATAAATTCTCATTTATTCTTGCTATTGCTTTTCCTTACGATGCTACCCCACCATGTATAGAAAACAATATGGTATAACCATCTGCTGCTCTTCTGAACAGATACCCTTATAAACAAGAGTGATGCAACTATAAGTTTTCACATTTCAAGCAATTTCATATGGCAGACGTTTCAAAAGATTTAAAGAGCAATATAATCCTTTGGTCAAACTTGGAAAGTTTGTTGATGCTGACTTAACACAAAACCTACCCTTTGTTTGCTAATTCATTTTGTGAGAATATCCATTCAAGTGGATTTTCAAAGAAATTAACAGTGTCTATAATCCTTGGGGGACTTGATGGAGTTTGCAGTGACGGTAGGGATTTTCAGTGAACCGAATCACAAAAACCCATGTGAACCGGATCGATTTATGGATATTGCATATAATTATAATTCACAAAAACCTAGCATGCTCCTATGAATTTAATGAGATTCGTGGATTATCGAGTTTACCTGAACTCCGTAGAATTTGTACCGATCTTTCATGTTTGAATTCCAAAACTTGAATCAACCACGCGATATTAATTAAATCTGCGAAAACAAAAATTAGATAAATTCTAACTGCAAGATTTAATTAAACAGAAGAGAAAGAAAGATAATCTGTTCTCCAAATTAGATCTTCAGGGCTGTATCCCAATGCTGTTCAGATCTGCTACTGGTGAGAATTCCACAGATCTGTGATGTAGGCCAGAGGCAAAAATTCCTTCTCTTCTCTACAGGTGCGCCGCCCAGCTCTCTCTCTCTCTCTCTCTCTCTCTCTCTCCCTAGGGTTTTGACTGATTTGAATTATGATCAAAAGGTGGCTAGGGTTTTAGAGAGAGAGAGAGGTCTATTTATAGACCTAGGGTTTTATCCCTAATGGGCTACTGGGCTCCATTCAGCATATATTACTTGGGCCAGACCTGAGACCTAATGCAAATAATAAAGTGGGCCTATAAATTAATTAATTCCCATATCCACAACCCAGGACACAATTAATTAATTAATATTAATTCTTTTTCACCACAGAATTAATACTGACCTACCCCTTTATTACCACGTTATGAGAACGAGTTGCATTAATTGAGAATCCCCATATTTAAGGTTACCGGACATTAATTAATTAATTGGAGCTTCTGACAAGCTCTATCTGCAATTAATTAATATCTTATTATTCCTGAGTAGTACCACTCAATCCTTATCACTCGTGCCTGAACTTAATCAGCCTGCAGGACTTTGGCACAATGAATGTCATTGAGCTCCTTAGGGAATGTCCCCATCCTATTACTCGGATATGGTTACCTAAACCCAGTCTCAGGCGGTACTACACGAACTGCTGTTACCCAAGATGCGGATATATGAGCACGTTACTCAGGCTCTCCACCATGGCAAGTCAAAGCAACAGTCAACCCGTGCAAACCCCTGAACCTTCGTTAGGGTTTGGACTCAATCAATATCGAGATCTTGTATTCGCTGATGTCAGACAGTCGAATATATCTCACTGCGTTCCATCAATATGCCAGTCTTGCGTACCAGCATGTCAAGTAACCAAGACAGACTACTTATTCCGACAATACCGTAGCCATCCGGACAGAAGTATCCTCATATGCTGTCTCGGCTGTGATCAGGTTTATGTCTCACAAGGTCAAGTGATCATACTGTCTTCTAAGATCTACTACACGCCGTATGATCGTCCCTATCGGCGAGACAAGATGATACCATTGTTACATACATGTAAGATTGCTTGACAGATAGGAGAAATAAATCGTTGTATACTCATTATAATAAATGCTTTCAGTATACAAACCCATCAATCTCCCACTTATACTCAAAGCATAACTAACTTATTACAGAGTATACAGTCCGTCTATCTAGCCTGCTATCTCTTTAACCACTGTCAGTGGTCGGCATCCACCTCAGACCCAGCTCACGAATATGTCTTTCGTAAACTTTCTCTCTTTGTAAATGGATCAGCAAGGTTGTCCTTAGTGTCAATCTTCTTGATCAACACATCACCTCTCGATACAATTTCTCGTATGATATGGTACTTTCTCTCTATGTGTTTGCTTGCCTTGTGAGACCGCGGTTCCTTTGAGTTTGCCACTGCACCAGAGTTATCACAATAAATTGTGATGCTCCTCGGTAAACTCAGAATCACGCCCAACTCCAAAAGGTAGTTCCTGAGCCATACCCCCTCTTTCGAGGCTTTGGAGGCGGCGACATATTCCGCATACATGGTGGAGTCAGCAATGCATTTCTGCTTTGAGCTCCTCCAAGATACAGCTCCACCTCCCAGGGTAAACACATATCCTGAGGTCGATTTCTTCTCATCCTGGTCCCCTTGGAAATCCAAGTATGTATAACCCACAGGGCACAAATCCTCACTTTGATAAACTAGGCAGTAATTCCTAGTTCTCTTCAAGTACTTGAGGATGTGCTTTACCGCAGTCCAATGCGCCTGTCCAGGGTTAGACTGATATCTTGCTACCATGCCAACGGCATAACAGATATCTCATCTTTCTCCCGATGTGTCTCAGGACACTGCCCACTAGAAAGATGAATGCCATGTCTGAAAGGTAGCAAGCCTTTCTTGGCGAGTTGTATGCTGAACCGGGCTATCATAATATCCACATAGGATGCCTGGGATAAGCTCAACATCATTCTCTTACGATCTCGTAAGACCTTAATCCCAAGGATGTAGCCAGCTTCTCCCAAATCCTTCATTTGGAACTGTTCGGATAACCAAACCTTGATTTCCGACATCACTCCCTCGTTGTTTCCAAATAGGAGTATGTCATCAACGTAAAGTGCGAGGAAAACCACGCTCCCACTGACACAAAGTCGGTAAACACAACTTTCGTTTTCCAACCCTGCTAATCCATAGGATTTAATCACATCGTTGAAATGTAAGTTCCACGACCTCGAAGCTTGTTTAAGTCCATACAAGGACTTTCTAAGCTTCCAGACAAGATGTTCTTCGCCCTTGCGTATGTAACCCTCGGGTTGCTGCATATAGATGTCCCTACCTTCTTCAAGGTAACCGTTTAGAAAAGAAGTTTTGACATCCATCTGCCAGATCTCGAGTTCCATATGCACAATTATGGCAAGGAGTATCCGGATGGATTTGAGAATGGCTACGGGTGAAAAGGATTCGTCATAGTCAATGTCCTCTTTCTGACTATAACCCTTTGCCACCAGCCTGGCTTTAAAAGCCATGACTTTTCCATCCGCCCCTTTCTTTCTCTTGTATACCCATTTGCACCCTATGGCCCTAAAGCCATCCGGCAAATCAGTTTTCTGGTATACATCCATAGCGGTTATGGATTTAATTTTGGAATTCATGGCGAGACGCCATTTTTCAACATCCTTGTCCTGCACTGCCCCTTCGTAAGTTAGTGGGTCAGAGTCCTCATGACCGTCTTCCAGGCTTCAGTCCGAAGACTCACCCACGAACATGTACCTTTCTGGCTGGAAAATAACTCTCCCACTACGATGATGCATCGGTGCCGTGTCAGTAGTAGGTGTAGTAACTTGTGGTTCTGCACCTTGCACTGAAGAACGTGTCTGTGGTGCTGAACCTCTCACAGGTGCACCCACATCTACACGTTCCCCTTCCCTTGGAATTGCATTCTCATTTTCAATTTCTTGAAGAACGATATCACTCCTTAACTTGTGATTACTAACATACTCGTCCTCCAAGAATCTAGCGTTGGTGCTAACAACGACTCTCTGACTCTCAGAACAGTAAAAGTAACCACTTTTCGTTTTCCTGGGATACCCTATAAACATCATTACCTTTGACCTGGTTTCTAACTTATCAGGTTCCTTCGACAGTACGTGTGCCAGACAGCCCCATACTCTAAACTTGCACAAACTTGGTTTGCGACCAAGGAAGAGCTCAGAAGACGTCTTAGGAACTGATTTAGAAGGCACCACATTTAGCACGTAAGCTGCTGTTTCCAATGTGTAGCCCCAAAACGAAATTGATAAGTTTGCATAACTCATCATTGATCTTAGCATCTCTAGAAGAGTCTTATTTCTTCTTTCAGCTACACCATATTGCTGGGGAGTACCTGGTGCAGTCCACTGGGATGTAATCCCGTTATCTGATAGATACTGCAGGAACTCGTTACTGAGGTATTCGCCACCGCGGTCAGATCGAAGCGACTTGATAGTTTTCCCGACCTTCTTTCCCACCTCAGCCTTGAACTCTTTGAATTTCTCAAAGCATTCAAACTTGTAGCGAAGCAGGTAAACATATCCGTACCTTGAGTAATCGTCAATGAAAGTGACGAAGTACTCGTACCCTCCACGAGCCTGCGTGGACATCGGTCCACATAAGTTAGAATGGATCAATTCCAACACTTCCTCTGCTCGAGACTGACTAGCCTTGAAAGGCCTAGTTAACATCTTGCCCTCGATGCAGGATTAGCAGACTTGATAAGTTACAGCCCGGACTAAGTCCAATGTACCGTCATCTGCAAGTCGCTGAATCCGCTTCAAGCTGATATGACCCAGTTTCAAGTGCCAGAGATATGTAAGATCCTCATCAGAAGAAGTAAGTTTTCTCTTTCTAGGAATATCAATTGCGGATGAATTACATGCAATACTTAAGAATATGTTTGATCGAAGTAACATAAAGAGAGTAAATCAACATCTTATAATGGATAACATTGTTATCACCAATGACTGAAATCATAAATAACAAATATCCATAAAAAGTTGATAAATTTTGTCCTAACGATAAACCACGGCCCACAAAACAAAAAAAACTCTTAAACATACTTGGTTTATCAAAACATAAAGAAAAGAAAACTCCATGAAGCTCCGTCATAAAATGTTGCCTTCATCCAGTTTGGTATCTTCTTACCATCACTCACCAGCCTTGTCGGCACGGTCCCCTGCAAAGTATAACAACATGATCAACAAGTCAGCGCTTACAGCTCTTGGAAGAGCAACGCCGCACTCTAATCATGCTTTAGTTATACATGCAAATGGCATACCCTGTCTAGCCTTGTGGGCCTGACAATCTTTCCTCCAATGTCCTTTCTTACCATACCTGAAAACACTAGTCCCTCGAAGTTTCCGCCATAGGATTATTAACAGCTCCCACGTCCTTCGCAGTTACCTTTCCAGCCTTCTTCTTAATCGCTCTTTTCGGCTTCATACCTTTCGATACAACAGAGTGATTACCAGAAGTAGCTAAGGCAACCTTTTAAGGATTCATGACCGATTCCACTGCCATCAAGTCATTGAGTAA
>JAPKLW010000190.1:765573-777126 GCA_026898455.1 Plectranthus barbatus
CCAATAATTCAACACTTGATCCGGGATTAGTTCTAAGCAACTCCCTAGAATAGCATGCCAACCTAGTATAATGTTGAATAACATCACTATTAAGCAGTTGGAGCACATATTCTTTTATCCTATAGGCCTTTGATGTACTTATGGTGACTTTGTATTTTTCAGCTATAAGAATTTTTAGTTCTTCAGTTGTTATTTTTGGATGAGTTTTGAAATCTTCAATTACCATATTTCCTAGCGACTTCGCATTGACAAACTTTTCTCGAACTTCTTCCTTCTGACAGTGATAACTATTGATGAAAGTTTTCACCTCATATGTATCCATATTCCCAACTTTTGAACAATAAATGTTCCAGGGACAATCATCAACACACTTCACTTTGCATCTCCTTTTATCTTTTTCACAATCTTCAAACCATACATATTCCATAAGTTTTAACTGCGTCATAAAAATCATCAATTGATGCAAATATTTGTCCTAATCTAAAACTCTTATCTCCACTGGTATCTTCAGTATAAGTAGAAATAATTTCATCATCACTTGATGAAGAACTCGATTCATTGATACTCCTCAACTCCATTAAAGATTCGACAACATCAGATGACTCTTCCATTCCAATTAACTCGAGTAAATTTTACATGAATAAAATTAGTTATATAAATGTATGGATTTACTCAATTATAGGAAAATTAATTGAGATTATGTATATAAATTTTTTTGAGTATTTCATCATACTTCTAACTAACTGACACAAGAAAATAAAAATCAAACTCACATTTAGCAATTCAAATACCCAGATAAATGATGAAGAAGATATATGAACCATACAAACTACGCAAAATCGATTTCATAATATTCACATATTTTCATTGTAATTCTTGGCGCTTAAGTAAGAATGAAAATACTGAAAAAGTGAAAAAGATTAATTGAATAAAAATATATTCTTACTGATTTAATGGCCAACGTTTAAAAATTTGAATGTGGAGAAACTGAAGGGAAGAACGACTGTGAGCCCTGATTGTGTAAACTAAACTAACGGCTGCGAATTGTGTAAACTGACGACTGGATTACTTATTGTGAAAATTGAATGTGGAAAAATTGTGTAAACTGAAGGAAATAGGCTGCGAGTGGCGGCAACATAAAGGAAGGAGGTGAATAGAATGTTGAGAAATGGAAGGAGACGAGTGCAAGAGGCAGCGACATGAACAAAAATTTTAATTCCAATCTTATGAAAATTTTAATAGTTTGATATTTTTTAAATTAAATTGTGAATTAAATGATGTGTAAGATGATGTGGATTCCTACTTGCCACATAAGTTTTCATTGGATGGCATTTTAACACCGTTAAATATGGAGGTCCTGGATCGAGTATGTGGGGATCTTTTGGGTCCTAGATCGACAATTAAACTATCTTTCGGGTCCTGGATCGATAATTCTCCATAAATGAATTATTATTTTAACGGTGAACAGTTATGTTAGACGTAATATCGATTGTGTTAGATGTAAGTATTAACAGTTATATTAGTATTTTTAATATATTATTAAATGTTGCTTGCTTTGAGCGTGATTCATAATCATATGCTATTTGTTTGTGAAAATTCAAAACATAATTAAGAATCTCTGATTCCTTAAAATGTCTGAAGAAGAAAACAGGCTGAATGCGACAAATCCTGTAGATTAATTTATTATCACACTAAAATATTATTGAAATCATATCATATCAACAGGAGATCATCAGGTAAAAGTAAAACATAAAATTGTGTAATCACATTAAGATATCAATCAGCACCCAACATCTCCGAACCCCACCTTTCCTCCGGCGACATCATACACCACCTCGAACGACGTCTGCTGCGTGTTTCCGAAGATTCCGATGTCGCTCGACTCACTATTTCCGGCGAAAGCAAGGCACGCCTGCGTATTACTGACGGCGATCAGTGTCCCCGACGCTTTCAGATCAATCTTAACGCCGCCGCCGAAGGTGAACGACACGATGGGGACGTCGACCGTCGTGTAATTGGAGAAGTCAAAGCAGGTGTCCAGCAGCGAGTAGGCCGGCGCCGTCGGGTATTTCTGCATCTGCTGCTTGAACGTCGCGCTCAGCGCGGTGTACGCCGCCGGCGGGAGGCGCGTGATCACCGTGCCAGAGTCTATGATGCTCCCCGCCGTTCGGAAAACCGTCTCGCTGATCTCCAGCCGGCGGCCGCCGACGCTGATGGCGAGGATGCTGATGAAATAGAACTCATGGCCTTGTGAGGAATCAAACGGAGTGAATTTAACGTTTGTGGAGACTCCATTGTTTCCGAAAGTGAGGTGACCGGTGGAACTCGAGGTCGACGGAAGGCAGTAGGAGAAGTACCTCCCGTATTTGGACGCCGTTTGCGAGACGATCGACAGAGGGTCCCGGCCGAGGCCGATGAGTCCGGCGGTGTGGCCGAAGAGTCCTTCATTATCTTGGCCGCACCCAAATTGGAAATTCGGAAATACGTCGGAAGATACTGTGAGCGTGTCTCTGCTGAAAAACCCTAATGAGAAAGACTGATCCCCGTATTGAATGCCGTAGATGCACGTTCCGATTCCAGTGCTGCAGTCGGGGTAGTTTCCGGTGGCGGAGGTGAGTTGGTTGCACGATGGGGAGGAGCACGAAATGTTGTAGTAGGTGGATGATGATTTAGGATCAAAAATGGGGTCATGCTGTTTGTAACAGGTTCGGGAGCAGGGTTGGCATTGGGTCCAGGTCAGGTCACTGCCCGTGTCGAAGATGAGGGATAGGGTCTTCTTCGGTGTACCTAGACCGATCGAGACCAGGTAGTTCCCCGAGCCAAGGACACTGCCCGGTTGCACCGGGAGGTTGACTTTAGTGTCTTTGATATTCGTGGCGGTGGTTGGGTTAGGATTAGGGTTAGGGTTGAGACGAGAGTTGATTGAGATGACCCGAGATTGATCAATAGAAAGAATGTCCCTTAGAGATGGCCTCTTGTCTTGAGCAAGTTTAGAGCAGGGACCATGGCGATGGAAAACTTCCAATGTGGATGGTCTCCTCTTGATTGAATCTGATCCATATATGATCTCCATTAGTAAAGCATAGCTTAAATAAATTACATTAATTAATATGATCGATGCCGTTTATTAGTATAAGCATGCAATGCACTTGCAATTAATATAAGGAGGAAAATGTAATTAATGGGAGAGTGGTTAGGCCTAATTAATCTTTTTCATAACTGACTAGAAAAAAGTTAGGACCATCGAAAGGGAATGATTTGATTAGTTAATACAAATCAAAAGATAAATTGTGCAAATATTTTATTCAAATCACTTTTCTATAAACATAATTATTGTGTTCATAAAAATATAGATTTCACATCAACATTTATATAGGGTCAATTTCTTGGTTTGCAAATATAATTTGAGAGTGGGGGTGGTTGGGTAAAAATGAGTGTGGGCGCCTATAATGACTTGGTTTTGCCGTGAGGAGTGGGTTTAATTGATTTTTGTAGTGATTAATTGACAACTTAAAATATGTAATAATTGTATAATTACACGTTAAAATCTGTATTAAAATGACGTTGGAGTACTGTAAGAAGAAACCAAAACTTTGGCTAAAATATGTGATAAAAAGACTATCACACACTGCAAAAACAAGACAAACGCACTATCCATTCAATATTGGTTAATTAACTTGTTTATTGTTTTTTCTTTTTATATATAAGAAGCCAAAATTGTAAGAAGAAGTTGTAGACCACTTGATATTGGCTTCTATGAATTGATCATGCCCATAATTAAATCAAACTCAACCTCTAAAATTTATTCTATGCTTATATTATTGCTCTTGGCCCATGCTACAGAAAGGATTCTTGCCCACTTTTTGGTTGGTTGTTAAAATCATAAAATGAGCTATTTCTCTCCTTTAGGAATTTCAATTCTACGTAGTATATACCTCGTATTTTATTGTATTAATTAATATATGGCGTACGCATGGTATAGTTTGCTCTCTTCCCCGCTGTACGAATGATTAAGAAAATTCCAACTTCTCACAAAATTTCATTAATTAATTTGGAAATTTGAAGTTGTACTGTTATCATAATCAGAAATAAAACGTTGAAGGGTTATATGTTTTTACAATATTTAGATTCAACCATGGCAGAAAAACATTATAATAAAAATAATTATTTTAATTTGATGAATTAATTCATGATTTCGAACTCATGAAATAAGATGGATAGAAAAGCTGCAACTATCTCTCACGCTTTGGCAAGCATGCATGTTGGGTAAGCAACAACTAAAGCACAATCAAGCAACATTTCAATCAAGCAACAATCTGAATACAATCAAGCAATGTCGTAAATGCAATCAAACATCTTTCTCATTTTCTCACGTTAAGAATTTTCTCACTGGATCCGCTCCATACATATATATATATATATGATTAATTATTAATTAATATTTCATCTCAATAATCATCCCACAATGATGACATCATTATCATTCTTAAACAACATCCTACCACTCAAACTTATAGTTTATAAATATTCTTGGTCACGAGTGTATATACATGAGAATGCGTGCAACTGAGAGAGAGAGAGAGAGAGAGAGAGAGAGAGAGAGAGAGAGAGGGGTTACCTTTGGAAGGAGTGCAGATAGAAGCTGGTAAAAGAGAGGCAATATGAATAGTATGGAAACGGGCAGTTTTTGGGGACTCAAAGGCATGGATTTGATAAACAAAACATGAAATCAAAAGCAAGAAAAGGGAAGGAAAGAAGAAGATTTTCATGGAGGAGGAGAAGAAATGGGGAGTGGCCATGAGTAGTGATATGCATATTGGCTTCCATCATCATGGATATATATAAAGAAATAGGATTTCAAGAAACACCCATTTAGTAAATTATATTCTTTTCTCATTGGAAGGGGGTTGTTCATCATTCATGATGCATGTTCATTTTCTACCCCCTCTTCTAGATTACTTATGCTATGTATATGGGCCTACCAACCCGTTTTTGTCGATTGATTTAATTAATTAAACCAGTTAGTCATGAGTTTTAGTTAGAGAGAGATTCTATCACAACTACTAACTCGATCAATTATTAACCGTGAAACCACAATATTACTAAAATGTCAAACAAATCAAGAAAATGAATAGTTTGTTGAAGCAAGAACAAAATATAATTACCCTTATGCACATTATTAGTTACCTAATTAATTAACTTCTTGAACATTGCAATATATGCCTATTAGAAATGCAATGATCACACTCAACTACAACTAATCTAAATCAGTTTTCATTTCTATTGTTAGGATCTTTACCCAACAACACATACAAAGGGACTCGAATTCTTGACCAATCATCACCCATATAAAGCAAATGAATTTCTTCAATTATTTAATTTGTCACAAACATATCTTAGTGCATGATGATCAAACTACTAGTCCTTATCTTTTTACCACCCATCCCTAATAATTAATAATTGATGATGATATTCTATAATGGAGGGTGCCGTCCTCATACATTTTATTGTCATACAATTTATGCCATTAGTCACGTATGGGAATAGTGGCTGGTATCCCAAATATAAATCATGGTACGTCGAAACCGACCAAATTAATAAAATCAAATTAATGTAATTAATTAGACTGGTTTGAGAAAAATAATTTAACTAATAGATTTAATTTTTTTTTAATTGGATGAATTGATTTGATGCCAACAATTTGAACTCTATTCTAAATATAATAATATTAATTAAACTCTACTTGATAGTTAATATGTTAGTTATATTGATATGTAGGTCCAATTCTTATATTCTTTAGAATTAAACTCTTATAAATCTATATTTCTTTCCTTCATTTTACGGTCACGATCTCACATATCTCCAATGTATAGTTTTGAATTTTGAAATATATTTATATTAGCTTTAGTATTTGCATTGTTCAGTGAATCAATATACAAATTGGTTGAAAATATATATTAATTTTAATCGTTCGCACTTTCTATTGAATAAAATTTTAAATCATTTGAATCGGTCGAATTAAACTATTTTAACATGGTTTGACCAATTTGGTTAAAATTATTTGACCGATTTGATTTATAAAAATTTTCATGCCTTATTTATTAATTTGGCCAATACTGCACAACTCATAAACAACATTAATTAATGCAAATCCCATGTAATTAATCGTGTTTCATTCAATATTTATCATTTTTAATATCTCTCTCACTCCCTCTTAATTCTATACACTTCTCATTACCTCACTTGGAGGGCAAAGCTATAATTATTTCTAGTTTATAATTTATCAGCGCCAACGTAGCAAGGATATATGCAATAATAGGAAAGAGCGTGTGAATAATTTTGGGTAGTTCTTACTGGTCGTGGTAGTTAATCCTTCACGATTTTAATTATGATGCATTAAGCTTGACCAATTTATTATTACTATTATTAGTATTGTATATACGTCATGTATGGGAAGTTTTATTATTTGTGAAAGTAATATTATTTTGATATTTAATTTATAAATTAATAATATGAATATTTTAATACATAAAACATAAAGATGTACGATGATAACATGTGTAAAATAAATTAATATAAGTCTATATAGTATATGTCGGGGTCAGGCCCTCACGACCCCAATCCACTGGCTTAGCCGAAGTAGCTCGCCAAACACCGTCGGTCAAACATCTTCTTGGTGGGTTTACCGGCCCAAGTCGAGCCCATCTTATTGCTCCGTCAGTCCTAACCGATTCCGTGATTATTGGGGTCGATCAAATAATTTGGAATTCACAATTCAATTCAAAAAAGGCAGAAAGATTGAGTATATTACTAGGATTAGTTTAGGCTCAATATGATTTTGTGGGCTTTCTCTTTGTGCCTATAAAAAGAGATCCCCTCTTATTTCCAAGGAGATTATTCTTTTGCACAATAAACTCGAACACTGTTCAAATAATCACTCCAACTTGTTTCGAATCAAGGTGCGTAATTTACTCTGAGAAATCTTAACAATGACTTCAATCGGAATGCTGGCCCAAAATGCCAGGATGAACGGATCGAGATGGAGTCCATGTCAGGGGCAATGCAGACACGTCCACACATACTGTAACCGAGAGAGAAAGACAACTTGAGCGGATGGTTAATCTCCTTGGCGCGATCATGACCTGGATCATTAGGGTTCAACACCCGAGATGACTGTCGCACACAATAACTACATTGACTCACAATTCACTAATATGCTAGCCCAAAATGCCAAGATGAACGAATCGAGACAGAGTCCATGCCTTGGGAAGCCAGACAAGGCCATACAGACTGTAACCGAGAGAGAAAGACAACTTGAGTGGATGGTTAATCTACTCGAGGTGATCATGACCTAGATCATTAAGGTTCAACACATGAGATGACCGTCGCACGCAATAGCTACATTGACTCACAATTTACTGCTACGCTGGCAAAAAATTCCAAGATGAACGGATTGAGATAGAGTCCATGCCAGGGGCAATGCCAGACACGGCCAATTTCACTCAACTCTGAATTTTACCCCAACTTTTTTTTATTAATGAATTATACCCTTATGTTTGATAAATTTGGGAAACTTAACCCATCCTTTACATCTTATAGAATTTTACCCTCAAGTTTACTTTTATTATTTAAAAATACCCCTAAACCTTAATTACTAAGTACTTTTAACAAATAAAAGTAAACATGAGGGTAAAATCCCGTGAGATCAAAAGGTTGGGGTGAATTTTCCTAATTTATCAAATATTGGGGTATAGATTCATATTAAAAATAAATTAGGGTAAAATTCAGGGTTGACAGATATATTGAGGTAAAAGTTATAGTTTACCTATAGAAATATTAACTCCATAATTAATGAACTGAATAGTTCATTAATGACCAAATAATGGAACTAAATATTATCATAAATTACGTCCAGTTATAAGTATGCCTACTTTTTCTTTACTTTTTCTTTAAAATTTATGAATGTTATAAATACACTAATTTAATTTTTTTAATTAATTCAATAGGATAGGAGCCGAGCCACTAGGGGTGTGCACGGTCTGATTTGGTCAGTTTGAAGGACAAAGTAGCTTGAAGGACAAAGTACTGGTCAAATTAATAGTTACGATTTAAGAATTTTCATAAACCAATCGAGTCAAATAATTATTCCAAACCAAACCGGCTAAACCATATTAAAATGGTTTGGTTCCCAGTTAAAATGATTTGAATAATAATTCAACTAATAGTGCAAACAATGAAATTTGTATATTGTTTTGACCATTTTGAATATCAATATACGAATGAAGCAAAAACAAAATTATTATAAATATAATTTGCTTACCATTAATTATTAATCGTAAAGAAGTGTTAAATAAATGAGATTGTTGTTGCAAAAGAGAAAAAAAAAAGTTAGATTTATGAAAGTGCAATTCGCAATAATATAAATATCAGGCATATATATCAATCTCATTGATCTTTTGACTTTATATCAAATAATATTTATTTATTATTATTATTAGATTTAAAAAAAATTATATACGACCTTTCTGGCTAAAACGATCAATTCCACCCTTCAAACCGTTGTCAAACCAAATCATCTGGTTTGAAAATTTTCAAACAGATCTAGTCAATTCACTTATCTCAAACTTGCCAAATCGACCAAATTAATTAGGTTTGATCAGTTCGATCGGTTACGGCCAAACCGTGTACATTCCCAGTCAGCCACCTATCATGCTAGAGAAATATAATTAAAGTAAAATCAATATAATTAATTTATATGTATTTACCTAAAATATATGATTAATTATAGAGAGTTAATATATAAGAAAAAAATCAATATAATCTACTTATACATATTTTTCTAAAATATATAGATTAATTCTGAGATTTCATTTGTATAACAATTTATATATTTATGGTCAATTCAATGCATGATTTAGAAAAATACAAATTTTATATTTATGGGATATGGGTTTGTTGTATTTCCAAAATTATCAACTATAATGCTTAATGCATGATTTTTTATATCAGTTATAAAATATGGTTAATGGCAATAGATTATATAGGGAGATAATATTTAAGAAAAAAATCAATATAATTAATTTTTACATATTTTCCTAAAATATATAGTTATAAGATTTAATTTTTGTGCCCCTAATATCCTTATATTCAGTGAGTTGTAAATATAATAATATATATTATAAGAATCAAAAAACCATTTTTATCATAGGAAATAATAATTCCCACATAAATTATTGTACGCCTAGTTCTATAATTCAATTAAGATAATTACTTTAATATATCTGGACCTTTAATATGATTAGCTGTGTATGTGTCCATATGTATATAAATATGCCACAAAATAATATATTATTATACACGTGTCATATGCTCACAATAAAAATGTATCACTATAAATAATCATGTCATATATAATTATAAATATTATAAATATCAATTAAAAATCCAACTATAAAAATAATAATTGTAAATCAATCACAACTTAAATATCTATAAACAATCCAATACATGATTTAAGAAAATACAATTTAAGCATTTATGATATGCGTGTGGTTGTGTTTGCGACATATCAATTATTTGTAAAAGTTGGTCACCTGAGAGACGGTCTCACCATTTTTTTATTGTGAGACGGACCTTAATACATTATTTCAATAAGTTAAATATATCATTTCATTTTTAAAAATTACATTATTTGCAACAAATAAATGTATCATTTGCAATAAAGAAACACATCATTTCATTAAATTCGTCTATCAATAAAAATGGTTAGACATTATTTGCAATAAAGAAACACATCATTTCATTAAATTCGTCTCACAATAAAAATGATGAGACCGTCTCATCTGAGAATTTGCCTATTTGTAAATATAGAAGTACATAATTGATATTAATAATTATAGATCTCACTCATTTATTAATAAATTAAACAGTTAATCAATGTACAATTAATACAACTAATACTTACCATTTTATGCATTCAGGCTTGCTTTAATATATACATATGTTGTTGTTATTATTATTATTATTATTTGTTATGATGTATTCCTACATATTTGTTGTTTTGATGTGTCAAAAGAATGTATAGAAATCATCAATTTAGATTGTCTTTGAATTAGCTTAGTCCGTACAAACTTGTAATGTTCTGTTAGGATGTCTATTAAGTTGTAATGGAGTTGATGGAGCTAATCAAGACAAACTGAGTTAGAATCTAAACCACCAGTTTGGAACATGTAAAGGATAAGAAGAAATTGGATCCTAGTCTGAAACTGACAAATCAAATAAACTGATTGAAGACACCAGCTTGGCTCTTCTCCAGTTTACAAGCCCAGTTTCCACTCACACATAGAGACAAAGAGAATAAGTCAAAAGAATCATTAAAGATCAGTCTTTAAGAATGGAGATTCCTTAAAGACTCAAGTTATGTTTTCAGATTCCTGGGACTAGTAAAGTCGTTCTGACACAAAAGCACCATGTCGACATCATGTGTCAGAAAAGGTCGAAGCAGGTGCAGAACCTCAGGAAAAGCACCCTGCTCCCGTCAGAAAAAAAAAAAGAGACGTCTTAGATTGGACAATGCTCAATCCGTCTCTAAATGGCTACAAATTTGAAACGTTCCTATCTCGTCTATAAATAGACGAAGTACTCAGAGTGACAAAATATAGAAACTCAAAGAAAGCCATGAGATACTCTGCACAAGTAAAAGCTCGAAGTGTTTCTATCATCAAGCTAAAACTTAGCCAAAACCGTATGTAATCTTTTGAACACGAGACTCATAGCTTTCTCAGCTAGAGTTAATTCTTGGTGTTCTTTCTTTCAAAACACAACAGTCACTGCATATCTCCAGCAGTGATTGTCATGGGCGTCTAGCCAACCAGTTTGATAGTTCGGGAGGAACTATAAAACTCTCAACATCCAGAGGAGGAGGGTGCGTGGTGTGCCCACACTCCAAGTCTATGAAGACGGAGGAACAAGAGGCCTGGATGAGTGAGCTAGTAGACTGGTAGACATTGGCATCTACCAGCTAGCGATAGATCACGAGACCATCTTGTAACTAAGGCTTAGTGAATTTCCAAACCATGGCCTGAATAGAGGACATAGGACTTGTTGCCCGAACCTCTATAAATCATTTGCCCTTTATTGCTTTTTACTTTAATTCTTGAAAGAATTTTAAAACTCAACACATTCTAGTGTTGTGGTATACTGGAACTGAACCTAAAACTTAAACTCACTAACAAACTGTTTTACAGAAACACAAACTGGTCAAGAATCACTGGTTTGTGAGTGCATGTTGTTCTTTTCTTTTTTTTTGAATAAGTGTACATTAATCTTAAACTCACACACCCAGATGTCCCCCTGGGAGCTCGAACCTGTGACCTCTCAGTCACAGGCAGAGTGCTTTAACCACTACACCCCGAACGAAGGGACACATGTTGTTCTTTAATATATTCACTGTGCATGAAACTCTCTCTAATCTGGAGACTAACATTATCATTATCATCATTATTATTATTATTATTATTATTATTATTATTATTATTATTATTATTATTATTA
>JAPKLW010000190.1:777136-812166 GCA_026898455.1 Plectranthus barbatus
TATTATTATTATTATTATTATTATTATTATTATTATTATTATTATTAGTAAATTACATACGCGTGCTACATGAATTACATATTTAATATTTTATTAAATTAAATTAAATTATAATTATAAGGTTATGAGCATATTATACATCTAATGATATATATAAATTTAATAAAACTTAAGCAAGTAAATAAAACAAAAATTAAAAAAAAATAAGAGTTTGTTTTACTGTAATATCCCTAAGTTTAATTAAGCTAATTAAAATTTAATTTGGGGTTTAATTAAAAACTCAGTTAGCAATTTATTTTAAATTGCTCGTTAGTCGGAAGTCAACCCCCATCGAGACATGGATATCCATTTTATAAGAATAAATACCAATAAGTACATTTTCAAGAACCCTAGATGGTCATGCAGGTGAATTTTACAAAAGGAATCCGAGCACGATGAATTAAAGTTCCTAGGGCATTTTTAATACGTTTAAAATCGCAAATTACACCAGAATACTCCGTTTCTTTCACCTATCTAGGATTTGGTTGAAATTGATTCATAAGAAATTTAGAAACAATCAGATTGAGATTCCAAGATCCGTGGAATAATTTATGATTTTTAGAGCTTTTAAGTTCGGAGCGAAAATAATATAATTCCAAAAATTATGGAATTAAACTCATAAGTAGAAATCGTGATTTAGAATATTTCTACGATGTTCATTTTTCAAATTGGGATATTGGTGTCGAATTAATAATCAACAAATGTTGATTATTGGAGTTATTACATTAAATAACGGATCCAAAGCCATGACGAATGGTAGGCCACCACATGGCACCATATCCATTTGATCAACTTGCACATGGAATCATTATTTCCCTGAGTTATTGCGGCGTATGATTCAGTTAAACAAAAGAAAGAAATTGGAAACAGGTTGCTCATTTTCGCCACCCAGCTTTGTGCCCCCTATTTCTTCTCATTTTTCCAATCAATCCAGTGAGAATCAGGTTTTTATTTCTAAATATTGAAGCAAGATCGTGCTTCAAGATTTCCATAGCACTTGGAATCATCCGAATTCGTTAAGAATCGAGTAAGATACAACCCCATCTTTAGACCTCGTCGGTAAGCCGATGAATTTTATTTTTAATTTCGTAACTTTGCCGAACAATAATGGAATTGAGATCTAACCACATATTCGTGTTCTTAATGAAGTTGAGAATATTTTGATTTCCTCTGATCATCTCGAATCGCCGACAAACCGGAGTTTCATCGAAAAACCTTGTCACGAAGTAAGGGTTTTCTCCCTTAATTTCTTGCTGTCAAATCTGAGTTTTGGTTCGATTAAAGCATGCTTTTAGCATCTACGATTGTTCCCTATCATTTTTGGATGTTGTACTGAGGTCGGGGTAGCCGGTAGTGGCCGGGAATGGCCAAAATATGCTTCGCATAGCATTTGGAAAATCACGCAGCAAGAAGAAACGCTGTGTCGGTCGACTTGAGCTATGTCAGTCAACACAAACTGTCGTGCTCTTTTCATGTCAATTTTTTGATCCATTTTCGATCCGATACTTTAAGCTCAAGTATTGATGCCAAGACATGTTATAAATGTGTTTATACACTTGAACATGATTTCTAAGTTCATTAAATACTTGAGTCAATATGATCAATTTGAATACTAAGTTGACCATTTTATAAGTATACGAGGTTATCCAAACAGGGATTCCTCGGGCTGAAAAGAAGTCTGACATAAAGTTAGTGTATAGTACACTGACACAGCGGAGTAGAGCAGAAAGGAGACCTAAGACATGGGCTACGATTGGACAATACAATCCATGAGTCTAATGTCTGGATTTATGTGTCTAACGGATAGAAATTCAAAATGCCAAGGGTCCTCCTCTATATAAAGGTCTGCCCTCCCAACCTTAAAAGGTTATCTGAACAGAATCAAAAATCTAAAAGTCTTGAGAAGACAAACGGCATTTTTCAGGTCATCTCTCTGCTAAACTCTCTGAGTTTTCGTGTTTTCTAACACGAGACTTGAGTCTCCGACTCAAGTTACCCACCGTGCTAACTTCTCCAAGCATGAGGCTGAAGCTTTAAGCTCAAGCTCTTCTTGGTGAATATATCTTTCTGAGATATATTCCTAGCGGTCAGTTTCCTAGTCTGGGATTCTAATTCTCACGGGTGTATGCCAACCATCTGAGTTTTGGGAAGAACGAGTAAACATCCAACCATTCTGGGAAGAATTAGTAAACATCCAACCACCAGGAAGGAGGCTGCGGGGTGTGTCCCCCCTTCAACCTGAAGACCGAGTCTGCAAGGATTTCCTAGGCGAGTGCCACAGCTGACCGGAGGACGGAGTTGCTGACGGACTGTGTATAGATCGTAAGGAGGCTTGTATTTACTTAGTTAATTATCCAAACCTTAGGTCTGAAGAGTGGATGTAGGATATTGAAGTCTGAACCACTATAAACTCTGTGTGTCGTTTACTGCTTTCTTTCATACTTGCTCTATTTTTTCTATTTCACAAACTGACTCTTGAAGCCTTCAATACTTATCCAAGTATTGAAGTGTATACACTGTGAAATTGACTTAATGTAAACAGAGACCTAAACTTAAGCTTTCTACACATAAACTAACTATAATCTGTTTATGTGAACCAGTGCAACTGTCACATTTACTTCCGCTGCACAATTTTTCACTCTGATTTCGGGACCAACAAGTGGTATCACGCGCCAAGGTTCTTATAGACTACAGTTGTGTTGAGTCACTTAGGACCAAATCGCTGTTTTTCTGCACTTGGTTCTGTTTTCTGCACTTTGTTTTCTGTTTTGTGTGTTTTAAGCTCAGGTACACAGAGATGTCTCTGATTACAAAGCTTCCAAAGTACTCATCATAAAATTTTGAGATATGGAAGAAACGCTCATTGATCCAACTGAAGAATGTCCGCCCAGAAATAGCATATGTTCTATCTATTGGCCACTGAAGATCACCAAGGTGAATACTCAACTCGGAGGAGAAGGTCATGAGATAGTGGAGAAGCCTTATGCAGAGTGGACGAACGATGACAAAGTTCAATTTTAGCTGGATGCGGTGTCCATGGAGCTCATCTTACAATCCTTACTAGAGCCACTGGTTGTTGAAGCTTTAGAACACAACAACGCCAAAAAGATGTAGGAATTTCTTGGCACCCTCAGCCATGAAACAGCTCAAATGAAGCAAAACAAGCTTCAAAACTGTATAGATAAGTATGAATCTTTTCAAATGCTTCCTGGTGAAAGTGTCAAATCTATGGAAGCTAGATTTAATACTATTATCTGTGAGCTGAAGAACTTGGGTTCGTCAAAGCCACCAGCTTGAAAGAGAAAGATCTCTCCAAGATGATGACCAAGGACATGTTCGCCCAGCTCCATGCCCATGAATGGGACATACAAATGGCGAACAAGAATGAAGCAGTGCGAAGTGTCAGCACACATCCAGAAGGAGATGCTGCCTTTTTTGTAAAAATGGAGTACAAGAGAAGGCCTCAAAAGCCTTACCAAGTTGACAGATCTTCCGGACAGACGTCCACATCAAAGTCAGCACCCACACCTTCCTACCAGAAGAAGGAGGAAGAGAGCTCAATTGAAGAGCTTGAGGAGAAAATGAGAAAGCTGACAAAACTTCTTGAGAAAGCCAAAGCCAAGAAGGAAGGTTCGCAACCCAGTGAACTAAAGTTCAGTGAGGGACCTCCCAGAGGTTGCTTTGAGTGCAACTTTCCAGATCACCTCAAGTATGAGTGCCCATAAGTTTCCAAAGAGGAAAGTGAGCGCTTGAGGAGGGTGTTCAAGAATAAAGCCTCCAAAGCAGTTGCAAAGGCCATGCTTTCAAGAACTGAAGTGCCAGACATCTCAGACAATGACAATGGCTACTACACATCAGATGATGAGGCAGTGGAGGAAGCCTTCCTGGTGTTGATGGCAAAGCTCAAAGAAGAGGAAGAAACTGAAGCAGAGTCTACAATCCAAGTACATATTCCTAACTCAGTTTCTATTCCTATAGCATGCATAGAAGACAACTCTGATTCTTATTGCTCAGATTTAGAGGATGTTACTCTCGAAGCTTTAAATAGAGAATTTGCTAAGTTTTATGAGTTAAAAAAAATGTCTTGGCATGTGAAAATGCTTCACTGAAACTGAAAGTTTCAAAACTAATTGATGAGATCCAAGGATCTAAGTCAGTAAGTGAAGATCTAGCTAAACTTAGGGAAGAGCATTCTATATTACTTGAATCGTTTAAATCTATTTCTGAAGAATGCGCATCTCATAAACTGAAAATTGCTAGTGATCAAAAAATTATTTGTTCACTTTACTCTAGTACTAGAAAAGTTTTAAAAGCTCTAAGTTTACGAAGACATTCTTCTGATAAGTCAGGTTTTGGCTTTACAGAGAATAATCTGAGCAATCAGGCTTCTACTTCCCAAACTAGGAATGTCTCGAACCATCATTTTAGGAAGAATTCCAGTTTAGAATTTAACCTGTTAGGCAAAGGAGTAGTCAGCTGTGACAAAGACTCCTTAGAGGCTAATCAGGATAGATGGCGACAGTTAGTTTCAAAACTGACAACAACACCCAAGCTTAAAAAAGGTTTGACTTATAAGTCAAACAAACCTGAGATGAAGCCCTTTAGGCTTAGGAAGTGGGTTGAGCAAAATGGTCCTAACATAAGGAAACCGACCTCAACAGCTAAAACTGCACTTTACAAAAAGTCAGTTTCATTTTCGGATTCTAGAAATCTGAGGTTCCCAACTCATAACTCGTATGAGAGGAGAACTTATCCGTATAAAAAGAATATTTACACGAGGTCTCAGTCCAATCAATTCTCTACTTTTAGGACTAGGAAGACTACACACTCCAGACCAAGTTCCCGAGAGCCCAACCGAAACTCGCTTTTAAGGAAGTCAGTTCCTAGAAACTAAATTTCAAGAAACTTAGTTTCTGGTCAGGTTTCACACACTCACCTCTTCTCTTCAGATATGCATAGAAAATGCTTAAATTTTTAAAGAGGAAGAGAAAGGGAGAAGAAATTGTGACACTTAGATATAAGGTGAAGCAAGTATGGATTCCCAAAGGATTAATCTATAACACTAACCCTGTAGGACCCGCAGAAACACGGGTACCTTTTGTCTAACCTTATCTGTTATGCAGGTACAAGGTCACCAAGGTCAACTTAAAAAGAAGAAAAGAGCGTGAATTTTGGATAGTGGATGTTCAACTCACATGACCGCTGACAACAATCTACTCTCAAAACTGAGAATATCAAGAGGACCACTTGTCAGTTTTGGAGATGACTCAAAAGGAAGAGTAATCGACGAAGGATGCCCTAATGCAATGGAATTATCATCATTGATGTATCCTTAGTCAACAACCTCAAACTACAATCTGTTGAGTGTGAGTCAGCTTATCCAATCTGGATATGATGTGACTTTTGCCGAAGGAGAATGCTGGATCAATGACAAAGACTCCAAAGAGACTGTGTTGAAAGGTGTTAAGAATGGAAGTCTCTACTACGTGGATTGGAAGAGCGGAAAGCCTAAACGTGCCTTGTCGCAACAAGCTCATCCCAAGAAGGAGTCAACTGGCTATGGCATAAGAGACTTAGCCATCTGAATTTCCAGTTAATCAGACATCTTGCCAAACACAAGCTTGTGGAAGGCCTACCACAAGTCAGTTTCAAGAAGGAAGAAGGTGTCTGCAGATCGTGCAAGATGGGAAAGCAAACTAGAGCAACATTCAATAATCAAACCATCACAGCAGGCACAGAAAGGATCCTCGAGCTACTTCATATAAATCTATTTGGACCAGTCAAGCCGCCAACCATTGGAAGAAAAAGATTCACTCTGGTTGTAGTAGATGACTACTCGAGATATACTTGGGTACGACTACTGACGAGCAAGGATGAAGTGAAGATTCAACTTCCAGAGCTCATCCTTCAAGTACAAAACAGCAAAGGAGTCGCCGTCAAAAGAATCAGATCTGACAATGGGACTGAGTTTTACAACGGTCCACTGATGAATTTATGTGTTGATGCTGGCATTGCTCATGAGAAGTCAGCTCCTAGGACGCCTTAGAAGAATGGTCTTGCCGAACGAAGAAACAGAACACTCAAGAAGGCAGTCAGGACTATGCTTGCCGAAGCTAACTTAAAAGAAGGTTACTGGGGAGAATCCTTGATGACGGCGTGCTATACTCAGAACAAGAGCGCCATCAACAGTCGTCATCACAAAACCCCGTACAAAGTCTTTAATGGTCGTAAGCCTTCTATAGCTTATCTTCGTGGTTTTGGTTCTCCATGTTACATCCATAACAATGGAAAGTTGAAACTAAATACTTTCAGTCCCAAGGTGAATGAAGGAGTGTTCCTTGTATATGGACACCCTTCATACAAAGGCTATAGAGTACTCAACAAGACAACCAGACTTGTGGAAGTAACATGCTCTATTGTTTTTTATGAGTCTATTTTAGTGCGCAGAACCTTGAAAGAACTAGAACTTGGTGATCTTGTTGTTAAAAATGGGTGTGAGAAACTTAGTGCTGATAAAGAAGATCAAAATCAAGTTTCTCAAACCAAATCTGTAGATGATCACACGAGTGTTCCAGATGAAGAGGCCAGTAATGTAATCGACCTAGCTAAAGCCTTTGGCTCATTGACGATGTTCCCAGGCATCAATCAAGGGGGAACTTCAGGAGATCAAAACAGAGCTTAGTTTGAAGGTCAAACTGGAACAGAGTCGCCAATTCAAACTGACCTTCCTGAAGATGAAAATGCTCATCCTGAAGATGTCCAACCAACCGTGTCTCAAGAAAATCAAGGAAATCAGGATATGGAAGTCATTACTGGAGAAGGAGACTCCAGTCAAAGTGACTTAATTCAAGTTCCAGTATCGGGAGCTGACGGTATTGAGTATCCTGGAGATTTCGTCCAACCCGTCGAAGTTACCTAGCTCCAGATGCCGAAATGGTTAAGGAACCATCCTAAGGAAGCCGTGTTGGACAATATTGCCAACTCAGTTCGCACGAGACAAGGAAGTGCTCTACTGACTTGTTTCATATCTCAGGAGTCAAAGCTAATAAAAATTGGAGATGCTCTGAAGTCAACTGACTGGATCAATGCAATGCAAGAGGAGCTTGCTGAGTTAAAGAGAAATGAGATTTGGTACTTAGTAGATCGACCAACTCATCAGTCAGTTATCTGCACCAAATGGGTCTTCAAGTAAGTCAGTCCAAAGGAGGAATCTTCATCAACCAGAAGAAATATACCAAGGAGTTGATCAGCAAGTTTTGCTCAGAGAAGACAAAGCCCTTGAGGATTCCGATGAGCCCAAGTGCTCAGATCAACTTGGATGAAGAAGGCGAGACAGTTAACCCAACAGCATACAGAGGCATTATTGGGTGACTCCTATACTTAAGTGCAAGTAAGCCAAACATCTCCTACTCAGTTGGAGTATGTGCGAGATTTCAAGCCAATCCAAAGAAGTCGCACATGGAAGCTGCCAGAAGAATAGTCAAATACCTAAAAGGAACGGAGTCACTAGGTATTTGGTATCCAAAATCTGACGAGCTGACTCTCAATGCCTATTCAGATTCAGATTTTGGAGGATGCAGAATCGACAGAAAGAGTACAAGTGGAACATGTCAGTTCCTAGGTCACAAGCTTGTTAGCTGGTTCGGCAAGAAGCAACATTCAGTAGCCACGTCTACAATTGAAGCGGAGTATGTTGCTGCAGCAAGCTGTTGTGCTCAAGTGCTTAGGATCAAGCAACAACTGCTTGACTATGATGTAGAAACTGAGTGTTTGCCATTCTATTCTGATAGCAGCAGTGCAATGTGCATCACAAAGAACCCAGTTCATCATTCCAGAACAAAGCACATCGACATAAGGCATCACTTCATCAGAGACCATGTCGAGAAAAAGGATGTGTCCGTAGAGTACATCTGAACTGAAGATCAGTTGGCTGATATCTTCACCAAACCACTCCCAGAGACCAGATTCAAGGAGCTTTGCATAAAACTTGGTCTACTGGAGATTGATGAAGTCTTTGTTGAAGAGTAGTGATGCTGAATAAAATTGAGTCCAAGCTCTCAGTTTACATGAACTCGATGCGCCACTCAACATGAAGAAGTAATCTACCAGGGCATCCAAAGAAGCAGAAACTTACCTTCATTCAAGCTTCAAACTGACTTGATGAAGAGAAACCAAGTTTTGGTTTTCGCACTTAGAAGATTTCTGAAGGATGGATGCGGAATTAAACTGAGTTCCAACTCTCAGTTTAGGAATTGACTCTTAGTCATTTGGAATTTCAAAAGGTAGGATTTCGAATTCCAAAGGCGATCGCTGCGGTTACATCGCTATTAATGCGTATCTCGCATCAATGAATCAGATTTCAACACGTGGATAATGCTCCTTCCCACGTCGCTGCAGTCAAATCTAAAACGCACATTGCGAGGCAACGTATCTCAATCTTCGCCGAATATCAAGAAACCGAATGGTCATAAGGTACTCCTACCTCATTTAAATGATCTTTCTCTTGCTATAAATAGGGTTCATTTGTTTCCTCTGTGAAACAACTTTTTCTCCAATCTCCATTGTCGAACCCTTCCTTCGAAGTTTATACTTCGTCTTCAACCAAAACTTCCCTTAGATTTGAAAAAATGGTGATAAAACTCAAGCCTCCAGACATAAGCTCACCACCCTTTTGGGTGCGGTCAAAGAGGGGGAAAAGAAAGAAGTATGGAAGGTGCAGAAGACATCAGAACTGGTGTTGGAGACATCACTACTGTGAGCCCGACAGGTCCAACAACAAGTAGAATCTTAGAGTTTTTTTTCTGTCTACTGTTGTTTTGTACTTTGAAAAAACAAAGTATGGACTGCTCCAGGCTCACAGCCTAATAGGAAGCCCGGAGAATACAAGACATCTCATAGAGGATGTTCTTGTCACTGCTCATGGACTACATGACAATGTCAGCGCCAGCAGGTCTCCGAGGGGGCAAAGCTACTGAAAGCCAGCATGAGGGAAGTGGAAAGCAGGTCAGCATATCAAACCTGTTTCCCTCAAGCGACGTTAAGATGAAAAACGGAAGACAATATCTCTTTCCACAAGGAGCACATCTCAACGGAAGGCTTTCCAGTCCGAGAACTCCTGGGAGATGAAAACCAAGGAACAGGAAAAGCTAGTCAGCTACCCTCCTTGGACAAGGAGTTCAAAACGGACCGAAGTAGCAGCCAGTTTGAAGAAAATCATGAAGACCGGAAACAACCTAGTATAGACTTGTAATAGTTGTGTAATAGTTTTCTTTTTGTTAGTTTATCCCTGTACTTGTAATGAAAATTATTAAAGGGTAAACTGGTTTGTTGATGACAATCTCTTTTTGTCCAACAAAGGTATTCGTTCTTCAAACGTTGAACTTACACACTCAAGTGTAATCAGCAGGCTTCTAACTCTCTCCCCTTCTTAAGATTTAAATTTCTCTAAACTGACTAGAAAAATCAATCGAGAAATATCTCTCCAAGTTTATAAGGAGAAGATCTTAAGTAAAAAGCTGACATTGAGGGGGAACTTTTCTGAGTTTATGCGACAAATTATCAAAACTGTAAAAACTCTAAAGTTATCCACACCTCATCGGCTTAGGTTCTAGATGGATTTGACCACACCAAAAAGGGGAAAATTGTTAGGATTTTTATTAGAGAAATTCTTCCTTACTTTTTGTTGTTTTTGGTGGGTCAAAGATTGTAAGCCATCTTAGCCAGTTTTTCTACTTTCTAGAGTTTTAAACTGTAATCCTTGTATAAGATCGATCGAATTGTAATAGAACTTAGGCTGAAGATCGAACAAAGGAGAATGCTCGAGAACTCACTATCACCACGCCTAGCCTTGACCCAAAACTGTGTTGGAGCACTCAGTTTAAGGTCCATTCATACTGACCAGGAGAAGTCAGTATGAGGGCTTTCCCGAACTGACTAAGGAGAAGTCAGTTTAAGGGTTTTCCATATTCATAAGGAGAAATCAGTATGATGGTGTTTTCCATACTGACTGTGGACAGTCAGTATGAGGGTTTACCATACTGACCTTGGGAAGACAGTATAAGAGCCTATACCTTTAAAGATTTAGCAATTTGAAATTTGTGAAAGCTCAATCAGACTCAGGCATTCATATATGCCCAAGTTAGTACGAAGTTATACAAACTGGGATTCCTCGGGCTGAAAAGAAGTTTGACATAAAGTTAGTGTATAGTACACTGACGCAGCAGAGCAGAGCAAAAGGGAGACCTAATGCATGGACTATGATTGGACAATACAATCCATGAATCTAACGTCTGGATTTATGTGTCTAACATATAGAAATTCAAAATGCCAAGGGTCCTCATCTATATAAAGGTCTGCCCTCCCAACCTTAAAAGGTTACCTGAATAGAATTCAAAATCTGAAAGTCTTGAGAAGACAAAGGGCATTTTTCAGGTCATCTATCTGCTAAACTCTTTGTATTTCCGTCTTTTCTAACACGAGACTTGAGTCTCCGACTCAAGTTACCCACCGTGCTAACTTCTCTTAGCACGAGGCTGAAGCTCTTCTTGATGAATATATCTTTCTGAGATATATTCATAGCAGTCAGTTTCCTAGTCTGAGATTCTGATTCTCACGGGCGTATGCCAACCACCTGAGTTCTGGGAAGAACGAGTAAACATCCAGCCATTCTGGGAAGAATTATTAAACATCCAACCACCAGGAAGGAGGCTGCGGGGTGCGTCCCCACTTCAACCTGAAGACTGAGTATGCAAGGAGGTCCTAGGCGAGTGCCACAACTGACCGGAGAACGGAGGTGCCGATGGACTGTGTGTAGATCGTAAGGAGGCTTGTATTTACTTAGTACATTATCCAGATCTTGGGTCTGAAGAGTGGATGTAGGATATTGAAGTCTGAACCACTATAAACTCTGTGTGTCGTTTACTACTTTCTTTCATACTTGCTCTTTTTTACTGTTTCACAAACTGACTCTTGAAACCTTCAATACTTGTCCAATTATTGAAGTGTATATACTGTGAAACTGACTTTAGGTAAACAGAGACCTAAGCTTAAGTTTTCTACACACAAAACTGACTATACTCTGTTTATGCGAACCAGTGCAACTATCACATTTACTTCCGCTGTATACACAAACCTTCCGCTGCACAGTTTTGCACTCTGATTTCGAGACCAATATATATATATATATATATATATATATATATAGGGGGCTGATCTGGTGAGAATAGCCCTTATCATGAGAAATGAGAATAAATCTCGTCCATAGATTTGACAACATCAACGATCCAGATTACATAAGAGCTTTAACAAAAAACGCGGCATAATATCCTCATTTTACTTCATTAAAGGGCAACATAGTCATTACGAACGTACAAGGTGCAAAAGTTGTGTTTTGTTCATTTTATGTATTATATACTTCATTTTATCTTATTTATACTTCATTTTATCTCAATTGCGAATCATTATAAAATAAATTCGATTAGAATTTTGATGTTACACGTGACATGCATTTTATCATAGCAGTTCTTCATTATATCTTAGTTATTCTTCATTTTATCTCAATTGTGATTCATTATAGAATAAATTCGATGTGAATTTTGATGTTACACGTGACATGCATTTTATCTTAGCAGTTCTTCATTATATCTTAGTCATTCTTCATTTTATCTCAATTATTGTTCATTATAAAATAAATTAAATAAAAATAAAATCAAATTTTCAGAAAAAATGATTTCAATTCTCTTCATTTTATCTCCTCTATACTTCATTAAATGCAAAAAAAATAAATTAAATAAAAATAAAATTAATTTTTCAGAAAAAGTATTTCAGTTCTTTTCAATTTATCTCCTATATACATCATTAAAAGAACAAAATCAAATTTTTAGAAACAGTTCTCTTCATTTTATCTCCTCTATACTTCATTAAATGGGAAAAATTAAATTAAATAAAAATAAAATCAATTTTTCAGAAAAATATGTTAAGTTCATTTTATCTATTTAAAACTTCATTAAATTAGAAAATTCAATTAAATAATAATAAAATTTAAATTAATTTTAGAGTATTGGATGACTCAATAAGGCAATCGAAATCTTGTGAAAATTTGAAAAGAAAAGAAATTACATATCCAAATATGTAATAATGAAGTTCGCGGAGGATAAAATGAAAATGGAAATTAATTGAGGGAGATATCATCAGGCTAAATGACAATGATACCCTTAAATATGTAATAATGAAGTTCGCGGAGGATAAAATGAAGATGAAAATTATTAAAGCATGACCGCAGATCTTGTGAAATCAAAGGCTGAGATTTATTCTCATTTCTTACATTAACATCTATTCTCATATGATCTAACCTCTATATATATATATATATATATATATATAGATTGATATTGATATAGATTATTATTATTATCATTATTATTTAATTTATTTTGACAATACCTATGTATGCTTTTGTGCATGGATGGTCCAAATCTAGCTTACGACAACCCTATGTCACAACTTGAGTAGAAATATCGCGAAGGGATTCCGAATTCGATATTAAATAGGAATAAATTATTTTTTCAAATGTTACTAATATATTGTTTCTTTTATTATATATTGTGCTTAAAAATTATATTTTTTAATAAATAACGTTTTATCTTGGTCAAAAATGCAGTTAATCTAAAGAATCAAATTAATTTTTGGTGTTTTATCGATTCAGGACCCGAAAGATTAATTTTCAATCCAGGACTTGAATGATCACAAAAAATCTCAATTTAGGACCCGAAAGATCATACAATTCTCAATCCAAGATCTCAATATCAGATCCTGGATTGAAAATTGTTCGATCTTTCGGGTCCTTGATTGACAAATCATCTTTCGAGTTCTGAATTAATAATTTAACTATCTTTTGAGTCCCGAATCGACAATTCTCCTTAATTTTTATATTTTTCACATAGATGGGATTCAACAGCTTTTGGGTGCCACCAAAATTAAAACTATTGTGCGATCAAATTTCAAATTGACTTTATATTAGTTTTTGTTATAAAGAAAACAACAAAATACGGGTTGGACATGGTTGAGGGCAAAGGAATTGTAACTTTGAGAATCGTGCTAAACAGAAAGTTTAGCTGAACCACAACTATGCAATGGACAACATTCAAGATCCCTTTTATTTTATTTATTTATTTATTTTGTTTTGTTTTGGAGCACAAAGATTCATATTATTATGAATTTAATTAGGTATGAAAATGTAAATCACAAGTCAAAAAGATGCTGATAGCATCATGAAAATGAATAGTGACAGGGCAGCTAATCAACGCCACATAACAAAAGAAAATGAAAACTATCACTATATATATAAATAATAATTAGCAATAATTTTGTATTACAATTATAAGTGATGTGATTAATGAAAATATCTAACAACTTCAGCAATTTAATTGTATTCCCTGTTTCAGATTGCTCAAATGAAGTGCAATGATTGACTGCTTTGTATAGTTTGCTATGTTTTCAATCACAACAAGAACAGACAAAATATGGTTATCACCTCAAACCTTATGATTATCGAATAAAAATTCACATCCGGAGAGCCTCAGTATGAAGTGAATCATTTCAAGCTTTCAAGAGTCATGACCAATACAAATCTAACCGAAGTGCGCTACTTTTTGTTTCTTTATAACTAAGTACAAGGTGTTGTATAAATTTTCTATATTATAGTCTCCAAATCCATCTAGCCCAACCAATATTTACTAGTTTCCTTTGCTTCATACTTGAGTGCAGTCCTAGCTCATATTTCCCTACATTGAAGGCATAACAGAAGTTTCTCAGTGTAGCCTCTGCGTGCGCAAATTCAAGAAATGTGGTCCTTACAGTGCAGGCTAGGTTCATTTAATATTGTTCCACAGGCAAAAGACAAAACATATCAACCATTTCAATAGATGCAAGATTGTGAAATGTGAAAATGTATTAGATAGTCAAAAGGTGCCACTTCCTTCCTTATCTTTGATGAGGAATATACGACAGGACAGCAATAAGTGTCAGCATTCAACAGATGGGCAGATATTATTAAAAAGAAAAGAAAAACATAGATATTATTGATCATCATTTCACAATGAAAAAGAAAAACAACAGTAGCCAAGAGGTCATGCTAGAGAAGGAAGCAAACAGTTGAGCTTATATGTCCAAGTCAATGTGACGTCAACAGCTACTGAGTAAAATAACCATACTTATCTTTCAGCAAGGCGTATATGAGCCGTGCATTTGTCCTGGCTAGGCTGAATGAGACATTTTGGTGCTGAGGTCCACCCTGTTGATATCCATTATCGATACCTGAGATCATGGAAACAACTTAACACTTCAGCTTATTCTAAAGATGAAAACTTTTGTGATACACAGCATGCCACTACCTAAACTGATCGTGGTTTTCGTTACTTATTTTATCGAGTCATTGTGTCGAGTACAGAACTGACATTTGGGATTAAAATAAGATGAAAAAAGAGGCAGGAAATTATAGTGTCCACATCATGCATCACCAGTTAAGAGATGATGATGATGCTTAATATAGTAGCCATAAATGATAAGCAGAGTGATACAACTTGTTGCTACCGTATCTTTAACTTTCAGCACAGACCCACAAGGTCGTAGGATGAAATTCAATAACCCTGGAGAGGAAAATGTAGCTACCTCAGAGTTGTTTTCATTGGTTGTATTCTCTGAACAGCATTAATCTTCTCTACAGTTCGATTTTCTTCATCAGTAAACATAATGTTCCCTCCAACTAGACTACTATGTTCCTCAATCAACAGTGAGGTGGAAAAGTTGAATTCAAAGTAACTTCAGATTGAATCATCATTTCCCATGTCCCTAGCAGAACTATTTAATCCAATGTATTATTTTTTTACCAAGGAAGAGGGCCTCTTTGCTTCACATGTTATATCTGCATGGTTTAAGAAAGGTCAGCTTTTCATCCGTGCAATCAATAAATAAAAAGAAGAGGAAACTGTATCCAAGTTGAGCAAAGAAGCCGAGTACCTTCTGTTGACTGATGAGTAATTTATTTTTGAAGTTTTTCCACATAGGCTCGAATCCTGCCTCTCTGACTTCTGTAGACTTCAGGGAAGAGAATAAAACCATCAGGGCCTTCCATAAAATTTCCCCCAGCAAGGTTCGTGTCATCAAGTTGCCAGCTACCTGAGTCGCCAATTGCATGTCACCGCACGCCCTACAAGCACCTAATAATGTTTTCCAAACCATTACATCGGGTTCAAAAGGCATATCATTGATCAGTTCCTTTGCCTCTGTTAGACGTCCGGCTCTCCCAAGCAAGTCAATAGCACATGCATAATTTTCCATTTGGGGTGGAACTCCATATTCAGATTCCATAGAATTCAGTAACTTCAGACCTTCGTCAACCAAGCCAATGTGACTACATGCAGTCAGAGCAGCAACAAACGTGACATGATCCATCTTCACATGTCTCTGCGTCATGAGGTGAAAGAGGTCTAGAGCAACCTTGCCTTGCCCGTGTTGTGCATACGCAAATATGACTGAATTCCATGTCACAGAACTCTCCTTATGAGAGGCCTCAAAGGATTGCCAAGCATCTTCAATGATACCACATTTTGAGTACATAAATATCAAAGCACTAGCTACAAACTCATTTTCCTCCAAGCCTGATTTTACCACCAAAACATGAACCTGCCGGCCCAAATTCAGTGTTGCTAAATCTGAGCACGATCTTAAGACTGCTGCAAAAGCATATTGGTCGATGATCAGGTAATCTACATGCATCTGTTTAAAGATCCTTAAGGCATTTTCACTAAGCCCATTTAGTGACAAGCCGGTCAAAATTGTATTCCAGGACACATGGTCCTTCGCGTCTAGATGTTCAAAAACTCTCAATGCATCCTCCACATTTTGGCTATCAGATTTTAGATACATAGAAATCAAGGCATTGGATACTTGTGTTGCCTGTTCCAATCCCCTCCTTATAACTAGACAATGCAAGGCTTCTCCGAGGTTCTTTTTTGCATTTCCAGAGCAAGCACTAATAATGGAGGAGCACGTGTACACATCCACTTTCAACCTCAGTCTCACCATATCCAAGAAAATTTTAAAGCCACAATATTCTAGATCATGCTCCAAATAAGCTGCTAGCATTGAGTTCCATGTCACTAAATCCCGGTATTCTTCAGCATTATCAAACACTTTTTTGGCATCTCCAATGCACCCACACTGTGCATATGCAGTGATTGTGGCATTAAGCACAGTGTTCTCATTCTCCAGACCACGTTTCATAATGATCCCATGGATCTGCCTCGCCAACTCATTAAAGCCAATCACAAAGCAATGTAAGAATAGGTGCAAAAGTTGCATCATCAACTCTCACACTTTCAATCCCCTTACAATGGAACAACTCAAGACAATGTCCTATGTTCCCCATCTCTACAAATCCCCCGATCAAAGCATTCCAAGACACATAATTCCTCTCCTTCATGTACATAAACACCTTATTAGCTTCTTCCACTCTACTGCACTTCGCGTACATATCCAGAAGAGCACTAGCAGCATAAACATTGTCATCAAACCCCATTTTCACAATATCTGAATGGACTTGACGACCATACATCAGTCCTCCACTTGCCGCAACGCCTTTGAGCATGCTTGCAAAAGTATAGCCGTCGAATAAAAACCCGAGTCTTTTCATGGATTTCAAGACTCCCCATGCACTGGAAAAGCTCCCGGAGTTCACATAGCCAGCAATAACGGTGTTCCAGGAGGCAGTATCTCTTTGAAGCATTTCGTCGAACACGTTCAGGGAAGCCCTCAATTCTCTGCATTTTGCGTATCTACTTATGAGTTTGTTGGAAACGTAAGTGTCCGTGATGAGTGATTATTTGATGGCTTCACAATGAGCTGCCCCAACATCTAATAAAGTGAGAGGAAAAGTCTCACCGAGGAGTTGCAGTGCCCTCATTCATGAGCAATAATCTGCTTGATTGAGAAATTGGAATCCAGAAATCGTTGCTTGCAGGTGATTTCTTTTCCCGACCACTGCTCGCGTAGTCGTTTCAACTATCTCCTATATTTCTCGACTACTACATGTAATCCTCTTTTCTCTTTCATATCGTTGCCGGATCTCCGGCGCAACAGCAGACGGGAGGGACGTTCACCGAAAGATGAAAAAAAGGTTTAAAGATTCGAGTTATCTTCCAAGCTTGCATTCCCGCTATTGGACATTGTTTGTGTCTTCAACAAATAAAGTGGTTTGACCTTCTTGTCCAAGAAGAAGGTATATATATAATAACACAGTGTCATTTGATCTTGTGGTTGAAACATGGTGACATGCGTAAAAATCTTTTCAAACGAAAGATTTCGAGATATATCATTATTAAAAATTATAATTACCAAATAATGATTGGAAATGAAGTACCAATAGTATCAACACATACGCAGAGAATCAATCCTACATCATTCAACAACACAAGGTTAAGAACTTGTAATGATGAGATCATGTATTGGGCATTGAACAAGACAGTCGAATCTCGCCTTCATCCTCCGTCTTAACTCCAATGTTGGAAAGCTTGAAAAATGAAACAGCCCAGCTCTCGAAGAAGCTCTCTTGACTGCCAGCAAATTCCACCACTTTATCCCTGGTTCTTGCATCATTCAGCAGCGCAGAATCAGATTGCAGCAGCCCCTTGTGCTCCAACACAATCTTGTAGAACTGGTTGTCGAACTGAAAGGGCGTGTCCGGGTCGTTGTTGACGGTGATGGAGTCGTCATTAGCAGGGCACATTTTTGTGAGCTGGACTGCGTACTGCCGGTCCAGGGTCGAGTCGAGCAATGTCAGGCTTCCGTTCGAGTCCAGCTTGAACCGGTCGTTGAACGAGCTGCAATGAGCCTTCCCTATGGTGTGAGCTCCTGCAAGCCACAGAGGGTCAAAAAGAAAAGCATTTGGTTTTTTCAAGAAATTAATGAAATAAATCTGAAACTAAATAATTATGGTACCATGCAGATTACTAATCACACAATTATTATACAAATTTAATGATGGTTTTCTTCTTGTAGGGAGTGAGTGTAACCAGAGAGGGTGACAAGGTCATCAATGGACAAGCCCTTGGCAGAAAAGATCTTGGCCATGTGATCCAATGTGAAGCTTGTGTCTATGATGTTCGGTCTCACATTTGCTGCTGCTGAAATCCTACCATCTCTCCTTCCTGTCGGAATCTCAACCCTTGGCCCTCCTGTCTGAAATTCATTCCAACTGAATTAATCATATCCCCCCCAAAAAAACAGAAAAGCAACGTTTGCTGATAGAGTTGGATGATATACATATTCAACTGCATCTCTGGCAGCCAATGCAAGAACATCAGCGCAAGAAACTGTTTCGGGGCAGAAGATTTCGAGCAATCTCTTTGCTGAGTCTATCACTGCAAAGCCTCCAACAGATTTGTTTGCTGGATCACTTCTCTCTGACCCGTCTCCTTGAATCAGTATAGAAGCATCACAGCCCTGTCAGGATTGAACAAAATCACCACTTACGTACATGGTAGTTCTTACTTCAAACATAAGAAAGAAAGTAGGCGTAACCTCGACAAAGCAGTCGTGGAAGAGCAAGCGGAGGAGCTTCCCAGGGAGTGTAGGATCCAAATCAGAAGATGACCTCACTGTGTTTCTCACTATGGCTTCGGCTAAGGGGCAGGAAGCTGCGTAGAAGCCCACAGAGAGGCTCGAACAAGATGCAAATGGAGTATATAAAGCTAGGCAGAGTATGGCAGAAGTTAAAAGCATCAATAACTTGCATGCACAATCCATTTCTTTGTTTAGCAAGAAAGGGTACTCTTGAGGCCTGAGCTTTCTGCAACCTGCTTGGCTGTATTCCTTGATATTGAAAGAAGTAAGGCAGTGAGAGTGAGAGAGAGAGCTGAGACAACGTTATTAATTCACTGATCTGCATTTATTTGGAGATGGTGGAGGCAGTTGCCGTAGTGGGACTGTAACATAAACCCAGTAAATGCTGCATCAAGCTCATTTAGTTACTCTCTCTCACACACACACAGAATTCAGAGTTAAAAAAAAAAAAAAAAGGAGGAAAGAGTTCAGGTGGGTGGAAGTTGGACAGAGTCGTGCATATATATATTTATACATTTAGTACATTGTCAGAAACTGCATAAATACATTCAAGATAAAACTGCCAAGAAACCAGAACAACTGACTACGAGGGATTCCAGCCTGTGGATTGAATATCCATAGTCGTTTTGTGAATAAGTATTTACTCACAAAGATTCAATCTTTAATCATCAAATTCTATTATGGGCTCAATTGTGCAAGCAAACATCTCTTCCAATAAGAAAACTTCAACCTTGATAAATTATAAGGAACGGTAATAAATCCAACATTAATTCTACTCAGGCAGATCTTCCTGAAACTGAGAAATCAATACAATATATCTTGAACCTTCGTAATTTGCTCTCCTGATTCACAACCTTCTATGTGTTCGAATGAAGTTGGTCGTGTTCATTGCTATAATGGTTGAAGAGACCTCAACCCCAGCCAAGAAAACTGCAGCTGAGAATAAAAAAAGCGTCTTCCACTGCCTTCCAGTTATGAGAATTGCCATAGCCGTAGATATAGCAGCAGCAACAGAGAGAGCATTCTTCCATGTTTGAGAAGTTTTCACGACGTTCCTGCATCCCTTGCAGTGGACCACGTGCCGGAAATATCTGTTGGCCGGATTTGGCGCGTGCATTGACCCAATGCCACCCTTAGCCGGCTGAGAAGCTGAAAAATTTGCAACGAATCCAGCCGGAGCATGCTCAACTACTGCTGGAATTTCTGGCAGAGAAACTGTGCTGTAGCCAAAGTAGTAAGGCATTCCATGCCCCACCTTGTCCATCCATTTCCGGTACTCAGCTACCCATGTGTCTGATGACTTCAAATTGATATAAAGTTGCTTGGTTGGAACCTTCTCTTTCATAAGGATTTCATTCTGAGAGGAGAGGAAGCCCATATCTTGCTCGAAAACCTTGCTAGCATTCTGATGCCAGTACCATTGGGGAAACAATTTCAAGAGAAGTGGCTGCTTTCTCGAGTTTCCAAACCTGACTATAAGCATCGACTTCCCCTGTCCAGAAGGTCTGCAAAGGAACAGCCCTGAGAAGTAGTACTTCTCACCATTCTTGTCAGTGATTTCTCGGTTGTTTTGAAGAACACAAGGTGCTTCAAACCTCAGAAAGTTAGGGGAGTAGTTCGGTTTTGATCGTTCGTTTTCTCTACCCCAGTGGCCTGCAAAGCCTCGATCTGTTCTTTCTGTCACCTCAAAAAACAGCGCACCGGCATCTTCCCTTTTCGCGGTGAAATCTGTTCTGTCATGCGAAATGGGAACGTGGGCGGGATCCATGAGGTTCTCCAGAAGGATGGAGTGATCATAGGGGAGCTCGTGGATGGTTGAGATATCTCGGAATCCCGGTCTGTCGAAATTCTCAAACCAAGGAATCTTCTCTGGCTTAGGTGGAGTCTTGTGAGACATCCAAATCCATATCACGCCTTGCGAGTCCTTGATTTCGTATGTTTTCACACAAGCTGACTCTGGGATTCTTGCACCTGCTGAGAGCTGTCAAAGAGATAACAATTATTGAGATCACAACTTGTGTTTGAAATCTTGAACTCATACGAATTACAGACCTGGGGTATCTTCACACATTTACCACTGCCTTCAAATTGCCAACCGTGGTACAAACACTCCAATTTTCCATCAAACAGTTGGCCCTCCGAGAGCTTCGCTAGCCTATACAAATATATGAAACGCCCCAAACTTATATCACATAATAAGGCAACATAGTAATTATATCATCCATGAAACTATAAAAATACAAATTATATATATCACATTATGGAAATCAATTCAGAAATAGAAACTATCCAATTCCAAAGAATAGATATACGAGCATGAATGGCAGTCTAATCCTCTGCACAGATCAAAATCTCAACAGAAACCAAAGCAAGAAAAGAAGATTTTCAACTAAATTCAGCAGATTAACTAGTTTGTAAACAGAAACCATTTCCCACATTCAAGAATCATCAGCCTTAACTATTGCAGCGTTTGATCACAACATCCACACCAATCCCCAGATAAATTCGAAATCTATACACAAAATTCTAACATCCCACTTCAAGAAACGTTGGATCTCACACACAAAGCAGAATTACCTGTGGGGACATCGATCTTCGTAACACCTAATCACTCCACCGCCATCTTTAAACAGCACAACCTGCTTGTCGTACACCGTGAGCCCGAGCGGCGCGTCGTCCGGCACGTTCTTGGTCAGGTAAAGCGGATACCACTCCTCAGTCCAATCATAGCTCGCTAGTTCCTTCTGCTCCACAACTTCATCTTCTTCAGTCACGCTAGCAGCTGAGATGTCTTCGGCAATAGCGCTCAATTTCCCGCTGCTCTTCTTCAGCAGACGGTGGCGGGGATTCGAGGGTGTTTGGGCAGACAATGTGATTACTGCTTTTCTGGGTAGCTTCTCGAACTGCGAAGGAAAAGTGGCAGTGAATATTGGTTGCAAGTGCAAGAGAGCCATGTGTGTTGGCTTTGAAAAATAAAGGTGTTTGGTTTGAGGATTAAGAGAAAATAAGCATCGAGTAGCTTGTTGAGATGGTGCATTATTTCTGGCCACACAAATGTCGGACACTCAAGTCTTGAACGCATCACCAATTACACATCGACTTTTGAAATTTCAAATTTGATTTAATTCAAACTCTTGTTTGACCATATGTTTCTTTAACTGTTTTAACTTTTAACTAAATTCTGAAAAATTGCTTCTTTTTCTTCTTCTCTCCCCTCTGTGAATTGTGATTGTGGAAGCTAAAGTTCACTAGATAAAACGAGCCCTCAAATTTATTTATCATAATTTATACAAACCAATCAGACACAATCCAACCAACTCTCCTCCATCACCTTCTATGCCTTCTCACGAAGTTGGTTGTGTTCATTTCTATTATAGTCGAGCAGATTTGAATCCCACCCAAGATAACTGCAGTTGACAGCAAAAACGCCGCCTTCCACTGCCTTCCCGATACAAGGATTGCCAAAGCAGTAGAAACAAGAGCAGCTGCGGAGAGAGCCTTTCTCCACACACCACAACCTCTCACCACGCTCATGCAGGCCTTGCAATGGATCACATGCCTCAAGTATCTGTTGGCAGGGTTTGGAGCGTGCATTGTTCCGATACCGCCCTTAGCTGGCTGAGAAGCTGAAAGACTCGCAACATATCCAGCCGGAGCATGCTCGACTACTGCAGGATTCTCTGGTAAGGAAACGGTGGTGTGGCCGAAATGGTAAGGCATTCCATGCCCAACTTTGTCCATCCATTTTCTATACTCAGCCACCCATGTGTCTGATGTTCTTAAATTGATGTAAAGTTGTCTTGTAGGAACTTGTTCTCTCATAAGGATCTCATTCTGTGAGGAAAGGAAACCCATGTCTTGTTCAAGAATCTTGCTTGCAATCTGATGCAAGAACCACTGTGGAAACAGTTTGAACAGAAGTGAGTGCTTTCTTGTGTTTCCAAACCGGACTATAACCATAGACTTCCCTTGTCCGGAAGGTCTGCAGAGAAACAGCCCCGTATTGTAGACCTTCTCACCATTCTTGTCAATGAATTCGCGGTTGCTCTGAAGAACACAAGGTGCTTCAAACCTCAGAAAGTTTGGGATGTGGTTAGGCATTGATCGATCCATTTCTCTACCCCAACGCCCTGCAAAGCCTCGTCCGGTTCTCTCTGTCACCTCGAAGTATAATGGACCGGCCTCTTCCCTTTTGGCATTTGAATCTACTCTGTCATGTGAAATGGGAACATGGGCAGGATCCATGAGGTTCTCTAAAAGGATAGAGTGATCATATGGGAGCTCGTGGATGGTTGACAAGTCTCGAAACCCAGGCCTCTCAAAATTCTCAAACCAAGGGATTTTCTTTGGATCAGATGGAGTGTTGTGAGACATCCAAATCCATATCACGCCTAGTGACTCCTTGATTTCATATGCTTTTGCACAAGCTGACTCTGGGATTTTTGCACCTTGTGTGAGCTGTGATAAAGGCCACCATCATCATTCATTAATTGATAATGGAATGGAATCAATAACACTAGAGTGGAAATTAAAACAACACAAACCTGGGGTATCTTCACACATTTACCATTGCCTTGAAATTGCCAGCCATGGTACAAACATTCCAATCTACCATCAAATATTTGGCCTTCAGATAGCTTTGCTAGCCTACACGAAATGGTTAGGCTCCAAATCTTAGCATCGAACCATGGGAACCGATAGCTAGCTCTCATCACTAATGTTTGAGCCAGAAACTCTATTTTGCAACTTCCCAGCCTAAATCATAATCAAAGTAAATACAGAATCTTAAGAGTGAAGTACCGGTGGGGGCAGCGATCTTCGTAGCACCTAAAGACGGCGTCGCCGTCTCTGAAGAGCACGACCTGCTTGTCGAACACGGTGAGGCCAAGCGGCGCGTCGTGAGGCACATTCTTGGTGAGGTACAGCGGATACCATTCCTCAGTCCAGTCATACGCTTCTTCTTCTTCTTCTCCAGTCACCCTCTCATCGTCGCTCGCGGCAGCTGAGATATCTTGGGCGACTGCGCTCCATTCATGCCAGTTTCTTTTCAATTGATGACGGTGACAGGGTGATTGGGTAAGAATTGTGATTCTTGGTATTTTGGGTAGTTTTTGTAGTGGTGGTGGGAATTGAACGGTGGAAAACGATGTCAACTGTATGAGAGCCATCTTTTCTGGTGAACTTTATGACTGATAACTGGATCTCGCATATTCACAATAATTCACGTTATCTGTTTTTTCTTCTTCTTGTTTTTCTGTTTATTACAAATTTGAACTCAACTCTTTTAACATTTTTTTGGGCCTTAGACTATATTTATGAGTAATAATCCCAATCACCAAATCATTTTATTTTTTTAATATTTTATTAATTTCTCTCACTTCCACATCATCAATTATCATTTTAACCCAACTACAATATTTTTGCAAAGTTTATTAATTACCACCCAAGCACACTATATATAAAATCCTCTTATTTAATTTTATTTTTAAAATAAAAAATACAACTTGTAATTTAATTTAAAAAATATATAAATTATAAAGCGACTAGTAAAATAAAATTGATATAGAATACAAAAGAAATATAACTACTAAGAAATTAAATTATATTACATAAAGTCTTTGTAGATCAACACATTAAAGAGGGGTACATATTAGTTAAATAATTTGATAGAAATTTTAGATAATTTGATAGAAATTTTAGATTGAAGTCATCATGAAACTAAAATACAAGTTAAGTATCCTTTTGAAACCAATTAAAAATTTAGACCCAATTTAATATATATAATTAATATATTTTAGTAACCACTTAAAAATCAACCTATTTTAAATTATGTAAATATAAAATTAGAAATAATATATATATATATATATATATATATATAGAGTAGTGATCATATGAGAATAGTTTTTAGTATGAGAAATAAGAATAAATCTTAGCCTTTGATTTTGTGATTTCAACGCTCATGATCTATTTTACTCCGTGTGCAGTTTTCCTCGATTATCCTGCAGTTTTGCAAAATTAAGGTTATTTTTGTAATTTTAGCTTTTTTTAAAATCTGAAATATTATCTCATTAGATTTTTTATTCCTTTCTTCGCGCGATTTGATTTCTTCTTCCTTCTTTGTTCGAATTGATTTATATTTCTTTTGTCGATTAGATTTTTTTTCTTTGTTTCTGGATTTCGCATTCGTGTTCGGTCTCGACGTTGTTAATTATGCATGAATATAGTTTAAAAAAAATTATTTTATTCAGATCGACGTTCATTTTTTCTATTATATTGTGCATCTTTAGTGTTAACTTTGTGCATTTTTGTATCTTACATGTTCATTTATTCCTTCTTTGTTCGAATTGATTTATATTTCTTTTGTCGATCAGATTTTTTTTCTTTGTTTCTGGATTTCGCATTCGTGTTCAGTCTCGACGTTGTTAATTATGCATGAATATAGTTTAAAAAAATTTATTTTATTCAGATCGACATTCATTTTTTCTATTATATTGTGCATCTTTAGTGTTAACTTTGTGCATTTTTGTATCTTACATGTTCATTTATTCCAAAGTGTGTTGATAAGATGAAACATTTTAAGGGCATAGTTTTAAGAACTGTTGATGTTGATATTGAGTTTTATAGAGACTACGCTCGTGTTGTTGCTTTGAAGAAGAAGATGTTTAATTTTTTTTAATTCGTATTTATGTAAAAATGAAGTAAATCGGGCTAAAAATGAAGTAAATTGGGCTAAAAATGAAGTAAATCGGGCTTAAAATGCAGGTTGCTGTTTGTGTTTGAGTATTTTTACAGTTTTAGCCTTTAAAGACTAAAACTGCACGATATTGGGGCAAAAATGCCGCGTTTTTCAATATGCTGAGAATGAATCATGTTCGTCGATTTGATGAGATGGACGCGCGAGATTTATTCTTATTTCTCATAGTAACTCCTATTCTCACCTGATCACTATCATATATATATATCAAAATTAATCTCTATTTGTAGATAATAAAAAATTATGAATTTTGGTATAATTTTTATATATTTTTATTTAATTATATAAAAGATATATTAATTTTATTGTTATATTTATATAAAATTAATAAACTTATAGTAGGATGACAAATATCACAAAGTTATTGGCTAATAAATAAAAAAATGAGAAATAAATGTAGGTGGGTCCCGCAACCTTTTGCTTTGGTTGATGGTTGACCCAGGAGAGAGAAAGAAAAGCAATTTTTTGATTTTCTCTAAATTGCTAATGTGCCAGGCAGTCACACCTATTGTGGTCGCTGTTATTTGTAGTCTTAAAAAAAGAAAGAAATTGTTTGCTGCTTCCTTTTTTGAAAAATTAAAAAATCATTGAGTCCGTCTGAGTCGATGGAACTCATAGAGTACTAATCAGCATTTTAGTAAAGTCTAAACAACATAAGGTCAATATGCTCTATAGACTACAGAGTTATTTTAAACGCAAAAGATGCTCTCTATAACCCTAAATAACAATGTTGTATCTAACTATATGGACCTGTCTATGACCTCATCAACACATAATCTTCAAGAATCAAAGTTGTCATCGAAGAAATCTTCACCGATGTATAGTCAGAAATACATTATACATTTCAAATGTGAGATATTAATATCGTAACTTGAAAAAATTAAGTTATGAAATTTGTTGATAAAAAATAAGTAATGTGAATTTTCAGAAAAAGGTATAAGGTGAGTTCACATCAGCATTGAACTCCAGAGACTTGTTGTGAAAGTTTACAGTAGATATTGATGTTGTACAACAGAATCCAATTTTAAATACTTTACAGAGACTCTGTCACTAGACATGATACATAGATTTTCTTTACAGAAAAATCCCACTGAGAAACCAATTTGGTTTACCTCAGGCTCCACCTTCTTAATGGTTTTAGACGCCTTCTTGCCACAGATACCTTTATTTTTTTTCAACCGCTGGTTTCTGTTTCTTGGCCTGAAACTTATCAACCATCACAAGTAAACTAAAAGAACTGCTAAACTAAGCCAGTATATGAAAATAAGAGAAGTGCTAAATAATAGCCAAGCGACATTTGTATGAAATCAACAATAACACAACTTCTATTCACGAAAATTTATTAAAAATGGTAACTCCAGGTCAAAGGTGGGGACCTACTTATTTAAAATGATTCAACAGATAATCTTAAATGATGTAAGTGATCAGCATCACCCTACAAGAAACTCATGCTCTAAGACAAAAGAAGGAATGATTGATCCAGACGAATATTACTTCAGGAAGAAACAGAATCCCAAAAGACACAGCATCACCCAAAATGAATTAAGAATAAGGAAGAGTCCTGGTTTGAAACACACTCACTAGCAACCGTAGCCCAAAGGATACTATAAAAGTTAATGAAAAAAAAAAAAAGAAATGTCTTAACTAGCTAGCACCTTAATATATTTTTCATTCAATGCTTCCCATAGAACCCTTTTGAGATGCATCTCCTTCTTGGTAAGGAGCTATCCAACAACCTGGAAAGTGTAAATTGATTCAATAATCTGGAACAAATTCAGAAACTCTAAGTAACATATCAGAATATAGTGCAGTGATTACCAACTTCTAAGCACAAAGTTCAAATACAACAAGGAAAATTTGGAAAGATGGGATTTTGTTGTCACCAGAATAAAAGCTAGTTTCACACTTCCAATTGTTACTAGGGAAATCACTTTAAATTTGAAATCACAATTGTTTGTTTAGTGCCAAGAAAAAACAAAAGAATTTTCTCAGATGGTTATCAAAAGAAAATTCCATTGTATTCACAGCCTACAAAGTGCTCATTGAGATAAAGCTGCACAAGGTTTCAAAATACATTCAGCTGGAAGTAAATGTTGCATGCTTTATGAAAGGAAACTATTGATTAATGATGTACAAGAACTAATTTATTTTTTTCAAAACAAAAACTGGAAAATCGTAATAAGAATTTCAAATAGGAACCAATAATAACTAACAAGATTAATATGGAATATTTAGTTATGAAATATAGACTGAAGATAATCCTCTGTTAAAAAATTCCATATCAACTAAAAGCAGCAAATGCATAACTAGAATTATGATATTACACACCTCAGCATCATCAATATCAGATAGTTGATTGGAGTGGTCTTTAAGTCTATTTTGTCTGAGCTCGTGACTTCTGACAACTCCAATATTACCCTTCCTGATACCCTTGGGACTAGTTGAAGGACCTGAAAAATAATTCAACCTTATGGAGTCTTTCTATTTTAGAAAATCAGGAAATTACTAGTACTACCATCAGATTTTACTGTTGAATGAACACATATGAACCAGGATATTTACATTCTCTGTTGCAATGTTGAACTGGTTCTTTCACCTGAAAAGAAATACAATTAGTCATATTTGAAAGTACGATAATTTATGCCTCATTGAGGCAATCCAGTACAACTACCACCAGCTTGAAGGCATATTTAACTTTCACCATAAAAAGATATCTACATATGTCACTACATTATCTGCACAAGCAGCCATAAGCGTGGTGTTTCAGCAATACAGAGACAAACTACAATCGTATTGATTCACTGTCAAGTAAAATATTGGATTATCAATGGAGTACAAAACAAAAGTCATAAGTCACACTTTTTCAATCCAAATAAAGGAAGTTTTAATTAGAACTAATTCAGATGCCGAAAAAAAATATTTTCTCCCTACGAAAGCTCGTGTTGGCAGCAAGATGCTGATTAAAGTTTTCAAACACGCTTTAACACAACTAAAACAATGTCTCACTTCACAAAGTGGCTTCTAAAATCTGATTCTTTGATCTGAATGATTTGATCTCAAACAAAGCAATTTGAGAAAATCGATAACGCCAGTGAACAGTCAAGCATTCCCAAGAAATTCGAAAACACCCTAGGATCACAAAATATGAACCGCAAACAATTCGCATACTACGACATAATTTTGTGCAATAATTTGTTTTCATCAACAAAAACTATGAGCTAATTGCAGATATGATGCACACCAGTTGTTGCGGGTACAATTATACAGAAATCGGAGCCCCGAGAACCAAGAACAAAGATATACATAGAATGACGTAGAAATTAAAAGGGTACAGTGAGCGAATATGCTAAGTGAAAATACTGGAAGGTTGGTTTAGAAATCGAAGTGAGTTCCTTGATTCTGTAGGACTGATCGTCGGCGAGCTTCAAGTGTTACCTATCGTTTTTTCCCCCCTTGACTGCCGCTTATAAGGGGATAATTATAGAAGAAAGTCTCTCTTAGGGTTTCCAAGGTCTGTGCCTGGTGGTTAGGAGGCATCTCCGGGATAATCGGGGAGGTTCGCCCGTTTGGTAGTTTGAGCCTTCCCCAAATATTGCATGTTAGTCGTTATGAGCTCTCCCTTCTTCCAGATCGGTTGAGACTGCCATAGAGGGTCGATATTCACGTTTCGAGCTTCCTTTCTGATGTTCGGACTGCTCTCTGGGTTAATCGGACTGTCCCTGGTCTCAACGACCTTGGTCGGGTTATGGTTCGATTTGGGCTCCAGCCCACATGGGTTGGTATGGCGCGGTCGTCCTGGGCTGGGGCTGTTGTTGGCTTCTTACTGAAACTTATTGGGTCTGAAATCGGGCCTCTTAGTGGGCCGGATCCAATCGGGCCCCAACAATAGCCCCTTTGGCTTGGCTGGTTATGTCCGTCATGACCTGTCGAGCCAAAATAGTGATCGAGCTTACATTCGCCTGATTTATATCCCAGGTTTTGGCCCTTTGGACTACCTCATGGGTAGTCCGGCTTTGTTTTGGGTGTTCGTGGACACCTCTCGGCTCGAAGGACCATTTCCTCTATGGGGGTCCTCACCCGTGCAGCCCCGGGAAGCTGTTGCGGGTGCCGTTACTGTGGGCCCGAATCCGCGGTTATAAGTTGGGCAGTTCGGGATCTGCCTCATTTTTATTTTTGGCCACCTGGTGAGCCCCGACGAACTCAATGGGTTCGCAATTCAGGGTCTTTTTATAGGGTCGTAGACGGTATTTGTCGTATGCCTGAGCGCGGAGCTCTTGTTGTTTTGCTCGGAGGCTTTCGAGCCCTCTTCGTTGCTTTATTAATGTCGGTTTATGTTCTGTCGAACTGCTTCATGCGACCTGCTTTTTGCGAGGTGCTTTAAAGTTTTGGGCGGCAAAGTTTAGTGGCAGTTGTATGATTTCCGTAAAAACTGGGGTCGGTTGGGGAAGTTGAGAAGGCTCTTCGGTATAACCGTCGTTTGGGACGCGCGCTCTTTTTACTTTTACCAACGCAACTGTCACTTCCTCTTCTTTGAGCGATTTCAGGCGATCGATTACCATTCTCTGGTCAAGACGCGGCGTTCTGAAATCTTGTCCGTGGGTCTTTGCTCTCTTGTCTTAATCGAAGGTAATACATTTCGTTAATACTCGTGTTCTGTTTGTGTTGCACTATTGAATCCACATGGGGTTTGGCTGTCTGGGTTTTTCGAATTCCTGGTGAAAAGTAGGGCTGACCGGGGCTCTTTCCTTCCCCCTTTTTTGATTTAGGTTAACCTCTTTTTTCTCCAAGATCTGTTTTATTGTGTGAACGATGAGTTCGTCAAGTTCCGATTCGCAGAACCGCGAGGGTTCTCAATCCAAGGGTGCGAATTTGACGCCACTATTTACTCTGTCTCTGGCTAGGGTTAGGAACCTCCTTGATTTCGTAGGTCCGGACTGGAGTTTGGAGTTTCAGGGCCCGAAGTTGCTGGGGTCGAGGGGGCAGTGATTCTGTCAGACGAGAGCTCTGACTCTGATTCACGTGACCATCAAGCTTTATCGGAGGCTTTCCGGGGGTTAGATCAATTCCAGACTGGTGGCGAGGCGTCTGGTTCAGGCAGGCGCCCGACAGTGGTAGACCTTGCGGAGCCGGAGATTGCCGGTGATTATGTCCTACCTTCCAACTGGAGGACTCACCGCATCCTTGGGGCCGCGTCCACGGTGACCCGGGAGATGATGAAAGCTCTCGCCGTCTCCGTTCCGTGCGATGGGGTGAAATATTCGGTGCCCCGCTCTTCCAACAGGTACTTCGACCCGTCGCCGGGGTTTGCAGCCTTTTACACGGCGGCCATGGAGAACGGGGTGGGCCTTCCTGTGCACCCCTTTTTCAGCGAGGTGTTGGGGTCCTACAACCTTTCCCCTTTCCAGCTATCCCCCAATGGGTGGTGTCACCTTGTTGGGCTTCTATTGGTGTGGCTCGACCTGAACTTGGGACTTCCTACCGTCCGCGAGTGGCACCATATGTATCGGATAAATCAGAGCCCCAACAAACACTACTACTACTTCATGCGTTGGTCTTGCGGGAAGTCAACGTTGATAAAGAAGGCTCCGACCAACTCCCTGGGGTGGTGGACGACGTTTTTTTATTTGAAGTTGGATGAAGGAGCCCCCGAGTTTCTTTGCCAGGAGGGAAATCCGACTAGTGGGTCGACGCTTTGTTGATGATCTTTTGAAGTTCGCATCACGTCGGGTCTGACACTTTGTTTGTTTTGCAGATCATCCCCGAACAGACCTCACAATCGAGGAGCAGGCTCGAGTAGATCGAGCGTACAACATCTCAGAGAGTGACCGTCATTGGCCGATCGTCAGGAACGGCAGGTCGGTTACCGCTGAGGCTATTTTTTATAACGAACTCAGAGTTACCCCTTTTACTGAGGAGATGACCCACTTTCGTCGCCCCCACGTGTCCGCCGAACGGGTCACGGAGGCCCTCCACGAGAAGAAGAGGGCGCGGGAGGAGGAGGAAGCTCGGCGCCGTCCTCCAAATCCCCCCAAGCGCCCGACCCTGGAGTCTGGGCATCAAATTCCTCCCCCGCCTCCTTTCTAATTTTCGAGGAAGATCGCGGCCGAGGATGCCCGCCCCTCGACCCGCCAGATGCCTCGCAGGGGGTCGAGGATCAGGGGAGGCGCAGGGAGAAGGAGCCCAAACAATCTGAGCATCAAAGGCATCATCGCTCCTTAGAGTGCGAGACGCGCCGGGAGGATCCCGGCAAGTCCGTTGTTGTTTCCACCACACCTCCGAACCCGTTGGTGGATACCTTCTTGGTTCGGGCCCGCCAGCTCCTGCTTGGCCAGTCATCGGTTGCCCAGACGGGGACTGCCCTAGCACGCCTGGAGAGTTATCAGCTCCGCCAGCTGCAGGTATGATTTTTGGATTTCTATATTGTCCGTCTGTCGTGCGATTTCTGACCTACTCTTTCATCGCAGGCCCAGATGGAGCTCGAATCCATCCAGCGCGAGCTCAACGTATTTGGTGAGAAGTGCGCCAGAGAGATCTATCAGCTTCGCAAGGAGTCGGACTCCTCGAAGAGGTACGTGGATTCTCTAAATGAGAAGCTGAGCACTGCTGAGGAGAAGGCCGAAGTTGCTATGAAGGAGGCGGAGTCCATGCGGGCCGAGCTCAATGATCAGCGGAGGAGGGCTGCACAGGCCCGGGCTGACTGCAACAAGGTGCTCGCGGACCTGAAGACGAGGAATGATCAGCTTGCCTCGCTGGACTCTCGGCTTAAGGTTCAACGTGAGAGCTATCTGGCCGAGGTCCAAAGATACGAGGAGAGGATCGCCTCACTGTAGTCTGGCGAGGGTCTGGATTATGGGGCGCTCATCACTTCCCCGCATCTCGCAGAGACGTACGAGGTACTTCTTGTACTTAGCTTTTTCTATCGCATCTGCGATTTATCCTTGTCTAACCTCTTTGCAACGCTCTCCGAGCAGGTGGAAAGCGAGGTCCGGGGGAGGATAGGATCAAAGTACCCGGACCTCAATTTGAGCTTCCTCGACGTGCTGGAGCCTGAGAGGGAAGAGGAGAAGATAGAGGAGCAGGGAGAGGGGCTGGACCAGGCCAACCAGCAGGAGTCGTAGCAGGATTCGAGCCGCTCGGACCGAACTCCAGTGCTTGATAATCCTGTCCTCGACTCAGAGCCCAACCCGAATGTTACTTCTGATCCTGACGCCGCCGCCTGATTCCCATTTTTTCTGAACTTTCTATTGTTTCATCAAACTTTGAATGCTCTGCTTTTGAACAGATTGCGCACTTTGTGTTTTACTTTGCACATAATTAGAGTTGAGTTGCTATTTCTAAAGTTTGGATGATGTTTTTGTCGATTCTCTGCGGAAAACAATTGTGAGAAGGGTGGGCATCGCCCCTCCAATGCGTAAGTTAGTATCATGTGGATGAAAGATAAATCGTAATTAGAGGAAATAGGATAAGTCAGAGAACATTATCTGTGATGAACTCGGGTTTTGCGTTTCCGAGCCTCTATAATGGGCCGTAGGTTCCTGCAGGGTAGTCGTGAAGGTTTGGGCGATGCCTCCGAATCTCAAGTTAGTAGATGTCCGAAAGATCAATGTAAATTAAAATCATAGGGTAAAGAATTTTTTAGAAGGCGAGCGTATTTGAGAGATCGAATTCGTCGATCTTGTTCCTTTAAAAGTAGTACTTCTTTAGGTGCTTGACGTTCCAGCTGTTTCTGATCTCTCTTCCATCGTGAGCTTCTAGGTGGTAGGCACCTCGACCTACAACTCTGGTAACCTTGTAGGGTCCTTCCCACATTGGTGCGAGCTTCCCTTGTCTTTTGTCTTTTGTGTTCTAGAACACCCTTCTGAGTACCCAGTCTCCTTCCTCGAAGGTGCGCAAGTGAACTTTCTTGTTGAAGAATCTTTCGACATGCTTCCTCCTTTGGGCCATATTTATTAGTGCTTGGTCTCTTTGCTCATCGATCATTTCCAAGTTCTTCGTTAGCTTCTCATTGTTTCCCATCTCTTGGCAGATTTCCACGCGCAGACTTCCAACTCGAACCTCTGCGGGGATAACAGCCTCTTTACCGTATGCTAGGGCGAACGGCGAACTTCCTGTCGAGGTTCTAGGAGTGGTTCGATATGACCATAGGACTCCTGGGAGTTCCACTACCCATTTTGACTTGTGGGTTTCGAGTCTTTTCTTCATTGTGGCCATGATTATTTTGTTTGTTGACTCGGCTTGTTCGTTCGCCTCCGGGTACCTCGGCGTGGAAAACACCAATTTGATGTTGTATTGGTCGCAAAATTCTTGTACTTTCCGTCCTGTGAACTGAGTTCCATTGTCTGTTCTGATCTCCTTCGGTATCCCAAATCTACATAGGATGTGGGTCCACAGAAATTTAATTACTTCCTGCTCACTTACATTGGCGAAGGCCTCCGCTTTGACCCACTTTGTGAAGTAGTCAGTTGCTACCAGTATATATTCTTTCTGTCCGGCTCCTTTCGGAAGCTTTCCTACTATGTCCATCCCCAAAGCCATGAAGGGCCAGGCCGCGATCGTGGCGTGGAGTGGTTCTGCATGGCTTTGGTTAGTTACTTCGAATTTCTGACATGCTTCGCAGTTGCGCACATAATTCTTTGCGTCCCTTCGTAGCGTTGGCCAGTAGAATCCTACTGATATAACTGTGTGTGCCAAGGATCGGGCTCCTTGGTGACTTCCGCAGTCCCTTTCATGTATTTCCATGAGGACGACTTGCCCTGCGGTGGGGTCGAGGCATTTGAGCAGTGGTCCTTCAACAGATCGCCGATATAAGTTTTCATTATAGATTGTATATTTGGCCGCTGCTCTAGTGAGACGCACGACTTCAGTTCGGTCCTCGGGCAGGACGCCGTCAGCGAGATATATCTGTATTGGTTCGATCCACGAGTTGGCGAGTGCTATGTCCATTACCTCTGTGGCCCTGTGCGTGGCTGGTTCTTCGACCCAAGTTATGACGATTGGCTTGCTTTGTTTGGTTGCTTTAGTAGAGGCTAGGTTTGCTAGTGCATCGGCTTCCGCGTTCTCTTCTCGCGCGATGTGCTTTATTTCGCACTCGTCGAACTCTTTTCTTACTTCTTGCGCTAGGTCATGATATTTTTGGAGCCGCGGCTCTTTGACCTGGAATTGGTCCTCCATTTGCATTACCACTAATTGTGAATCTCCGCGCACCTCTAGGCGGCGAGCCCCTAGTTCCTTTGCGAGCTGTATTCCTCGAACTAGAGCTTCATATTCTGCCTCGTTATTCATTGCCTCGAAGTTCAAACAGATAGCTCTTTCAAACACTTCTCCCCATGGACTCTGCAGTCTGATGCCGGCTCCGTTACCGTGCATATTACTTGATCCGTCCACTTGGAGAATCCACGGCTCTTTTGCTGCTTCGCCGACTTCTAAGCTCGCGACCTCCTTTTCTGCGTCTAATTGGAGTCCTGTTGTGAACTCAACTACAAAATCCGCTAGCACCTGGGATTTGATCGTTGTGCGTGGTTCGAATTCGAGGCCATAGCCCCCGATCTCTACTGCCCATTTCAGTAATTGACCGGATAGACACGGCTTTGAAAAGACAGTTCGCAATGGATATGAG